>VCJN01003602.1:0-17266 GCA_006384855.1 Tetraselmis striata
GGAGGCTATGGCGGCTGCCCAGGAGCACCCCTGTGGATGCGGACGGGGAGGCTCGCTTGGTAACCGTCCATCAAGGCGATGACTTGTCCAGTGAATCACGCACCTTGCCCGGCGTGCGTTCAACACAACCCGGCTGGCGGAGGCCAAGCAGAACACTGGCTGCCATGGCGTGTGCCATGTGCATGTGGTCCTGGGCTATGTCAGCATGATCAACCTCTTCCCCCTCGCGCCGTTCCACCTGTTTTTTTTTGGCTTGGGAAGGGACTTCTGGAGGAAATTTGTCACCGTGCAGGGCCACATTGGATTCCGAGCTATGAAGCAGGAAGACCGGCGCCAGGCTTTAGTCCCGATACCCAGCAACTTTGAACGCGGGTTGCGCCCTTCGTTTGCAGTGTCCAAGAATCGAAAGGTAACCCCCCCCCCCCCCCCCCGGGCGTGGGCGTGGGCGTGGGCGTGGGCGTGACGGCATTCCCCTCCATGACTGCAGGGTCAGGCAAGGTGACGGTGCAGTCCGGCTGGGTCATGGAGGACTGCTTGCACCACATGGAAACGTTTTCCATTCTTAACGCCGGTCCGCTGCTCGAGGAGGCCCGGGTGAAGGCGATCATGACCGAGAAGGAGCTTCGCGTCCCTAGGCGGTGCTTGGGCACATGTACAAGCGCATGCAAGGAGCTGCGTGGTTCGTCACGCGGTGGGGGTTGCAGAATGTGGTGACGGAGGAGGACGGCCCCGAGCGCAAGGCGCAGGTGGACGCGCTCACTAGGGAGGGGAGGACTCGATACCCCGCGCGGCGCCAAGGCGCGGCGGCCGGGGCAGCGCGGCGCCAAGGCGCGGCGGCCGGGGCAGCGCGGCGCCAAGGCGCGGCGGCCGGGGCAGCGCGGCGCCAAGGCGCGGCGGCCGGGGCAGCGCGGCGCCAAGGCGCGGCGGCCGGGGCAGCGCGGCGCCAAGGCGCGGCGGCCGGGGCAGCGCGGCGCCAAGACGCGGCGGCCGGGGCAGCGCGGCGGCAAGGCGGCGGGGCCGGGGCAGGCGGCGCCAAGACAGCGGCGGCCGGCAGTCGCGGCGCCAAGAACAGCGGCGGCCGGGGCAGCGCGGCGCCAAGACAGCGGGGCAGGGCAGCGCGGCGCCAGACAGCGGTCGGCCGGGGCAGCGCGGCGCCAAGACAGCGGCGGCCGGGGCAGCGCGGCGCAAGCAGCGGCGGCCGGGGCAGCGCGGCGTCCAAGACAGCTGGCGGCCGGGGCAGCGGCGCGCCAAGACAGGGCGGCCGGGGGCACGCGCGCCAAGACAGCGCATACAGCGGAATCGGCGGAAAGGGATGCATTACAAGCTGTGGACGGCAGCCGCTGAAACTATGCGGTCATGCCGCAACAACCCCAGCACTGGCTTCTGGATACCTCTGATCTTGCTGACGGCGGCGGGCTGCGGGATGCAGGGCCGCATGACTGAGGTGGCGGTGCTGGTGAGACCCGCAGAGTCTGCATGCGGCGGAGCGGCGCAGCCGCATAGGCACTAGACAATGCTCTGAAGCGAGCCCCAATTGTCTGCCCAGCGCCTGCCCCAATGTAACGCACCAGCTTGGCAGCAATTGGCAGCTCTTTTGCCCCCCCCCCCTCCACCCCACAGACACACTACCAATACCAGTTTCTCATCCCGGCGGGCAGTTGATGCGTATACCCAGGCTTGTGCGTACGCGGTGCGGGGGGGGGGGGGGGGGGGGGGATCACTATAGCTAAGCTAGTGATGTGAGATATGAGTGCAGCAACAGATATTGTGCAAGATATTATACGATGGCATGCAAGCGGGTCCCCGCTCTTCCACAATCATTGGCCCTGCTCCCTCTTGCCCCGCCCCCGGTGCCCTTTAGCTGCTCTCAGCATCCCGAGTGGGATGGGCGGGGCAGCGGTTGCTACCGAGTGAGGCGTAGCATCGTTTGCAGTAGCAACGCAGCCTTTTCCGGTGTGACGCCGCCTGGATGTAACCCAGCAGTACGCGCAAAGTGCAAGTGCAAGCTGCTGATGGCGGGGATCCCGCGCGGGGGGGGGGGGGGGGGGGGGGGGGCAGCGGCTGTGGGATAGGCGCGGCAGCGGTTGCTACAGAGTGAGGCGTCGCATTGTTTGCAGTAGCAACGCAGCCTTTCCGGTTGCATAGTGTGACGCAGCCTGGATGTAAACCCAGCAGTACGCGCAAAGTGCAAGTGTTACACGTCCGTGTGCCCCACCCAATGACATTGCGCCCGACCTCACTGACGGCATGTCTCGCTCTCCTTCAGCTCCTGGGCCGTCCGCCGCCTCACCCTGCGCACCCTACCAGCCGCGCGTGCCTTCTCGGAAGCCTCACACACGGCGGCGCGAGTCGCGTCGTGGAACGCGTCCCTGACATGGCGGAACTCCGCCCTCACCGTGGCCGTGGTCGGGCAGGGGACTGCCCGCTGATGGGTCGCCATGCATGGGTACTTGGGGGCCGCACAAAGCCGGGGTGCCGTCGCAGCAACACTCCCAGTCCGTCCGTTGGCCGCAGTCCACGCATGACGGGCGTCCGGCCAGGACACGCACATGATAGTGCATGTGGCCGCCTCCCGCCACTGCTCGTAGTGCTCCGGTCAACATGGCGACGAGCAAGTCGGCATGTCCCGCAGGTGGCTGCGGGGCGGGTGGCGCGAGCGCAGCCTCGCTCGCCTCGACAACCCCCTCAGCCCGATCAGTCGCCTCGACCACGGCCTCCTCCGCCTCCTGACGCGGCGCACCAGGCGCCTCATCGTCGCCTGGCAGGGCGTCCCCCCCCGCAACGGCGCCGTCGGCGGTGGCCGACGCCGTCGTGGCGGGGTGTTGTGAGGAGGTGGCCCTAGACATAGGTGGGGCCGGCACCGCCATGTGTTGCTCCACATGCGGTGCGGTTCCTGACGCGACAGCTCCGTCGCACCAGTACCGGCGCCGGCACCCCACGCACGCCTGCTGGGCTTACCGCCAACCGGCATGTTTCCTTTGGGAGGCGGTTCATCCGCGTCGGAGGTGAGCGGCGGTGCCTGTGTGGGTGTGGATACTGCCCGGCCATTAGGGCTCCCGCCGCCTGCCGCTCCGCCGACCCACGCCGCGGCGTGTGCTGCGCCCCGCATAGTCGCCTCGAATATAATATACATGACGCGGGGACGGGGGGGATTCGTGCGTTTCGTATGTCGGCAGAAAGGCGTGCGAAGCTGCGGCTGGCGAAGGTGGTGGAAGTAAGCGTGGCGGCGTCGGCGGCGTATTTACCGTGCGTGCATGCGTGCGCAACCCCGCGGCAGCAAGCGCCGGACTCGGCGTGTGCCAGCGGCAGAGCTGCGAAGCCATGGACACGGTACGGGATGCCAAGTCTGGCTAAGCAACTGCCGAGGCTGGCGGCTTAACCCCCATGTCCGGCGGTTGAGGGACGGAAAGTGCGTAGAAGTTGATCGGGAAAGCGGGCATATAAGCCTGGCTGTGCTAGGTTCCTATTAAGTAATGGCGGTTTGTGCTAAGTAATTCTTAGGGGTAGACCATGCAGCGCAGGTAGGGGGGCGGTATAAATGAGGCCGGGCACATATACTGCTCCACGAAACGACACTGTCGCACGTGTTGAATAGACGCCCCCCCCCCCCCCCCCCCGCCGGGTCGGCCCGCCGGGTCGGCCCGCCGACCCGCCCACGGCATGTAATATCTGTCATGCATCGCCGGGGTATGTGTGAGTGGATGCCCCGCCGCCACATCCCCCCCCCCCCCCCCCCCCCCCCCGCCCCCCCCATTTACACTTGTGCACTCATAAAGTTTGGGCTGGTTTCGGAGCAATACATGTAACGTATGTATATACATACAATGGAACGTAGGACCTGCGCGGAAAGAGGGGGGGCTGGCGGAATGCGTTGGATGTGTATAAGAGTAGCGTGTTGGTGAGATTCGGGGTGCATCGGACGCCGGATGCCCATCCACCCAGCGTAAAAGACGCCTACGTAATATTCACACTATATATATTCACACGCAAATGTGTGAAAACCGGACATTCCGTGCCGGATGGGTGGGAATACGGCGTCCGATGCAGCCAAAACCCCAGCAACACGCTATTCTATGCACCGCCAATGCACTCCGCCAGCACCGCCTCATTCTCTGTCGATTTCGAAAACGCCTTCACATTACCCACCGCTAATTGCAATTGCCACCGTGTAATGTTGTCACGATGTGCGCACACAACAACACTTACTACCGGTTCCGACGCGGATGGAGGCGAGGCTTGCGGAGTGCGTTGGGGGTGCGTAGAGTAGCGTGCTGCAAATAATTGGGGTGCATCGGACGCCGGATGCCCACCCACCCGGCGTAAAAGACGCGTAATATTCACACTTTATTAACACGCAAATGTGTGAAAACCGGACATTCCGTGCCGGATGGGTGGGAATACGGCGTCCGATGCAGCCAAAACCCCAGCAACACGCTATTCTGTGCACCGCCAATGCACTCCGCCAGCACCGCCACATTCTCTGTCGATTTCGAAAACGCCTTCACATTGTCCACCGCTAATTGCAATTGCCACCGTGTAATGTTGTCACGATGTGCGCACACAACAACACTTACTACCGGTTCCGACGCGGATGGAGGCGAGGCTTGCGGAGTGCGTTGGGGGTGCGTAGAGTAGCGTGCTGCAAATAATTGGGGTGCATCGGACGCCGGATGCCCATCCACCCGGCGTAAAAGACGCGTAATATTCACACTGCTTTATTAACACACAAATGTGTGAAAACCGGACATTCCGTGCCGGATGGGTGGGAATACGGCGTCCGATGCAGCCAAAACCCCAGCAACACGCTATTATGTGCACCGCCAATGCACTCCGCCAGCACCGCCTCATTCTCTGTCGATTTCGAAAACGCCTTCACATTATCCACCGCTAATAATTGCAATTGCCACCGTGTAATGTTGTCACGATGTGCGCACACAACAACACTTACTAGCGCGCTACCGGTTCCGACGAGGATGGAGGCTTGCGGAGTGCACTTGCGGTGCACAGACTAGCGGGAGACTAGACCCATTGTCGCTTATTTACAAGCACGGGCGGTGCTGCCAGACCTGATCGTCTACGGCCGATATAATATTCACACTATATTAACATCGGTGCACACCGCCGCACACCGCCGCACACCGCCGCACACCGCCGCACAACGCTGCGCGCGCACATTCGTCGCACACATTATCCCGGATTCACTCGCCGTATCCATTACGCCGTGCTACTTCAACAATAAACATTGCGAAATTACACCGACACAATGCCGCACCGACTAGCTCTTGACAATACGTGCATATAAATAGTAGTGGCGCGCTGCTCCTCGCCTCCGATGTGTCGTTGACTGCTGCGGAAGGCGGTCGTCGACTGGGTGTTAGTTTCTCCACCTCGGCCGCCCCCCCCCCCCCCCCCCTTCACCGCTCACAGCGCCATGGCCGACCTCGCCCCCCCGGGCAAAAGTGGGCGGCGAGCCTTGTTGTCTCGCGTGTCCGCGCCGCCGGCATCGAGGAGGACGAGAAAGACATGAGGAAACCCGTGACAAGGTGGGCGCGCAACAAAACACTCCATCCTCCGCATTAGCACGCACCCACTCGTGGCTAACTTGTGCCGCGCGCAGGTTCGTCCGGGAGCGCCGTAAGGCCCACCTCAACGCCAAGGCTTCCACAGTGCCAGCGGCGCAACTCGTGGTGGCCGAGGAGGCCGCATCCTCAACCGCTTAAAGGCGAAACGATTGTGGCTTGTTGTGGGTGTCTGGGCAAAGGGGGCGTCCCGACGCCAAGGTAAGGAAGCTCATGGCGGCGTCGTCGACGGCACAGCCTCCCGGGGTGGTGAAGACACTTACTGACGGATGACAAGAAGCGGAAGAGGCCAGTGAAGAAACGCCGAGGTAAGAAACTGACGGTCGCGGAGTCGGAGGCGGAGTCGGAGGCGCAGGCGGAGGCGGAGGCGGAGGCAGCGAGATCGTCGAAGCGGAGGGTCCCCCGGGCACGCAAGAACAAGAACAAGCAGTAGCCCCCGCCCCCTTTACCCCCCCCCCCCCCCCCCCCCAGGCGGGAGCGGCTGGCGGCGAGGGGGGGCGGGGGGGGCGGGGCGGGCGTGGTCCCCCCGCCCCCGCACCCCCCCCCCCCCCCCCCGGGCCACATCCCCCGATGGCAGCTGTCGCGAATATTGTAATTCAATCATTCTTCGGCAAACCGCTGCCTGCCCCCGCCCTCCCCCTCGCGAATATTTATGTAACGTGAGCACTCTTTGGCAAAACATGGCAGCCAAACCGCCCATCTGATGACCTTTGATCGGACGGCTGGCAGGCCCGATCAGCAGTACTAGTACTACAAATTCCCCAGTGTTACCAAGTACGTACGGCTGCGATTTGCGCTCCCATGTACTGATAGTCGTAGTTATCCACAGGACGACTAGGGCTCGTGCCCGGGTACCGGGTACCGGGTACTACATCCCCGGTACCGGCGTAATAAATATATCGCGTACTACCCGGTACCACACGGACAACCTTGTACCTTGTACGTCAGTGCCATGTACGCTTCACCGGGCTGGTACGACTACCAGAATGATGACAAAAAGGATTTATCGCCCGCCGGCAATAACGCCGGATGTACTCGCACGTAACTAAATGGACGTGCCGCCACCAGCAGCAGCCTTCACGGATAAATAATAGTCGCTAGTAGTAGTGCTTCGTCACCTGTATGTCACATCTGAATCTCACAGTGCGTGCGCTGGACACCGGCGTCTTACGTCGTTGCTGGTCCGGTCAAGTCGATGTTCGCTGTTCTTTGAGCACCCTCTCCCTTCCTGTCCTGTTGGCGCCTCCACATCACATTCGGCCTAGTGCCGCTATTGGAGTGGCCCGGGATGTTGTGCTGGGAAGGGAGTTCTACGTTCGGCGGAAGGGGACGCGACCGAGCTGGCGGCGGATCTGGCGCTGGGCGGAACAAAGCGCGCTGGACACCGGCGTCTTACGTCGTTGCTGGCCCGGTCGGCTCTGCATTCCCTACTCGTTGAGCACTTTCTCCCTTCCTGTCCTGTTGGCGCCTCCACATCACATTCGGCTCAGCGCGCGCCGCTATTGGAGTGGCCCGGGATATTGTGCTGGGGAAGGCGTTATACGTTTGGCGGAAAAGGACGCGACCGAGCTGGCAGCGCATCTGGCGTTGGGTGGCCTGCGTCTGTTGCACCGTGGCGCCCCGTTCTGGGTTGGACCCCCCCACTTCCGCTCCTTGCTGCGAGACCTCAACTTCGAAGACCTTTCCTATCGGCGCCTTCACATTACATTCGGCCTAGTGCCGCTATTGGAGTGGCCTGGGATTGTGTGCTGGGGAGAGCGTCCCTACTGCGTGGAGCGGCGGCTGGCTGGTGGCGATGCATGGTCGGTGGCTACCATGGTGGTTCCCGCCTCTGTTGGCCCGTAGCTGGATTTCCGTCTGGATTTCCTTCTGCTGGATTTCTGTGTGGATTTCTTGAATGTTGCGTCTAGCAAATGTAATCAATCATATGTTAATAAATACAAATAAACGGCCGTGTAAATGTTCATGTCATCAGAGCACCGCACGCCGACACGCTGACATACTCAAAATGCAACCGTGCATTCATGCGAGAGCAGCAGGGTCTCTCGACCAGCTGAGTATGGGGGGCAATACTGGAGCGACAATCCGTCGACGTTGGGCCAGCGGATGATGAGGCTGTCCTTAGACGCGCCGCCACAGCAACCAGAAAGACAGCGAGGACACTCGCTACTCCTAAAGCTTGCCAGTTTGCGAGCAGCGCTCGGCGGGCCACGCACTGCCTTCCCGCACGTCACGCAGACGCGGCGGACGGGCGGGTGGAATGGCGGAGCTGGGCGGCTTGCGGCCTGCGGATGGCGGCGACCCTGGTGAGACCGTGCCAGACGAGGGGGCGATGGTGGCGCTGGAGGGCACGGAGGTCGACGATCAAAGGCGAGACCTGCCGTTCTGGCGTAAGGTGGGCCCACCAGCGGGCGGATGGCCATCCACCCTGCGGGATAGTTGATACAATTCAGCAAGCGGGAGCCGTGCATTTTTTTGCGGCATCTCAAGCTTTACACTGCGCGGTTGCCCTCACCAGACCAAGAACAAGGCGCTGCCAGACGGCTTCTGGGATCAGAGGCGCCAGGTGAGCGCGCTGGCCAAGTGGCATCGCATAAATTTGTGTAGTGCGACGTGCTGCTGAGCGACGCTGCCCTCCTGTGCTGCCACAGCTGCGCAACAAGAACCGCTCGCAGAGAAACAAAATCAACCGGCGCAACCGCAATGAGGCACTCAGGTGTGTGTGGGTGCGCGCAGCGACTGGATCAGCGGCAGAGCGATAGGCGGCCGATATTCCGCGCCTGCCCTCCCCCCCCCCCTCCCCCCCCCCCCAACCAATCCACCCTCTGCTAGCAGCCGCGCCCAACTCACTCAGGGTGTCGCCCGTGTGGGCATGTGGGCCGCCCAGGCAGGAGGAGGAGGAGGAGCATAAGGACCTCTCCGAGGAGGAGGTGGCCAGGCTGAAGGAGGAGGCCTACCAGCAGCGGGTGTGCCCCATGTTGCATTCACCCGCCATGCATACCGGACTTGATGCCCCCCCCCCCCCCCCCCCCCCCGCCGGAACTCCAGGGGCCCTGGTTGACCTTCCGCCACCGCGCAGATCGCGGCGTATCTAGCTCAGAAGCAGCGAGTCGAGAAGGCGCTGGCGGGCGGGATCCGCCTAGTGGTGGAGTGCTCCTTCATCCAGCAGTACTCCAACCGCGAGGTCGCCCAGCCGCCCACCCTGCACAGCCCTGTGATCCCGCTCAGCTCTCCCCAGCCCACTCCCAAAGGCGTGGGTGCCAACCGGGCTTTGCCCTCCCCCCCCCCCCCCCCCCCCTGCCCGCCGCAAACAGGTGCGCAGCATGGCCAAGCAGCTGGAGTACAGCGTGGTGGCAAACAAGCGCGCCGCCAAGCCAATGGCGCTCACCTTTTGCAGCTGGGAAGGTGCACTGCCGGCTTATCCGCCTATGCATCAGAGTCAGCGACAGGACGCCTTTTGCTACGATGGGAGGAGGGAAAGAGGGGGCGGGGGGGGGGGGGGGGGGGGGTCAGTCCCACCAAGACCAGGGCTAAGCTCCGCCCCAACCCGCTGGCATGCAGGCGACCTCGCCGAGTTTGCGGGCACAATGGGCGGCGAGCGCTGGCCGGTCAATCGGGAAATGAAGCCGGTGACGGAGGCGTTCCCCGCGGAGCAGGTGCCTCCCCGGACCCCCCATCCCCGCCGCCATGGAGGCCCAGCGCGCTCTGCCTTGCACGGCCGATCTGACGTGCTGCTGCGCGCCTGTGGTGGCGGGGCCGCCAGCTGGTGGTGCTGTCCCCGGATGGCGAGGCGCCGCTGCTGGAGCTGGACCCGGACAAGGTGTATTGCATCGGCGGCATCGTGGACCGCACCACCAAGAAGAACGTCACCAAGTCATGGGCGGTCCGCACCTGCACATGCCCCCCCCCCCCCCCCCCCCCCCTCTCGTCCCTCTCGGCCCCGCACAGAGGCCCAGTGGCGGGGTAGTTTCCTGAGGCATTGCACCCTTTGCGTTGGCTGTTGCCACCCATTGGCCCCTCTTATTCTTGACGTCTTTCTCCCGGGCCAGGATGAGCGGGGCGCGCCGTCGATGCGGCTGCCGATCGATGAGTTCTGCCCGCTGCCAGGGGGACACGGCAAGCGGTTGAGCGCCCCCCCCCCCCCCCCGCCCTTCCCCCGCGGGATGAATCCGAGCCCCAAACGGAAGCCCCAAACCGAAGCCCCAAACCCTAAAGCCCTGCTTGCTATGTACAATTGATTGGGCATCGCGACTTTGGAACTGCCCAATCCTTAGTTGATGCTGCCTGTACCGGCCCAGCATGTTGGCCAACACACCCCACGTCCCGTCCATGCCCCCCTCCCCCCACACAATCACTCCCGATCTGCTGATGTCCGCGCCCGTCATGCCCGGTGCCGCAGCCATGTGCTCAACATCAATGACGTCGTGGTCGCTCTGCTGGAGTTTCATTCGTCCGGCGACTGGAAGCAGGCGCTTGACGTACTGTCCCCCCCCCCCCCCCCCTCTCCCCCACCCCCGGGCTCCCTTCGCCCGCCACCCACTGCTTGTTATGATTCCGCGGGAACGCCATCGCTTGCATGTTGCAAACCCGGCGTGAAACAGTGTGCCAAGGAGGGCGGCTGGCCCGCGTGTTGACCCGGGTACAATGCACCGGCAGGCCGCCATGCCGGAGCGGAAGAAGCGCGGCCACGGCACCTCCAAGCACACGAGGCGCAAGAAGCCCGCGGGCGGCAGCGGCGGCAGCAGTGAGCCCCAGGAGGGTGCTCAGCCGGCCGCATGCCAGGACAGTGGTCCAAACGGGACAGCGAGAGGCACCGAGGGCAAAGCCCCTGGTGGCCGGACCGACGGCACAGAACCGGCCACCGAGACGTGACACCGCCTCGGGGCGAATAAGGGGCCACCAGAGCCCTGCCGGTTGCGGTGGCCGCCTCCCTCCTCCCTCCTGCCTCACACCGCCATTGTTGTTGTGTCAATAAATAATGCCATATTGCTCTTCACCCCCCGTGGAAAGGGCCGTCGGAGAAAGTGCATGCCATCGAGGTCCGGTGCTTTGTCGGCGGCCGCCGGCTGCCCCTTTCATTACAAGGGTAAAAACCCACGGCAGACGCTGGAGGTAATGTGTCAGCTGGGGTCGGGAAAGGGCAGGGATATGGTGGGTGGGGTGTGGGAGGGGGTAGTGAGGGCTAGGAGCGCCACCCCACTGTGCATTGAGGTCAGGACGTCGACTGCGCCGCTGGTGGTCTGTGGCTCGGCTCTGCCGTATGCCCCCCCCCCCCCCCCCCCCCGCCGCCGTCTCACTCCCCGTCGGCGGTTTCCTCGGCTGAAGTGCCGCGCCCGCCGCGTGCATTCTTGGCATGCACCGCCAGCCGCTCGGTGAACTCATCCAGCTCCGCCATTTGCTCCTGCAAGCACAACATCCAGATGGCATCAGCTGGTAGACCCCCGGCCCCCACCCAGCCCAGGGCGCATCCCCCCCTCCCTGTAACCCCCCCCCCCCCCCCCCGCCTTCTGTCTCTCTCTCTCTCTCTCATGGGGAGCACTGCCTCTGCAGGGATAGGGGTCCTCTGAGGCCGCACCTGGATCTGCTGCTCCTGCTCCACCGCCGCTCGGTGGGTCAGCATCTTGCGCTTGTCGGCAAAGCGCTCGTTCTCGGTGTTGTACACCGTCTTGGCGGTGCCTGGGTACACACGGCCTGCGGGCAGCCACTGGGTCAGCCAAGCGCAACTGCCCCTCCCCCTCCCCCCCCCCTTCCCCCTTGCTGCGAACCCAGTGTGTATCAGAGCAACGGTAGGCACTTACTGCTGTGGTGGTTGGGCGGCGCCGTGGACTTCCGCACGCTGTACTCTGCGCTCTTCTCAAACTCGATGCGTGCCGACACCTGAGCCACGTGTGCGTCAACGCGTGTTAAATTGAGGACGTCTGGAGATTAGTCGATACAGTGACTGCCCTCTCCGCATTGCGTGGCAATGACAAGAGGGAGAGAGAGAGGAAGAGAGGGGGAGAGAGTCCACAAGGATCTATGCCCGGCAGTTTTTGGTGGCTACAGCCGCAGCACCGATGGGAAAGCACGGCAGGGGAGGGGCAGGGAGACCTACCTGGAACGGCTGGCCTGACGTGGCGCAGGACCTGGTGCTCCTCAGCAGGTGTGGCTCCATCCGGCGCGACTCGTTCTCGATGCGGCGCTGGTAAAACATCTCGCGGGCCTGGTTGCCCTGCAGCCGGCTCTTCTCCTCGCGCTCCCAGCGGACCTGCAGCCAGGGGCGCCCCAGCCGACGCGGGGACTCAGACCCCTGCCCGGCCAAATTGGGATTGACAAATCGCCGCTAGTGGTCTCGGGGCTCTTGCAGGGCGGGGCAGCAGCGCACCTGGTCCAGCCCATTGATTTTGTGATTCTCCACGTCCTTCATCACCTGGATGTGATTCTGCGGGAAACGCCGTGCGGGGAGAGCAGTCAGCACCGGTGGTTGTCGGTCACAAACTCCCTGGCGACGCGCTAACTCGGCAGCAGAGAGGAGGGTGGGGGGGGGCGCGGGGGGGGGGGGGGGGGGGGAGGAGGTATTGCCCGGTTCTCACCTGTATCACTTGCATGTCATTTTCATACGACGACAAGCCATCCCACTTACTGTAGTGGCCGCCGCGCCTCCAGTCGTGCACTCGTGACGGGCGGATCGTGGCCACAAACGGGCGGCTGTGAACAGGCCCGCCCTGCGAGGCCGGCACGTGCTAGCATCATGTCGCTGCCAGTGTGTCATGTTGTGGGCATCGGGTAGTGTAAGGGGGTCCGGCCCGGCTGAGCTCTCATTCATGGGCCATCTGCACCACGGGAGGGCGGCCTACCTTGTCCCGCGCCTCCCAATCCCGCGAGGCGTGCTTGAAGTACTGGTCATCGGTCTGGAAGGAGGACAGCTTTCCGCTCAACCCCATCACGGTGTTGCCCAGCTTCCCCGTGCGGCCCGCGGCAACGGCGTCCGTTGTCATCACGTTTTTTCCAACCTTTCGCCCCGTGGCGAGCACCTGCCCGATCCCGCCATGGCAGTTTGCCTGCCGCGATGAGGCAAAACGACAGGCAAGTGCATCAGCTCCCGTGCCGGCTCCAACGCTTTGGGGCGCTATCATACACACGCTTAAATTGCAAACCTCGTAAGATCAATCGTGCTTGGAAATTGTGACGGCGGCGTACGGGAGGCTGAAACATTATGTGGGCATGTGGCGTCTCGCGGCATGTCAGCCGGAAGCGCATTTGCACTGGCCTGAATTATTCGTCAAGAGCAGTGCACTATTCGAAATGTCTGGACTGGCGACAGACGGGAACCGGCCTGCTGAGAGCAGAAATCCTGGGCTGGAAGGGGTGTCGCTTCGGGCTTTGCAGCAGGGCTGGAGGGTACGGCGGGATGCGGCGGACGCTCCGCCCGCATGCGCACCTGAATCGGGTAAAACTGCTCATCTATGAGGCCGTTCCAGGTGTCGTAGCCGCGCTGCGTGTCGCAGGCGGAGGCCATCGTCATGTCTATTGTTCTCTGGGGCATCTTTCCTGGTACGTGGACCCGTTATATTAGCTGAGGGACAGAGTTCCGAGAGCGACGACGGAATCGTCCCACTTCGGGCCGGCAGCAGGATGCTCTGGCGCTGTACTGAGACGCTGTGCTCGTAGAGCGGTACGTTTGCGGTGCTGCCGGTAGACCGTTTCACCAGCCGCCCGGCCACCCTGATTACTCGCCGCTGTGCTGAGGCCGTTCGGCGTTGAAAGCTGTTCACGGGATACAATAAGGAGAGCGTTGTCACCCACAGCAGTTCTTGCCCTTGGCCCGGGAGGCTGTCAGGTCTGTGTCTCCAGCCCCGCCCTACTTAACTTGGACGTTGGGTGTCGTCTGCTGACAGGACATGCGGCGCGGGCTATAGATAAGAGGTTCCCTGTGGAGCTGGGGAACGGTATAGTGCAACTTCCTGTATCGTCAACCAGGGGGGAGGGAGGGGCATATGTTCACTATCTATGGAGGTACCCGTACAGTAGTTTCACAACTGTACGACGAATAGGTCGCTAATTTGTTTTTTCGCCCCCGGGACAGGACTGGCACCTCTGAAACCCTTGCAGCGTCTCTACGACGGCCGTTTAGGCAGCAATCCAGTTACGGAACGCCCTGGGTAGGCGACGCTCCGTGATAGTCATAAAGCAAATTGCCGAACATTCTGCAAGACTAGTTAGAGGCCAGTGATGGAATTTCCAACACTGTTGGATAACCGTCTAAAACACTGCCATCAAAATACCCGGCACTGACCACGAAAGGTCCGCCCTACTACGTGAGTATACCCGTTTGGGCGTCGGCCGATTCGAGTAATGCGAGATGGGGCAAGCCCCAACCCGCGGAGCAAAGCATTTCGGGAGTGCGATACATGTGCAACAAAAAAGGCAATGTGAGGGAGGGCCCCACGCCATTTATGGAAAAATTTCCCATTCCCAGTGAAATCCAGGGCGCCGTGAAGGGAGGGGGGGACCCCGCCCAAAATAAAGGCAGTTAAGTCCTCATGTGTTGATGACGCAATAACTTGACTAGTAATAAAATCCCTGAACTCCGGAACTAACAACCCAAAATTATGACGGTGATACCCCCACCGCGGGCACTCCACCAACATATGTTCGATAGTCTCAGATTCACCTCCGCCACATGCAGGGCAGTGTTCCAGGAACCGCTCAGGCATGGCATGAATCCGGGCCAATCGGCGGGCAGTGGGAAATACTCGATCGGGTGCGTAATTGTATCATAATGTGCAACCCGGCCACAACCCCCGCGGGGACACCCACACCGTACTGTGGCAACGGGTTTGACGCATATATAGGACGCCTGGACATATATACCCAAGGTGTTATTGCGTGCTAACGATGCCGACGATTCGTAACGCGCCCACACCGATGCCTTTACTAGTTTAGCGGCATCGCGCGCGGCTAGTGACCTCCACTCAAGTGGAAGGTGCGCCCCCTCAGCTAGCCCTACGTTCGCCCTAGCTAGTCGATCTAACCAACGCACATTCCCTGACGTCCACGTGTTAGGCGCGCCAGACTTGGCTGATCTACTAAATGGGTTATGCATGTATTCAAGTCGGATTGTAAGTACTCGTGGCAGTACTTAGTGAAACAGGGCTCTTACTCGTAGCGTTTGGCGAATTGAGTTGGTTGCAGAGTGTAATCTCTTACAACATGCTGGTGGCATGCATTGGATATTTATCCTATAGCGGTCCGACTCGGCACCGCGGACAGGCAACTAGTAGCGCTATCCTGATGATTCAGGAGTTCTAGCGCGTACTGTATTTATGTTACAAGAAATATTATACAGGCGTCTGGTTGTGGCCGTACCAGTAAATAATATGCGTGCTTAAATATCAGCAGTACAACAGTATGATTACTTGGCCATAAAACGTCGCAGGTTTGTGGTGGTACTAGGGTAGTCGCTAGGCGCAACCCTAACATTCCCACCCCTCTGATAAATGACGAACTGGAAAGTGTCTGTTCGCGTCGCCGAAGGCCTGGCGCAGATGTCGGTTGGCGGTGGAAGCGTGATATAGCAGCAGCAACAGTACGTGTCAACGCTCCGGGATGGACTCTGGAAAACGCGACGGGTGGCGCGCTCGCAGGTTCATTGGCGTATTCCTTTGAGCGTAGCGTGTCTTGCAGCTGTCGGCTCGTCCTCGCGAAATCGTGTAGCGCCTCGACACGTCGCAGCGCGCTGTATGGCTCCCAGCTGTCATGACTTGAGTCGTAGTTCAGCCAACGCACCTGAAAGACGAGGCAGAGTCCTCGCTTGAACAGATCCTCGCGGCGCTCGATAGAGAAATCGAGCACGCGTTCAACGACGACCTCGTCGAAAGGGGCTCCACACTGGACGGTATTGTATCGGGCTGTGCATCTGGGTTGACGCACTACTGGCGCAGTCGACTGATGTGAAACACATTGTGGCAGTCGAACGTTGGTGGCAGGCGCAGACGATACGCCTGGCTGGAGATCTTGGCTGTGACCGGGTAGGGGCCGATGTAGCGCTGTCGGAACTTGCGCGCCGGCTGGTTGCGTATGAGCAAGTGCTCCGTTGAGAGCCAGACTTTGTCTCCTTCTGCGAACTCAACAGGGCTGGTTTTGCGGTCGGCATAGACCTTTTGATATTCATCAGCAAGCTTCAGTTGCTCAGTTATCAACATGTGAATATCTTGAATATTCGCAACTGTGTTGCGTGCATCTTGGTTGGCAGTAGCAATCAGATCAGGTGGTGTCAGTGGCATCATGCCATAAATTACCTCAAAAGGGGCATAATGTGTTGCTGAATGGACTGAATAGTTGTAAGAAAATTCACCAAGAGCCAAATGACTTAACCAAGAGTCATGTTGCTTGTGAACAAACGCACGTAATATTTGCTCAATAGTTATGTGGGTGCGTTCAGTTTGACCGTCAGTTTGCGGGTGATAAGCGCTGGAATATTTAGCTTAGTTTGCATAGCTGTAAACAATGATTTCCAGAACACTGAAGTGAACCTGGGATCTCTGTCAGAGATGATACATCTGCTGAGACCATGGTGTCTGTAAATATTGTCCAAATATAATCTGCCAACTGTGTCGCATCAATCTTAATATTGCATGGCACAAAATGTGACTGTTTGTGAATGTATCAACAAACGTAGCAATAGCATCGTAGCCATCCACCTCAGGCAAGTTGGTTATAAAATCCATAGAGATTATCTCCCAAGGCTTGGTTGCCTTTGGCAAGGGAACTAAAGAACCATAAGACTTTGTGGTAGCTGCTTTGATTCTAACGCAAGTATCACAGTTTTTGCAGTAATGCTTAACTGTGGTATTCAAGCGTGGCCACCAAAACATACGCAGTATGTTGGCAAGAGTGCGGGTATGGTTGGGGTGTCCATTACCAACATGATACTCCTCAATGATGAGTTTTCTCAGTTCAGAATCATTGGGTATACAGACCTTATCTGCCATGTAGTAGAGATCATCAGTCTCATCCTGTCGCACACCGTTGGGGGTGCGTCCGTGGCTGTAGGCAACATCAGTGATGTAGGCAGCTGTGATCTTGTTTATCAGCTTGCTGTCAATCTGCAGGGCGGACATTGCTGACAAATAGTCATGCATTTGTTCAAGGTCAGCTTCGACCAACTGGTTTTCATATTCAGTCAATGCATAATGCAAGTCAGGGCGGCGAGAGAGAGCATCAGCCTCATTGTCAGCGCCTTTGCGATATAATATCTGCAACACAGGTTCATTAGTCTGTGGGTTGACTGCCATGTATGGTGAAATTTCATGTAACCATAGGGCATGGCGTCTGCCTAGTCCTTGCTGTGTAGGCAAATGCCTCAATGTGGCATGGTCAGTTATAACTGTAATACGGCGACTGCCTTCCAAGTAGCAGCGCCATTCTTTCACAGCACATATCACACCCAAGACCTCTTGGTCATAGGTGGGATAATTTGTTTGTGCAGCCTGCAATGTCTTTGCATAATGGCTGCAGGGGTGTAAGTGGCCATCAGCATTAGCCTGGAGCAGAACTGCACCTCAGGCATACTTGCTTGCGGGACATCAGGTGGATTAATCCGAAGTTGGTGATAACCTAAGGCGAGATCAAGAGCTGAATAGACAATAGCACCAGATAGCATATCAAGTAATGCATCAGCACGCGGAACAGGGAACTCAACCTTT
>VCJN01003603.1:0-38551 GCA_006384855.1 Tetraselmis striata
GTCTGTTTTCCCCTTTATAGGCGTTTGTTCTTTGAATGGGCAGGCGTTACCAGTCGGCTGCCCATCATCCTGCTGGCTGGATGGTGGGGGAGGCTCCACATGAGGTTGGCAATGACGCTATGCCATCAATCGCAGCGGCAAGCCATCCCTCCATATCCACATCTACATTACCGATTCAATCTATATAATGTAGCCGCGGCGCCGCCACTTCTGACTGCCACGCCACTGCCCCAGCTAATTCAGAAGTGGTATAAAGCATAAAAATCATGATGATGCATGGCGCGGTTGCTTACGTCAGGATATAACCCCAGTAGTGATATCACGCTACAAGCCATGGATGCTGTGTACGCCCATCACCCTACACATATGTGTGAGTGTTTGAAAGGATGGAGAGGGTCCAGTGTTGGTTCCTCATTTTTCTTCCGGATGCTGGGGGCACGGAGGCAGCATGGACCTAGACCGGCAGCCTACTGGAAACAGACAGCCTCGTATTCCCGCAAAAGTACGGTAACCACTAAGAGCCACACCCATTACTGATAATGATGCCAACGTCCCTGCCTCTGAGCATCCCTAGCTTGCAGCATGTGTCAGCGTGTCACAGGCCATGGCCGTCCCCAAGGTTGATGCGCATGCATCTGTCTATATCCATCGCGTCCCAAGGTTGCTGATATTTCCCTCATTACAACCAACAACGAGAACTGTATTCTCGAATACCACCGATGCCCGTGCACATTGCGATTGCGGTGCAACCACCTTTACAGGAAATGCATCCCATATCCAACAACGTTTAATATCGTGTCCTCACACCACCCGCTCCGACACCCTTTGTTATGCCCGTGCCATTCTTTTGCCTCTGCCATCGCCAATCCCCATGCAATGCACCTATCCCATCCTCGTAGCCGCTACCCAGCGCTTGCGTCAGATGATATGGCAGTTGAGATGGCCGGGGAGACCTTGGCCTGGGTCGCGCGCACCAAAAGTGTGTTATCCTAGAGCAGAAAGCTGAAGAAGGAGCCAGACTACTAGGGGACTATCATTATACCAGAACCGCCACACCTTTTTGAATTGTGCCAGCGGTCACCCTTTGCGGCAGTTGCAAGACACCCGAGATAGACTGGCTGTACTAGGCAGCCGTGAAAACACAAGTGGCTCATTTGCTAGGCCATCATTGCAGCTCTTGGTTATCATAAAGGCGCCAACTTCATATATGAGACTACTAGTAGATGGCTACTGGACTGATGACAGCACAGCACCATGATAAACGGCTTGACAACTTGCATTGCCATGATGTGCGCCCGCTGGGCCACTGGTTGCTCATAGGATGTTGTGGCACTCTCAAGCTCAACCAAGTCTACCAGAACATGATATGGCGTGCTTCGGCACAAAAACTTTCCTACGAGCACCCGTCATGTCCCCCTTCCCCCCCTTCGAGACATGTATTTTTCTTTCAAGTTGCCAGGGCGGAAGCGGCGTCGCCGCGGAAATTGCCGCCGGGGCGCATGGCGCATGTGAAAGGTGGCACTCCAAAGGTCAGCGTGCGGCAAGGCTGCCAGAGGCCAGGCGGCCTCGGGGTTGGATCCTCTGCTCAGCCCACGGACTCCCAGGTAGCCGGTTAGCCCCTTCTCTCTCGTTTGTATGTAGCCCAACTTGGAACATGATACCGTCACACTTAATCGGGTCCACAGGCGCCAAACGCAATGAATGCTATTGCGACATCAGGGCGGCGATTCCGTTCTGATATCATGGTGCATTCTGACACAGTTGCAATATCCAGGCAGATACATAGAAGATTTCTCTTCTTCACATACATGGGGCGGAAAACCAGAATGTGTAACGAGCCCTAGAATCTTGCCAGGACAGGCAGCAGGGTACTCTTACAATACTCAGGAAGAGGTCGCAAGTATCTCAGACTGTCATTTATGGATTACATCACAATTACAATGCCATTTCGGCAGTATTCGAGGCTAAGCCACCTGCGGCGTTCCGCAGTGAATAGATACAGTTACTGTGTCGTCGATACAGTTGATAGCACAAAGCAGAGGGTCACATGGCCTTGCGGTCACATGGCCTTGCGTACAATAGTTTCCGATATGTATATGCATGTATATATGCCGCGTGGCCGGCGGCGGTGATCCCCGGGGCGGGGCTTGCGCCGTGCACATGCGGAGGCTTCTCCAACAGCTGATTAGTGGAAGTTCGGTGGGAGATCATCCAAATCGCTGGGTCGCGCAGAGGTCCGCATAGAGCTGTGTTCAGAGGAACCCGCCAGTAGCCAGGGGTGGCAAAGAGCCTCCTCAGCTGTGAGACGCATCGCTGGCCTGGGGTCCAGAAGTTTGGAGATAATATCTTTGGCTTCTTCAGATAGCAGAAGGTAGCTGGGGTCGTTGCAGTTGAACCTCCCATCCTTGATCGAGCTAAGGAGACTGGGTAGATCAGCGCTGTAAAAGGGCGGATAGCCGGTGAGCATCATAAAGAGAGCCACCCCGCACGCCCATATGTCACACTCCCGGCCGTAGGCGTACTCGCGAACCTCGTGGCGGGGAGACACGCCGAGAGCAGCGCGCTCCTTCGCTGCGATCAGCTGCGCGACCTCAGGGCAGATATATGCCGGCGTCCCGCACACAGTCATTATGTCGTCGAGCTCCGAATCGGCGCCGCAGAGGTAAGACATCCCAAAGTCAACCAGTTTGACATGGCGCAGGTCGTCGCTGCTCGTGAGCACAAGGTTCTCGAGCTTGATATCTCGGTGAGCGATTTTTGCGGCGTGCAGGTGCTTGACTGCGCCCAGCAGCTGAGCGAATATATCGCGCGCATCGCCCTCGGATAAGCTGCCGCGCTCAACGACTGCCTGCTCAAGGTCTCCTCCCCTCAGAAGGTCAATGATGAGGTACATCTGCCCGCCCTCCAGAAAGTACTCGCGCAGGCAAAGCACGTTGTCGTGGTGCCGAGCGGCAAGCATGACCTGCACCTCGCGCATAGCCAGCTCCCGCGTCGTGCCGCTGCCCGATCGGAGGGAAATAATCTTGCACGCCCAACGCTGCTGGGTGCGCACGTCTATCGCCTCGCGGACCACAGCGAAGGCGCCCACGCCCAGGACGGCGCCGAAACGATAGCGGTCGCGTACGCGGAATGCCTGCGGCGCGTCTTTCGCCTTACTATTTCTAGACGCCCGGCCCGCCCCCGGAAGCCTCAAGAACGGAAACTCGGCCGTCATGGTGGGCAGAGCGCAGGAGGAGGAGGCGGAGGGGGCGAGTCGCGTAGGCTGCCACGAATCCTGGGTGGTAACGTGGGCAGGTGTCTGGCTACTAAGGCGTTGCTGTTCAGTTCGCTGTCGATGCTGGTAGTATGCTGCTGGAACAGTGCAGTTATGAATTTTAATATGTTGGCGGCAGCGGCTTTCACTTTGTGGCGATTCGATGCCCGTACCTGCTCCGCCGTGGTACTTGTCGCTATGCAAGTAACGCCTGATTTTCCGAGTTCCGCGCGCGAGGAAAATAATAACGTCCTCGTGCCTACAACACATAGCGCACAGCTGAAAGCTATGTTTTGCTCGGGGTATTTTGCGCGCGATTGATGCCACAATAAGAATATACCAATAAATAAGCTGCTCTGGTGATTTATATATACACACGTGTGTAGACGTAGTAGTCGCTACATGTAATACATACTCATGTACATAAAGAAATGTAATACATATACGATCTAAAATATACTCTTCCACAAATGTTTAGCCCTGCACAAATCTGAATGTGGGCAGTCCATTTACAAAAATAATATCTATTATTGTACCGGCGAAGCGTAATAGCTCCGCCCAGGATGACCTTGATTGCAATGCACCCTCCGAAACGTCGCGCTGATGCATCATTTTCTGTAATAGCAGCAGTGCTCTTTCCCGCTCACAGTGAAAAATGCCGTTTTCAACATCATCGGAGCACCCAGCGGGCGGTGCCTAATCGGAGATGTACCCGGGTAGCGAAGTACACATTTTGCGGAAGTTAGTTTATACTACTCTAGAATACTATGTCGTATCGCTTATCTCCCGGTATATTTCGCTCGTGTGCCGCGTAGCAGTGCGCGAAAACGGCCACCCGTCGGCCGCAACCTCGCACGGGCAGTGCCCGTTCGGCTCACGGAGAGGGGCGATGCTCACGGCCTCATGCTCGCGAGCCGAACGGGTACCATCTGCCCTGGAAATAGGATAGGTTCATAGCCTATCCCATAGGGATGCTATGGAAAAATGAGCTAGAGGTCGGGGGCTACAGGGTCGGTGCCCCGATGTTCCCCCGATCCAAGAAACCGTCCGATTTTGGAACTCGAATTTTCGGAAATATACCCCCGGCAATAACCCCTCTCGTGGGGCGGCTGAGGTAGCTCTGTTTATCGATCGTATGAGCACTAGCAGAGGCCCATACGCAGGGGTGACGCCCGTTGGCGATCAGTTTGCAGTCAATCTAAGTCCATGCTGGCCCGATGATGGGCCCGACCGACCCGGATTTTCCGCGCTCTCGACCCCCCTCCCGCATAGGCATCCCCTGCCACCTACTGCAGCTTACTAATTAGCCCACCGCGCATGTACCGTCCCATGGCTTATCTCCTAGGGGTGCGGTAGAGTCCATTTGAGTGGCCCATGACATTGTTGGTGCGCGGCGCCCCATCTCCCCCCGTATTTTGGAGCCGAATCAGATAAACGGGCTGTACAGGGGGTTGGTCAACCATCACCCGTAGAGGAGTGATCGACGCGCCACTCATTGACCTACGCCTACCGAAGGCCAGTATACCCATATATATCCTAGTGATAGAGACCAATATGGGCCGATTTCTCTGCGTGTAGGTGAACCAGGAGCCGATGGAGTGACGGGTAGCTGTGATAATCTGTAAAAAAAGGGAAAATAAGGTTGTCGGGCGGAGGCGAGGTACTGGCCGATTCGCACGATTTTTTTACCCGTGCCTCACCAAATCCCAAACGACTCGGCCCATATCCCACCCCTAAGGGCCCATGACTGGTGGCCTAGGGGTTCTCGTTCACGTCGCGTGCACGACTGCTAGTGGCCAATTCGGGGTGGGATTGGGGCGGTCATTGTACGGGTCCGTGAGGCACCGTATAATACGCACGGTTCACCCAAGGAGGCACGATTTGCCAAAGAATGTCAGCTCGCTTACATTCGAGGCTAAGACGAGAACCACATGCTTGGCCTGGGTGTCTCATAGCGCAGAAAGATGGCTGTGGGTGGGTGGGTGCGCGAGCCGGTTGAGGCGAGCGCAAAGCAGAGAGTGCCGGTGCCCGAGGGCGGATCCCTCAGGTCATGCCCCAGTCCGTGCGCCGACCGCGGGGATCGTGCGCAGTACAACATTGCTAAGTATTGTAAACCTCTAGATGACTACATATGGCCATTTACCGAAGGAGGCACGATTTGCCAGAGAAGAAAGCCAAAGGCTGGCACAGGTAGCGAAGTGTAGCGGCCGGACGGGGACGAGCTAGCAGCAGAACCGCAGCATAGCAGCTCGTTGCCGAGGCCGCGCCTTTGCGCAACCTGTGCGATGCCCACGTGACACTGGGGGGCGGCTGGGCGCCCGCCGCCAGGCAGGCGTCCCGCAGCCAGTCAGTGGGAGTGGCTGAAAAGGACCAAGCGGCGGAAGGCTCCAGCGGGGAGACGCTCTAAAACTTGGTCGGTAGGCCGGCGCCGGAGAGAGGGCGGCAAGAAGGTGGAACTCGGCCGCCATCGACACCGTCCAGGGCGCTCCAGAGCCCGAGCGCGGGCGCCGTGCGCGGGACGGGCGGCCCAGGTACTGTAAATTGTACTGCAGTGACGGCCGTACCGCCAGGGATTGGCCGCAGGTCTGAGCGAAAGCATAACAGCCAAGATACAGGTACTTGTCGTACGCTGTCAGACCCCGCTGCTCCGCGAGGCCGCGGGCGGCGGCGTCGTCGGTCAGAATCCACAAGCAAGGCTCGTCGCCGTCGCGTGGGGATGGCTCCAGACCGGAAGGGGGGACTTGACCGAAGTAGGCGAATTCGACGTACTCGAGCTCGGTGTCGAGTGCGTCCAGCTCAGCATGAAGGGGCTCTTGCGCTCCTTGCTCACCACCCTCGGGCGCAGGCGCGCCCGCGGGAATGGCTGGCTGGGTGCCTTTGGGAGGAGGCGGTTGCACGGGAGGGGCCAGTCGAGCGACTAAGGCGGCCGTAGCCGCCTCGAACTGCTCGGCCAGCCGCTTCTCCATGGCTATTGTTTGGGGCGTCGGGCGTTTTTCCAATTTCACGATGGATGCCGCTGTGGCGCCGCCGGGGGCGTCGTCGACTAGGGCGTCTTCCGGTACAGGGCGAGGGGGCATCTTGCTGTCGCGGGGTGGGGAAGGTGTAGCGTCTCGGGAGGCTGAGGCTCGGGTCCGAGTCCGCATAGAGTAAGCTGACACTCTGCTCGACTGCTAGAGTCGAGACGGCTAGTGCGCGAGCCGGTTGAGGCGAGCGCAAAGCAGAGAGTGCCGGTGCCCGAGGGCGGATCCCGCAGGTCGTGGTGCTGGTGCGGGCCGGCAGGCCCCAGTCCGTGCGCCAGCCGCCGGGATCGTGCGCAGTACAACATTATTGCTAAGTATCGTAAACCTCCAGATGACTACATCTGACCATATATCTCCGATTTCAAATAACACCGTGCGGGACTGCGGGGTGCGCCGTGATAACATTTCACAATGCGATTGCGCAGCACGCGTTTCAGCTTCATGGAGCTGCACATGCCCCCACCCTTTTACGCACGGATAATTGTATGATAGTGTTAAATGAATAAATTGTGAGAGTAGTGTTGTGCCATTCGGGCGATGACGGGGCATCGCAGCCGCGCACGCACCACTATCCCTACAGTGTTTTGTCAGTACTCAAAAGGGCCTAAAATTGTAGTCCATTGGTAGCGCATAACACGCGACGCGCTATGTGGTCCAAGCTTCACAATGAGGATAGCCCATATCGAAGTCCTTATTCCGATGCACTACTGCCACGCTGCAGCGCGGGAGGTGTGGGAGGAAAGATAGATAGGCTTATATCGCGTACGCTGATCCCGTGGCACGTTGCTTTGGGGGCAACTTAACTCACGCCGCACACGAGTGGGTTGCACATGGCCTTTCCGACTTGTGTCGAGACGTGAAGTCCGCCCTAGGCGTGGGTGTCCGGATCCTCACGGACCCGTCGGTGCTTGTTTTTCTTCTGAAGGGCAGCGCCGGCCACCCGCCGGCCGATGTCGGCATGCTTGGGTATGGTGGTATCCGCGGGAAATAGTATGTTACGCACTACATCTGGGGATCAAAACCGGAGGACCGTCGAAACCCGGACGACAGATCTCCATCCAAACGGCATCCGAAAAGATTATACCGGCTTTAGAGGTCCACCGTGCCGTTTTATTGATTATCGTTGTAATTCGATGAGATGTAGTACTTGTAGTAGTAATTGGGTACTCATATGCGATCACGACGGTATCGGCAGGTCGGGAACGCCGTGAGCCACGCGTACACATGCCAGAAAATCGGCCAGCTCTTGTCCATGGGGCGCCGCCATTTCTCCTTGCTCATCACCTTGGCGGGGTCGCGGCGGCGCGCGCGGCACGTGTTGGTGCTCCTGCACATGCGCCGCGTAGCTCGGGTTTCAGGGTATCTCATTTCTCTTTGCTCATCAACATGGCGCATGCCAACAACGTACACCTTGGCGGGGTTGCGGCGGCGCGCGCGGCACGTGCTGGTGCTCATGTACCTGCGTCGCGTCGCTCGCCATGTTGTGTTGCTATGACCCGGGTCATCGGTTGCAAGCGCACTCGCCGCGGCTGATGGCCCACCCCCGGGCGGTGTTCCCCCAGCATTGGTTTCTTGTTTGCCTTTCGCTTTTTGCGGGTCGTTTACTCGTTCCTTGGCTTTCAATGTTTCCATGGACCCTTATCTTCCTTGGCGACTGGTTGGCGTCCAGATTCCCGCAGCTCTTCCTTGGTTCTTGGCTCCCTAGTATTCTGCGTATTGACCCTTGGTTTCATGCTTATATCTCACGTTTGCTGGCAACCTTTCACAAGTGCTTAAAGTAAAGCTTTTAGTATGCATAAAGATGTTAAAGCACCGATGTAAAAGATTGATAAAAGATAGGCATTGTGCCAAAGCACCGATTAATCGCAGAAATTTCTACGCATTCCGAGCAACATTTTTTTGCGGATTTGAGGAACTACTATGATGAAGAGTTGTTTGTTTACTTGAGACTTATAGTGGGCTTGAGTCTGATTCGCTATGGGAAAACAATAAGTCGATTAACTTCATAGGTAGGTCCAACCTGCAATGTGGTATTTGTGGAACCGGGGTGGCCGGTGGTTGTCGACACTCTCGCTAGGTTGCATATGATAGATACGCATATGCGTGTGTTGGATGAGTGCACTCGGACATGCAAGACATAATGTAAGGCACCGAAACCATGTGTTGCGGACCACAGGCAGTCCGTCGGCAACAAAGCGCAGAAGCGTCCGCATGTGTTATTCGATTCATGTGTAAAACAATTTACGGGGCTGTTGGTTGGAGGGGGGGGGGTGTAGTTGCATGCTGCAATACCTAGGTGCTATCTATTGGTGGCGGTAGTCGAGAAATAATTAGGTAACAAGTCCGCGCAGTTGAGTCTAGCCACTTGCGTGTTATAGAGTCGATGTCCATCCCTGCGAGCTCGCGGGTTCGCGTGCTGCCCTTGGAGAGACGTGCTTGCACCAAGCGCATATGCTGTCGCGCCGCCTCAATCTTCATAATGCCGTCGTTCTAGAAAGGCCGTAAGGAAGGTCTTGAGCTCAATATACTCAAGGCGGAGGCTCACGTGATCTTGAGGCAAGTACACTCCGTCGTCCCCCTCATGGCCCTGGAACTGTATGACGATCAAAAGGTCGGTCCAAGGCTCGCCATTGTTCTAACACCTTATTGCCCCCGCCGAAAGTCTTGCCGAGCAACGACACCGCGGAGACGTTGATGCCCATGAAGTGATGAAGTCTGTCGTGAAGGACGACGCCGCGACGCCGCTAAGGTGTCTATCGTACCGATAGTACGTACGTATGGGCAAGGCCGCCACTAGACGCCGCAGCATCGTCTGCGCAACCTCCCAGTTGGTGTCGGGAACGGGGCGGCCTTCGATGCGCGCGAGATCCACCGCAAGCCACACGGTGATCTCGGGGTTCTCACTACGGTTGGGGACCCATGGTTCGTACAACACCAGTTTGAGCTGCCTCTTGCTCTCGCCGGGGTCCGTCAGATCCTTGTGCTTGCGGATCTTACCCAAGGATCGTGCAGCCTCCCAATCGCCGAGAAGGTCGCGGCGCTCGGCCTCCGTCGGTGACGTTCTCGTGATGTTCGGATAGCATCTCCATAATCACGAAGCTGCCTCGATCAGCGTCGAAGAAAGGCGTGATGGGGTCATCGTTGGTTGTCTCAAGTCCGATGGTGATCACGGGGTCCACTCGCATCCAACCGCTTGAGAACGTCCATGACCTCAATCATATGTTCCACGGCCGCCTCGGCGTTGTGAGGCAGCTCCGCCGCGTTCCGGGCGTTGTGCGCAGCGGGGGCGGCTTTGGGTTGCGCGGCAGTGCCCGTAACTCCTCGTGCTGGGCACGGAGGGCGGTTGCGGAGCCAATTCCGCCGCATGTCTTTAGCGGCTTTATGCCAGAACTTGTCGAACGGACGCGACTCCTCCCGCTGCTTCTCCAACAGATCCCCCAAGGTGTTAACCCACTCCTCAATTCGTCGGCACATAAGTCAAATATCGCCGCCAAAAAATAAAAAGAGAATGTGGCTCTCCATGTCGTCCAGCCGCTTCTCGGTCTCGGCCTCCTAGAGAGGAACCGTTTTGCCCCTCCCGTCTTTGTGCGAGTGGAAAATGGGGCGGCCAACAGGTAGGTAGTATGGCTTGCCCTTGGGCATGTACTTCAGGAATGCTCCATGCCATGGACATCCGTGTCTGGCCATTGGCGGGATATGAAGATCTCCGCATGGACGGCATAGTCGATGGGCTTCTCGGGCTTCCTCACCCACAACTAGTAGGCGTGTGACTATTCCCAACATGGCTCGCAACAGTTCAAGTCAACAAACTCCAAAATCGGCCCCTCCCCCCTCTCACGGAGTGACCAAACATGCGCCACGCAAGGACCGTCGCCCCTTGTGGAGCGAAAATCTTCTATATGAGATTATTCCGTCACACCGTATTGGTGTTGCTGTATGCATGCCGCGGTCTGGTGCATGATGCGTATTTATGTATGTTGTATGGTGCGGTTGTATGATGCGCATGCGAAATGCGGACCAAAATAAAGTGTGAGTACTACGGCACGGGTGATCATATATTGCGTACGTGAAGCACATAAAATACATGATCATACACGCACACACAGGCACACGCACACACACACACACACACGCACACACACACGCGCGCGCGCGCGCACACACACACATATATATATTAGACGACTATGAGGAGTACTCGTCGTACTCGTAGTAAACTACTGGCCTTTGGTAATGATCTAAACCCGTGTATGGGGTTTCCCAAATACTAGATGTTCTAATATAACTCGTACAGTCTGCTGAAGGTTCCAATAGGTGAAGTTACCGGTACCGCTAGTATTTACCACGGGCTGTCCCATCGCCCGTGACCCCTTCATTCCCGGCCGGGGGAGCTATATACTTTGGACAGCCACTACCGCAGCGCGCTCACCTTCCATCTTCCAGCTCGCTGCCTTCGGCAGCGGCTTCGCGTACTTGTACGCACGAGGGTCGCACAGGATGATCGTCAACTCCGCACTAACGTCCCTTTGCTTTTCCCGGTAGTGAGTCGTCGTGCCGCGCACATGCGTTACATCATGAGGCAGCGACACAACGCATCCCCTCGGTAGTGTGGCTTTCCCGACTCATCGTGCGCCCGAAGTCGCGTTCCGTTCGTACCATGGCTTTGCAACCGTTACGCTTTCCGATGCGCACCCTGTGGAATTAGAGTTGAGGGGTCGACTCTCAAAAAACCTCAATACCCGAACATGACTCGCAGTACGGGCTTTCGTGGGCTCTTGCTGTGGAATACCTCTCGCAATAGTAATCAACTATAACTTGAGGTTATATAGGCGGGACGGATGCCCTCGGCACCATGATGGCTGCTCGTCACGGTTGCCAACGACGACAACTACGCCTTTCGCAACAAATCAGCGCGGACGGCGTCCGTGTCATCACGACGGCCGTTTGCCGTCCTGCAATACACTTCAACTCGGCCCGCCGGTCTTGGCAAATGGGCACGGTAGCATCAATCGTCGTTGCGTGTTGTATTTTTTGGGAACTACCCATGCAATTGGTCTGTTCCGGGGACGATGCCGCTCATGCGCCTATGTTTTGAGAGGGCTCGTTGCCCTCGCCCTAACCGTGCGGCAGCAACGTTTGTTGTGGTTGCATCGCGAAGCCGCTGCTGCGCGCTCGGCTCGGTCCGTCGCACTTCCGCAGCGTCGTCGTCACAAGGACGGCGACAAACTAAAGTTGTCCGCTGGGGGGCAGGTCTACCACATACATCGCGTGTTCGACGTCTCGAGTTTCCGGCTAAGGGTTTATAAGCTCTGCGGCCGTCGGTGGTGCAACATCGGTGGCCGCCTCGTCATTACGGACCCTCGTCCCGACAACACTAGGCCGGCGTAAATTGTTCGAGCCTCTACGCCGGCCAACCCGTTCTCGCCTTAATTCACGACATCCCACCTATGGCATCACGAGCAACCCGCCGGGGGGGGGGGGGGGGGGGGGGGGGGGGCATCTCCGCTACAAACGCGATCTAAGTATCGCGATCTATGGTTGTGCGCGGCCTGCTCGCGCACCAGCACGCGCAGCCCGTATTCATCGTACATGTGCCGCTATGTTGGGCACTCGCCAACCGGCGCATGCTCATGCTAACCTGCACTTCCGGTTCTTGTCGCGCGCCGCCATGGCGGCGCCTAACATACATGCTTCACGGCGCCATTGGGAGAAGGCACCTCCCAAATTTCGCAGCGTGTCCGGCCATATGTCGCTCGGACGTTCGCCGGCGCCAACGTCCCCCATCCGCTTCTGCTCTACGCTTGCGACTCTATCGAGTTCCATGCATTTCTTCTCGGCGCAAGACCCCCTACTATATAAACCAAGACACCTCCCGCCTTCGCTTGGTTTGCACGCCTGCCGACTGCCTCTACACTGCTCGCAGTCGTAAACGAACCGCGTGTAGCTGGCAAAATCAGAATCGATTGCACGTTTGAAATGATCCTAACTTGTTCATGGGCATTCCTAACAGCAATATATGTTGTCCTTGTGTAACCCGTGCGGTCCGCTGGTGGTTTAAACCAAATAAGTTGCCGGTGCCACCATATTTTAGTATGGGTTGCCCCATGGCTAGTGAGCCCTGCGCTCCCGGCCGGGGAGCTACTTATAATAGCCACCACCAGCTCACCTGCAATATTCCAGCTCGCTTCCCTCGGCAGCGACCTCCCGTTGCCGCCTTGCAATCTCCACCTCCGACTCCCCCTCCCCCCCCCCCCCCCCCCCCCCCCCCCCCCCGGCCCCTTTATTTCGCCGAGCCTTCCAAGCCATAAAATGGCGCTTATTTTGTGTAATGCAGCCTTTGCACTTCTTGGCAGAACCAGACTCGATTGCATGTATTGAAATTCATACAAGGACACCGGATCAGGGACTACCGTACATTCGCTACTGGACGGATATCTCATCGGATATATCAATATGACCATAGTGGTCTGTGGTAACGACCTCGTACCCGTCAGTTGCCCGACTGGGGAAGGAAAAAGCCTACATTTAAGCAGAACCCTCTTAGCGCCGGGCCGCGGGGCCCGGCGATGCGGCAGGTAATTTTCGGCTGGCCGGCCTAAAAGATCTTCCGCCGAAGCCGAAGGGACGGCTTCCGGTGTGCCGACAGATATTCGGCGAGAAATATGTGCGGGCGTCGTTTTATAATTCATACAAGGACTACGGATGAGGAACCACCGAGACAGGTAGCGACTACTAGCTAGTCGCTACCGGGAGCGGGAAATATACTTGGCGGATATCTAATAATTACATGAGCAGCCAGCAGCAGAAGGCGATATCGGAAATCACCAAAATAAAAGGCAATCAGAAAGGTCCTCTACATCGACTGCGGGGTGGAAGCAGTAACATGAGAAGACGCAGAGTGGGCACGAGCACACGCATCAGACTTGGCCATCTGCACACCGGCAGAGAGAATGCCGCCCAAGGTACCATGCATGCAAGCCGAGACCCGCTGCAACAGCCCCCGCCGTGTGCGCGACAGGTGACGGCGGAACTCAGCAGGTTGGCCGGCGACAAAGTTTCGAAGTGCCTGAACGGATTGACCACGAAGAAAGCAAGAGGTCGGGGCGGAAGGACCGCCAGGGAAGTTGCGCACAGCCAACAGCACCGCGAAGATGTAGACCACAGTGAAAGCGGACTTCCCGAGTCGGCCGCGGTCCTCAACCACAAAAGGGTAGTACCGGTGAACACCATGCACTGGGGCGGAAGACGCCCGGTCCGCTGCCAACTTAGCATGCTCCGCCTCGGTCGCCGCGATTCCCGGGATGCACCAGCGGGGGTCGTTGCTCCAAGTTCGGGTCGTGGAGGACACGCACGCGAAGTCGATCATGTAATCGCACGCTGCCCCTCCCCACCCCGCCAGCGTCAGGTCCGACGGCCGCGAGCGGTCCGCTGGGCGCAGCCCACTCGTCTCAAGGGTCAAGTCGCCGGCTCCCGAGCGGTCCCAGTCAAGCACCGCCCCCGCATCAATTGCCACAGATGCCCACAGATTCTTCAAAGCGGTATGCATGCGGTGCTTGTAGTTCGCTACGGGGCATATGGGTAGATGATCCACGATGAAATCCGTAGCCCTCCGGTTCGAGCCATCCGTAGAGCGCAGCCATAAGGGATCAATACCACACGTTGGGCCAGGGCAAGTGACAAGCGCGGAACCTCCGCGCGGGCAAAGGCCCAGTACCCGCGCAGCGGCGGCCGCATAAGCAGCATGGGGAATCTTGCGGGCGGACTCGTGATCCGACTGGAAAAGCGATAGGGAGCCCGGCCCGCACGCGCTGTACAGGCGCAGGGTATCAAGTCGCGAGGCCGCTGCACCAGTACGTTGGAAGCTGAGATCGAGGGCCACGAAGTCACGCAAGCGAATCGCACGGCTGAGGTGGCGTTGGACAACCATGGTCGTGGGTTGATCATCGGAGGTCGCACCCGAACCCGTACCCGAGGGCGGAGCAGTAGAACCTGGCAGCGATTCTGGGAGGGAAACAGTGGCTGCTGACGGAGGGTGTGCCACTAATTCGCCCGGCGACGGTATCTTCAGAGCTACAAAAGCGCATGTAGTAACGGTATTGGCAGTACTCGTACCACCGATAGGAAGCAATTGCTGGGCAACAGAGGCGGCCTCACCAGTACCAACTCCAAGAGGAGTGGCCGTAAAAGGAGATGTGGTGACGCGCAATCCTCCGCTAGTGCTCGTACCCGTACGGGTCGTAGTACCAGCTGCTGGATCCGATGCAGCGGTGGTCGTAGCATTACTGACCGTAAGTAACTCGAAGATCTCGTGGGCGTGCCCATACGCCGCGCGTGCGCGCCGCACATCTTCTTGCGGTAACGTGGTTAGGGCCCGTACAGTCTCGTACACGCGGCGCGTCTCACGCGCCCATGGCAAAGCACTCGTAGCCACAGACGACACCTCGGCGCGGACCGCCTCGTATAAGGGGCCAAGGGCGGGCCCGTACTCCTGTACCAGCTTTGGCACGACAACCGATTGCGCGGAATAAAACGCCGCAGGGGCCTCGGACTGCAGCAAGGCCAGATTCAGACCGCCAAAATCCGCGGGCATACTCATCTGAACGATTGCAGCCTCCATGCGCGGTGTAGACTGGTCGCAAGCGTCCAGGCCAAGCAGCGAAAACGCAGCCGAAATGTTCGCGGCGTCCACGGCCTCCAAGAATGGGTCCAGCTCCGACGGCGGCATCATGCGGCTGAGGAAGCTTGTGTGCCGCACCGCGCATACGACCAGCAACCGCATGGCCCCATGGTGGCAGCCGTATCCCGACGTGCCAAAGGAGGCGATGCGCTCCAACAGTGTGGCGTGGGCCTCCCGGCGCCGCCCCAACGCGCCGGTCATCCACTCGGGGTAATGGCTAATAGGAGCACCCAGGTACACGGCGCCATCCTGGACAGGATCATCGGTCGGGGTCCGAAATCCTCCCGGGGCCAACTTCTCCCGTACTGTCCGCAACTCGGACTCGCTGTCGCCGGGGTGACGAACGTACCGCGTCTTACTGTCCTGTACCACCAGTCCGACTTTGGAAAGCTCCGTGCAGTACTCGTCGAAAACGCGCGGAACGTGGGCCGCGGCAGTGGCCGCGCCGCAATCATCCGCAATACTCTGGCAAAAAGTATCAGCGGCGGTACGAGCCACAACCGCGGCTTGCACTGGGCCCGCGATAGCGAGGCAGAAGTATGGCGGGGCCAGGACATCACCCTGGCGTACACCCGTACGAGACTGTAGGGTGGCGCGCAAAGTACCGGGATCATCCGTCGCGTAGTAGTACAGGTCGCTAGGGCGATCGTACAACATCTGGAAAAAAGGGATCAGGCCATGTAGCCGCGGGTGCTGAAGCAAGCCGTAAAGTATCGCACCGGGATACCTCATTGAAGGCATTCCGAATATCCAGGAGTAGTAGTCCTTTCCCACCAGTACCACGCCCGCCGAAAAGTTGCAGCGCCACCCGCATGCTCATATACGCCGTCTCACAGCCAGTTCCCGACTGAAAGCTGCGTTGCACCGGGCCCATGACCTCCCGCGCATCCGCACCCACTTGCCCCAGAGCGTGGGCGGAGGCCAGGCGCACCAGCACGGAGCCGACGCCGAGCGGGCGTACTCGCAGCGGCTCGCCGCTCTTTTCCCGCTCCTCGCGCGCGGCGGGGTCGTCCTTGTGGAGCGCAAAGACGGAGCCACTCGCCAAGAAAGCCGCAGTGCGCGAGTGGCACCGCCCCGCCAGGCAGCGGTTCACCCACAGGCGCCATGAAGGTACGTCTAGGTCCATGATGTGCTCCCAACGCCACCAGTCCACATGCCCTGCGGAAAGGCGGGGTGCACGACGCACAACCCGCCGTTGGTCCTCCCCCCACCGCATAACCTCATCCGCATTGTCGCCCCACGACGGCGGCGCCCGTTGCAGGTCCGGCGGTTCTTCGGGGGGAGAGTACTCCGGGCTGGTGGCAGCAGGAGGCGGATGGAGGGCATCGAGGGCAGGGAGCGCCGCAGCGGCGTCAGACACCATGCCGAGGTCAGCAGTGTCCAGCGCCTGGCGAGCGCGGCGCAGCTCCTTCACAGCGGTGAGTTTCGCCGCCCGGCGGTGAGCATCCACCACCGCCGGCGGCACCCCATCAGCCGCAGCATCGGCGCCCCCTTCCGCAGCCTCAGCAGCAGCCGCCCGCGCCCTCGCAGATCGCCGGCGCTTCCGTCGGCGGGCACTCCGAGATGTGGTCGTCGGCAGCTCACCCGCCTCCATCTGGTAATTATGTAACTCGCTGCCATCCCGCGATTCGCGCCACAGTTGCTGCATCCCGCACACCGAGAAGCCGGCGCGCACAGCATCCCCTGCCTCCCACAGCCGCACTCGCCGCTCCGCCAATTTCCGCACAACTGCGGGGCTGCTGGATGGGTAGGGTCGCAGTAGTAGCCCCGCAAATACGCAGACAACGCCTTCGGCCCCGTACGACCGGTCGTCGGTAGGAGGGAAGCGGTCAGCATAGGCCAGCGTACGGTCTAGCAGGGGGAAGAGGACAGGCCGAGCTGCGGGACAGACGCCGACAGCCGTGCCCCGCAGCGGCGTACGGGGCATCTTGCGGTAGACATCGCTGGTAGCGCACCACCGAGCGGTGGCCGCGAGAGCGGCATCATGAGCGGCTGAGGCAGGAGCCGGCGCGTGCTGGCGCTGCAGCGCCCGCACGCCAGCTGCCGACGCCGGGAGAGCCACACCCGGGGGCGGAGCCGTGGGAGGAGGGGGGCTGCAGAACTGGCATGTGGCGGCACGGGCCGCCGCTTGCGCGCCATGGAACACGTGGTTGCCCGAGCGCGGGCAGCCGTCTCGTGGGACGCACCGCAGATACATAGAAGGGTCGAAAGTCGTAGCGTAGGCGAGGTGCATGGCAGCTACCTCCGGGTCGTCGGACTCCATCCCGTGGTTCACGTGCGTGCACAAGGGGGCTGGCCGCCGGTAGGTGCGTCCGCAGCCGCCATCGCAACACCGGAATTGCCAGTCAACGCCCCCGCCGGGCGTCGACGACTGCACCCGCGCCATCGCGCCCACCACCACCGCCGCCCCCGCCGGGACCGCGACCCCCACCGGAGACCCCCTAGCAGAGGGGCCTAGAGGGGCCAGAGGACGCCCCACGGTGCTGAACCCCCACCGGCCACGCCACAGCCAGAGGCTGGGGGTCGGGGGAGGATCAGGACACCGGATGAGGGACTACCGTACATTCGCTACTGGACGGATATCTCGTCGGATATATCAATATGACCATAGTGGTCTGTGGTAACGACCTCGTACCCGTCAGTTGCCCGACTGGGGAAGGAAAAAGCCTACATTTAAGCAGAACCCTCTTAGCGCCGGGCCGCGGGGCCCGGCGATGCGGCAGGTAATTTTCGGCTGGCCGGCCTAAAAGATCTTCCGCCGAAGCCGAAGGGACGGCTTCCGGTGTGCCGACAGATATTCGGCGAGAAATATGTGCGGGCGTCGTTTTATAATTCATACAAGGACTACGGATGAGGAACCACCGAGACAGGTAGCGACTACTAGCTAGTCGCTACCGGGAGCGGGAAATATAATTGGCGGATATCTAATAACATGAGCCAGCAGCAGATTGAAGGCGATATCGGAAGGGATATCTCATACCCCGTAGCGGTCTCGTGCCCGTCACAGCACATGATGCGGGGACTGGCGGCCTCGTACCTGTATACGGATTGGTACGCGGTTACAAGGATTAGCGAATATTGGAATGTCATTCGCCGGTCGGCCGTCAGTGATAAGGACAGCAACGACGAATGACGCTTTTTCTTTTTTTACGACGCGATTACCCGTACGGACGCTTTTATTTCCGCGTTCGGAAGAAACCCCCTGGGCGCGCGTCGTCGCGTTGTCGGCAATACCCGGTACCCATACGACTTGTCTCCTAATTAGGGCACGGCACGGGCACGAGACCGTAAATCGCGCGGTAGCGCTATGTGTCAGGCAGGCCACATAAGGAGGCATGGAAACGCCCTGCACGCGGAGGACCCCAGCGCCGACAATCTGCAGGAACCGGACTGCCCTTCAGACGATGAGGAGCCGGAGGACGGCACTGCAATGCCATTGAGGGGACATGAGGACGAGATACCGGACAAGAGGGAACTCCGGAGGCAGCGTCAAGGTGCCGGACGGCTGCACTTGAATGGCCACACACATGAGCGTTTGGCGATCGTGCGCGTCGTGCCGCATTCGACGCCGGAGCTGACCTACATCCTCGACCTCGACCGGACCGGAGGCAAGGAGAGACCTGCCAAGCAAGGGCTCTTCTTATTCGCTGGCATGCTGTCGGTGTTGTTCACCAACCTCGTCGACGGGTACCACTATGAGCTGATACAGATCGTGGATCGTATGCTCCGGAGCGCGGCTCATCGGCAGCGCCTGTTGCAAAAGCTCGAGTGGATGCATCAGCGGTGGCCCATGCAGCTTCCTCGCAATGCGTTCGAGAAGTGCTTCGCTCTTAGCGACGAGTTGGAGCATGACGTGGAGCACATCACAGCACCAGCCATCCTGAGGCACCTACCGGATGCCTAACTACGCACTGAGCCTCCCTGTCAGAACATGTCATCGATGGGCACTCAGCATGGACTACGTGGTGCGCGTACTGGAGTGATAGTCAGAGGCGATGAGAGGCAGAGGCGATGAGCGAGCTCAACTGCATGATGGCCAAGGCACGAGGCGTCAAGGAGTGCTGGGCTGCTCCCGCGCAGTATGGATACGTTATCGAGAACATGACACCGGCCGCGCCAAGCCGACGCAGTCCTGAGGTGCAGGAGTTCGTCGACTTCATGGCCCGTGTCTTTGGCCCAACGCGCATCCTGCCCACAAATGTGGAGACTCCTCGCTTCGCTCTGCCTTGTAGTGGACCAACACCTTCACACAGCACTACTACCGGGATGTGCGACACGAGTTTGAGCGGCCGCCGCGCGAGACCCGTGCGCAGATTGTGGAGCGTTGCAGCGGTGGGCCGCTTCGCGCTCAAATGGCAACGCCTACACGCCCAAGCACAATGCTGGGGGGGGGGGGGGGGGGGGGGGGGGGGGGGCTCAACGTTGCCGGTCGGCGCATGATTTACGCGCCCAGGTCGGTCAGCACGTCCAACACGCGGACGCAACGCCTCCGACATGGGGGGCGCCCGGCTCAGGAATGGTGGAGGTTATCGGCATCGACCCGCCACAATATCGTCCGTCATCAGCCGTCATGCTTGAGGCGTGTCTTCTCGACAGAGAGTATGCTGGCTTCTACACCTGGCATGAGCTAGGCTTGATTGAGGAGGAGATGGTGATTGCCATCGGGAATGTTTGTGCGCCGACATCGGTGTCGGTCATGAACCGGTGTGTTGTCGCCGATGCGCATGAGCGAAGACATCAACACATGCTGCAAGCTGTTTGTGCAGCGACGATTGAGGAGGACGCCCATGCCGGCGCAGCAGTTGAAGATCATTTGGTGAACACGCAAGAGCTGCGCGCCGCACAGCACGAGCTCCGCCGCTCACCTGTTGCCGCCGTGGAGGCTGAGATGGAGCATGCCATCAACATGGCTACACTCCAGCAAGGCACTAGGGTGAAACCTCCTGACAACCCACGCACAACAGCACGAGTGACCAAGGCGAGGCGCCGTTGGCTGGAGGAGCAGTGCGGAGCGGGAGGTCGCCAAGGCTCGGCGCCGAGTGTTGGCCGCTGACCACACAGCCCGAGTCGTTGCCGGCGATCACAAGGCTGCCAAACCAAGACCCCGTCGTGGTAGAGTTGCTACCGGACACAAGACTGCCAGCGCGGCGTTGACACTTCTAATGTGGCTAGCCCTTTTGGGCCACGCGTGCTTCGTCGCCGTTGGCGTCGGTTCGCGTGCTGGCGCTGGGCTGATAGCAGATGCATTTGGTCGAGCGCAAGAGCGTCCTGCGTGGCCCACATCACATGTGGACGGTGTTCACGACAAAGTTGCCGCGGACGGATGGAGTCGACGCAGCCATGCATCTCTCGTAAAGTGCTACGCCGCATACGCCAACGAGAAGCATCTCGGTAAGGAATCACCAACGGTGAAGGTAATGAGCAAGCTCATCAACCCCAAGGACCCCAAGCAGCCTCATCACTAGGCGATATTGGAAGATTGGAAGGACAAAGAGGGCTTCGCGGCACTGATGGGCTCAGATATTTCGGAGTGGTACGCGTGGGGTCTGGACGACTTGCGTGTTGTCGACGCCGAGCCCTACGACTTCCATCTGGTCGACTACAACCCGGTCTTCAAGCGTCAATATTTATCACCTTGCCCATCGAGAGCAAGAGTGGGCTAACGATTAGGTCAAGAAGTTGGAGAGGGCAGGCATCGTGGGCGAGATCAAGAGCCAGTATGTTGCACCAGCCATCGTGGCGCCGAAGAAGGACGAGCATGGCGCCTAGACCGATCTTCGCTATGCGGTGGACTATCGTGGGCTCAACGAGCGTACCATCCGCGATCAATGCCCGTGTCCGACAGCGGACGAGCTCATGACGCCCATGGAGGGAGCTACACGATTCACCGCGAATGATTGCACGAAGGCTTTTCATCAGCGCCGAGTGTCGGACAAGCCGTCCGGACCCGATGGATTGTCAGGGCAGCAACGCCTCGCGTTCCATGCATGCAATCGGCTGCTATCCTTCAAACGCATAACCTTTGGACAAAAGAATTGTGTGGCAGCATGGCATCTCGTTGTGGATCAAGCGCTCATTGGTTTGGACTTCGTAGTCGCCTTCGCGGACGATGTGCTGATTTTCAGTCATGACGATGAGCAGGAGCACATGCGTTGTGCGCGCATTGTGTTTGATCGACGCAAGGCCCGAGGAGGGCAGGTCTCTCCACCCAAGACACGTCTCGGACTGTCACGAGTGTCCTTTCTTAGTCATATTGGCAGCGGAGCAGGCGTGGATCCTATGGCTGACAAGATGGAGGCAATCAACTCTCTTCCGGCGCCGAAGAATGTCAGTAATGTGCGCCATTTCCTCGGGATGGCCACCTACTATTGCCGTTTCTTGGAGAGCTTCTCGCTTGTGAAGGCACCCTTGACAGCTTTGACCAAGAAGGATGCGCCGTGGAGATGGGGCGCAGCCGAGCAGCAACCCTTCGACGCCATCAAGGTCATGCTGGTTTCGGCGCCGGTGCTGCGCCATCCTTATTGGCATCGCCCGTTTGTGTTGCACACCGATTGGTCTCGAGCTGGAGTAGGGGTGTGCCTTTCGCAGGTGGACGACAATGGCGTGGAGTATGCTGTGTCTTTTGCGCCGCGCATGAACACCGCAGTGGAGGCAGACCTGTCTAGCTACGAGGGAGAGGTCGGCGCGGTCGTGTGGGTTGTTCAACGCTTCCGCTACTACATGTATGGCAATCACTTCCAGCTCATCATTGACTGCAAGGCCATTGAGTGGCTGCGGACGACAGCAAGGCTGCGAGGCAAGTTTGCTAGGTAGAGCCTAATCCTTGCGGAGTACGACTTCAGTATCAAGCATCGTCTGGGAAAGAACAACACCGTGCCGGACCTGCTCAGTCGGCGTCCAATGCCAGCGGAGCCATCGAGGGCCACCTCAGACGCCGCCGGCACCACCACTGCAATCGCCACTTAGAGGAGGTCGCCAGCCGCGATGGCAGATGCGTCGGCTATGTTTGATGGCTGCACACCCAGCAAGTGCCTTGATAGAACGCACGTCCGCGCTACCCTCGGCACACGCAACGTTCGCAACACAGTGTATCGCAATGGCCTTCACGGCAGGTGTTTACTCTAGCCAGGAGCTTCATTGGCCTACCCGGGACGTGTGGAGCAGCCCCGTGGCTATCTCTTACCTGCGAGGTGAGACCACGCCAGCCGACGTGTCAGTGGAGGCGTGGCAGCATATTGTGCGCCGCTGCGCCAACTACAGCTGGCACAGCGACAAGACGTGGCCGCACACAAGAGACACTGCCCGTGAGGTGCCCAAGCATGAAGAGCGACCAGACGCGATTCGCCGAGAGCACACACTGTGAGATTCAGATGTGACATACGGGTGACGAAGCACTACCGTACCGGTACCACTATTATCCGTGAAAGCTGCTGCTGGTGGCGGCATGTCCATCCAGTTACGTGCGAGTACATCCGGCGTTATTGCCGGCGGGCGATAAATCCTTTTTGTAATCATTGAGGAAGTCGTACATGACGTGTGATGTGCTACATGGCACTGACGTAAAAGGTGCAAGGTTGTCCGTGTGGTACCGGGTAGTACCGGGTGGTACCGGGTAACGCGATATATTTATTAAGCCGGTACCGGGTATCGGTACCGTACCCGAACCCGGGAGTGGTCCTGTGGATAACTACGACTATTAGTACATGGGAGCGCAAATCTCAGCCGTACTATTGGCCAAAGTGGGGATTTTTGTGTACATTATAGCTAGTTACTTGCTGAACGGGCCTGCCAGCCGTCCGATCAAAGGTCATCAGATGGGCGGTTTGGCTGCCATGTTTTGCCAAAGAGTGCTCACGTTACATAAATATTCGCGAGGGGGAGGGCGGGGGCAGGCAGCGGCTTTGCCGAAGAATGATTGAATTACAACATTCGCGACAGCTGCCATCGGGGATGTGGCCCGGCGGGGGGGGGGGGGGCGGGCGGGGCGTGGTCCCCGCCGCCCCGCCCCCCCCCCCCTCGCCGCCAGCCGCTCCCGCCTGGGGGAGTGGGGAGGGGGGGGGTAAGGGGCCGGGGGCTACTGCTTGTTCATGTTCTTGCGTGCCCGGGGGACCCTCCGCTTCGACGATCTCGCTGCCTCCGCCTCCGCCTCCGCCTCCGCCTCCGCCTCCGCCTGCGCCTGCGCCTGCGCCTGCGCCTGCGCCTGCGCCTCCGACTCCGCGACCGTCAGTTTCTTACCTCGGCGTTTCTTCACTGGCCTCTTCCGCTTCTTGTCATCCGTCAGTGTCTTCACCACCCCGGGAGGCTGTGCCGTCGACGACGCCGCCATGAGCTTCCTTACCTTCGCGTCGGGACGCCCCCTGTGCCCAGACACCCACAACAAGCCACAATAGTTTCGCCTTTAAGCGGCTGAGGATGCGGCCTCCTCGGCCACCACGAGTTGCGCCGCTGGCACTGTGGAAGCCTTGGCGTTGAGGTGGGCCTTACGGCGCTCCCGGACGAACCTGCGCGCGGCACAAGTTAGCCACGAGTGGGTGCGTGCTAATGTGGAGGGTGGAGTGTTTTGTTGCGCGCCCACCTTGTCACGCGTTTCCTCATGTCTCTCTCGTCCTCCTCGATGCCGGCGGCGCGGACACGCGAGACAACAAGGCTCGCCGCCCACTTTTGCCCGGGGGGGCGAGGTCGGCCATGGCGCTGTGAGCGGTGAAGGGGGGGGGGGGGGGGGGGGGGCGAGGTGGAGAAACTAACACCCAGTCGACGACCGCCTTCCGCAGCAGTCAACGACACATCGGAGGCGAGGAGCAGCGCGCCACTACTATTTATATGCACGTATTGTCAAGAGCTAGTCGGTGCGGCATTGTGTCGGTGTAATTTCGCAATGTTTATTGTTGAAGTAGCACGGCGTAATGGATACGGCGAGTGAATCCGGGATAATGTGTGCGACGAATGTGTGCGCGCAGCGTTGTGCGGCGGTGTGCGGCGGTGTGCACCGATGTTAATATAGTGTGAATATTATATCGGCCGTAGACGATCAGGTCTGGCAGCACCGCCCGTGCTTGTAAATAAGCGACAATGGATCTAGTCTCCCGCTAGTTTGTGCACCGCCAGTGCACTCCGCAAGCCTCGCCTCCATCCGCGTCGGAACCGGTAGTAAGTGTTGTTGTGTGCGCACATCGTGACAACATTACACGGTGGCAATTGCAATTAGCGGTGGATAATGTGAAGGCGTTTTCGAAATCGACAGAGAATGAGGCGGTGCTGGCGGAGTGCATTGGCGGTGCATAGAATAGCGTGTTGCTGGGGTATTGGCTGCATCGGACGCCGTATTCCCACCCATCCGGCACGGAATGTCCGGTTTTCACACATTTGTGTGTTAATAAAGTGTGACTATTACGCGTCTTTTACGCCGGGTGGATGGGCATCCGGCGTCCGATGCACCCCAATTATTTGCAGCACGCTACTCTACGCACCCCCAACGCACTCCGCAAGCCTCGCCTCCATCCGCGTCGGAACCGGTAGTAAGTGTTGTTGTGTGCGCACATCGTGACAACATTACACGGTGGCAATTGCAATTAGCGGTGGATAATGTGAAGGCGTTTTCGAAATCGACAGAGAATGAGGCGGTGCTGGCGGAGTGCATTGGCGGTGCATAGAATAGCGTGTTGCTGGGGTATTGGCTGCATCGGACGCCGTATTCCCACCCATCCGGCACGGAATGTCCGGTTTTCACACATTTGTGTGTTAATAAAGTGTGACTATTACGCGTCTTTTACGCCGGGTGGATGGGCATCCGGCGTCCGATGCACCCCAATTATTTGCAGCACGCTACTCTACGCACCCCCAACGCACTCCGCAAGCCTCGCCTCCATCCGCGTCGGAACCGGTAGTAAGTGTTGTTGTGTGCGCACATCGTGACAACATTACACGGTGGCAATTGCAATTAGCGGTGGATAATGTGAAGGCGTTTTCGATATCGACAGAGAATGAGGCGGTGCTGGCGGAGTGCATTGGCGGTGCATAGAATAGCGTGTTGCTGGGGTATTGGCTGCATCGGACGCCGTATTCCCACCCATCCGGCACGGAATGTCCGGTTTTCACACATTTGCGTGTGAATATATATAGTGTGAATATTACGTACGCGTCTTTTACGTTGGGTGGATGGGCATCCGGCGTCCGATGCACCCCGAATCTCACCAATACGCTACTCTACGCACCCCCAACGCACTCCGCCAGCCCCGCCTCTTTCCACGCAGGTCCTACGTTCCATTGTATGTATATACATACGTACATGTACTGCTCCGAAACCAGCCCAAACTTGATGAGTGCACAAGTGTAAATGGGGGGGGGGGGGGGGGGGGGGGGGGATGTGGCGGCGGGGCATCCACTCACACATACCCCGGCGATGCATGACAGATATTACATGCCGTGGCGGGTCGGCGGGCCGACCCGGCGGGCCGACCCGGCGGGGGGGGGGGGGGGGGGGGGGGGCGTCTATTCAACTACACGTGCGACAGTGTCGTTTCGTGGAGCAGTATATGTGCCCGGCCTCATTTATACCGCCCCCTACCTGCGCTGCATGGTCCACCCCTAGGAATTACTTAGCACAAACCGCCATTACTTAATAGGAACCTAGCACAGCCAGGCTTGTATGCCCGCTTTGCCGATCAACTTCTACGCACTTTCCGTCCCTCAACCGCCGGACATGGGGGTTAAGCCGCCAGCCTCGGCAGTTGCTTAGCCAAACTTGGCATCCCGTACCGTGTCCATGGCTTCGCAGCTCTGCCGCCGGCACACGCCGAGTCCGGCGCTTGCTGCCGCCGGGTTGCGCACGCATGCACGCACGGTAATACGCCGCCGACGCCGCCACGCTTACTTCCACCACCTTCGCCAGCCGCAGCTTCGCACGCCTTTCCGCCGACATACGAAACGCACGAATCCCCCCCCCCCCCCCCCCCCCCGTCCCCGCGTCATGTATATTATATTCGAGACGACTATGCGGGGCGCAGCACACGCCGCGGCTTGGGTCGGCGGAGCGGCAGGCGGCGGGAGCCCTAATGGCCGGGCAGTATCCACACCCACACAGGCACCGCCGCTCACCTCCGACGCGGATGAACCGCCTCCCAAAGGAAACATGCCGGTTGGTGGTAATCCCAGCAAGCGTGGGGTGCCGGCGCCGGTACTGGTGCGACGGAGCTGTCGCGTCAGGAACCGCACCGCATGTGGAGCAACACATGGCGGTGCCGGCCCCACCTATGTCTAGGGCCACCTCCTCACAACACCCCGCCACGACGGCGTCGGCCACCGCCGACGGCGCCGTTGCGGGGGGGGACGCCCTGCCAGGCGACGATGATGCGCTTGGTGCGCCGCGTCAGGAGGCGGAGGAGGCCGTGGTCGAGGCGACTGATCGGGCTGAGGGGGTTGTCGAGGCGAGCGAGGCTGCGCTCGCGCCACCCGCCCCGCAGCCACCTGCGGGACATGCCGACTTGCTCATCGCCATGTTGACCGGAGCACTACGAGCAGTGGCGGGAGGCGGCCACATGCACTATCATGTGCGTGTCCTGGCCGGACGCCCGTCATGCGTGGACTGCGGCCAACGGACGGACTGGGAGTGTTGCTGCGACGGCACCCCGGCTTTGTGCGGCCCCAAGTACCCATGCATGGCGACCCATAAGCGGGCAGTCCCCTGCCCGACCACGGCCACGGTGAGGGCGGAGTTCCGCAATGTCAGGGACGCGTTCCACGACGCGACTCGCGCCGCCGTGTGTGAGGCTTCCGAGAAGGCACGCGCGGCTGGTAGGGTGCGCAGGGTGAGGCGGCGGACGGCCCAGGAGCTGAAGGAGAGCGAGACATGCCGTCAGTGAGGTCGGGCGCAATGTCATTGGGTGGGGCACACGGACGTGTAACACTTGCACTTTGCGCGTACTGCTGGGTTACATCCAAGCGGTGTCACACTATGCAACCGGAAAGGCTGCGTTGCTACTGCAAACGATGCGACGCCTCACTCGGTAGCAACCGCTGCCCCGCCTATCCCACAGCCGCTGCCCCGCCCCCCCCCCCCCCCCCTCGCGCACCGTCCTGCGACCTCGCGTGGATCCACGCCACCAGCAGCTTGCACTTGCACTTTGCGCGTACTGCTGGGTTACATCCAGGCTGCGTCACACTATGCAACCGGAAAGGCTGCGTTGCTACTGCAAACGATGCGACGCCTCACTCTGTGGCAACCGCTGCCGCGCCTATCCCACAGCCGCTGCCCCCCCCCCCCCCCCCCCCCCCCCCCGCGGGATCCCCGCCATCAGCAGCTTGCACTTGCACTTTGCGCGTACTGCTGGGTTACATCCAGGCGGCGTCACACCGGAAAGGCTGCGTTGCTACTGCAAACGATGCTACGCCTCACTCGGTAGCAACCGCTGCCCCGCCCATCCCACTCAGGATGCTGAGAGCAGCTAAAGGGCACCGGGGGCGGGGCAAGAGGGAGCAGGGCCAATGATTGTGGAAGAGCGGGGACCTGCTTGCATGCCATCGTATTATATCTTGCACAATATCTGTTGCTGCACTCATATCTCACATCACTAGCTTAGCTATAGTGATCCCCCCCCCCCCCCCCTCGCACCGCGTACGCACAAGCCTGGGTATACGCATCAACTGCCCGCCGGGATGAGAAACTGGTATTGGTAGTGTGTCTGTGGGGTGGAGGGGGGGCAAAAGAGCTGCCAATTGCTGCCAAGCTGGTGCGTTACATTGGGGCAGGCGCTGGGCAGACAATTGGGGCTCGCTTCAGAGCATTGTCTAGTGCCTATGCGGCTGCGCCGCCTCCGCCGCATGCAGACTGTCCGGGCTCACCAGCACCGCCACCTCAGTCATGCGGCCCTGCATCCCGCAGCCCGCCGCCGTCAGCCAGATCAGAGGTATCCAGAAGCCAGTGCTGGGGTTGTTGCGGCATGACCGCATAGTTTTCAGCGGCTGCCGTCCACAGCTTGTAATGCATCCCTTTCCGCCGATTCCGTTGTATGCGCTGTCTTGGCGCCGCGCTGCCCCGGCCGCCGCGCCTTGGCGCCGCGCTGCCCCGGCCGCCGCGCCTTGGCGCCGCGCTGCCCCGGCCGCCCCGCCTTGACGCCGCGCTGCCCCGGACGCCGCCCCTTGGCGCCGCGCTGCCCCGGCCGCCGCGCCTTGGCGCCGCGCTGCCCCGGCCGCCGCTCCTTGGCGCCGCGCTGCCCCGGCCGCCGCGCCTTGGCGCCGCGCTGCCCCGGACGCCGCCCCTTGGCGCCGCGCTGCCCCGGCCGCCGCGCCTTGGCGCCGCGCTGCCCCGGCCGCCGCGCCTTGGCGCCGCGCTGCCCCGGCCGCCGCGCCTTGGCGCCGCGCTGCCCCGGCCGCCGCGCCTTGGCGCCGCGCTGGGTATCGAGTCCTCCCCTCCCTAGTGAGCGCGTCCACCTGCGCCTTGCGCTCGGGGCCGTCCTCCTCCGTCACCACATTCTGCAACCCCCACCGCGTGACGAACCACGCAGCTCCTTGCATGCACTTGTACATGTGCCCAAGCACCGCCTGGGGACGCGAAGCTCCTTCTCGGTCATGACCGCCTTCACCCGGGCCTCCTCGAGCAGCGGACCGGCGTTAAGAATGGAAAACGTTTCCATGTGGTGCAAGCAGTCCTCCATGACCCAGCCGGACTGCACCGTCACCTTGCCTGACCCTGCAGTCATGGAGGGGAATGCCGTCACGCCCACGCTCACGCCCACGCCCACGCCCGGGGGGGGGGGGGGGGGGGGGGGGGGAGGGGGGGTTACCTTTCGATTCTTGGACACTGCAAACGAAGGGCGCAACCCGCGTTCAAAGTTGCTGGGTATCGGGACTAAAGCCTGGCGCCGGTCTTCCTGCTTCATAGCTCGGAATCCAATGTGGCCCTGCACGGTGACAAATTTCCTCCAGAAGTCCCTTTTAAAAAAAAACAGGTGGAACGGCGCGAGGGGGAAGAGGTTGATCATGCTGACATAGCCCAGGGCCACATGCACATGGCACACGCCATGGCAGCCAGTGTTCTGCTTGGCCTCCGCCGGCCGGGTTGTGTTGAACGCACGCCGGGCAAGGTGCGTGATTCCTTGGACAAGTCATCGCCTTCATGGACGGTTACCAAGCGAGCCTCCCCGTCCGCATCCACAGGGGGGTGCTCCTGGGCAGCCGCCATAGCCTCCACAACCCGCCACGCCGACCGGGCGGGTGCGTGTGATTCCATACAACCGCAGTTGAGTGGTGCCACCAGCACGCATGCCGGGCCCACTCACCTCTGAACGCAGAAGGCCCACAATGTCCCCGTCCTCGAAAACAGCGCGCCACTGGGTCGCCCCGCCGTAGTCCTCCAATACCCACTCGGTAACGACGCCGGTTATCACGCCGTAGTGCCATACTCCCCGGAACTTCTTGGCGATGACCTTCATGTAGAAGTCACCGGGATCGCCTTTCCATATCACGCCCTCATCGCGGGTTCGACGCCCGCCGGCGGCCACGCAGGCGCGTCGATGTCCATACCGTCTTCGCCAACGGGGTCCTCCCCCACGCCCATCACATCGTCCACCTTCGAGCCGCCGTCGTCCGAGACCGGCGCCGGCGGGCCGTTTCCGACGGCTGCAGCTACTCCTGCTGCCGCCCCTGTTGTTGCTGCTGCTGCCGCCGCCCCTGCTGCTGCTGCTTGTGATAAGGCGGCCTTGCGGCGCAACTTAGCCGCACGCTTCAACGAGTGGCTACAGTTCGGGAATTTTAGGAAGTGCCGCTCTCGCGCCATCTTATCACATGTGCCCGTCACGTTGCCCCGGCAGTGCTTGCATGAGTACACGCCATCCTTCGACACACTCGCTATCCATCCCTTTGCCGGCATGCCTGCTGCCGCGCGCGGGGGGCGGGGGGGGGGGGGGGGGGGGGTGGTTGAGAGTTGGGGTGGATGTAACCCACCACCGGCAGGCAACACAGATGCGAGTGCGCGGCTGTCCGCGCTTGATTCAACGGTGAGCGGCGGTGACCGTGAGGCGACCCCGTACTTCATGCGCGTGCTGGGGCGTTACACAATCATCAGCAGTTAGGGCGGCTGCATTAAAACGCGCACCTACGAACACCACCTACCGCCTACCACCTACCGTACCACCTACATCCGCCCACACCTCCGCCCGTCGTGCCGCACATCGCGGCACACCGCGGGGTCAGCGGTCAGCGATGTGCGGTCAGCGATGTGCGGCGATGTGCAATGAGTGCGTACATCCGCCTGTACTTAGCCCGGGTGCTCCGCGTCGGCGGGCGACACGCGAGCCCGCGTGCGCATATCAATTTGATGAGATTATGGAAACGAGAAATTCATATAGTACTTTACAGTTCGCGCGCGATAGTCGTCGCTACTGGGTATGAAATCCACGTCCCTCGTCCGTCCCGTATCGTCCCCGTATGTCGTCGTTCGTCACCAGTAGGGCACATTTACGTCACATCTGAATCTCACAGTGACACCAGCATCGGCCACCTTGGCCGGGACCGCACCTACCAAGTGTTGGCCTGCCACTTTGTGTGGCCGGGCATGCACATAGACATCGGCGCCATGGTCAAGCAGTGCCACACCTGCGATCGCGTCAAAGCGTCGTTCAACCAGAAGCACGACCGTATCAAGCCCATGCCACTTATTGGGCTCTTCTATCGCTTTAGCGTGGACTCGGCCAGACCGCTGCCGACTAGCCGTGAGGGCTACAAGTACGTGATCGTCATCGTGGAGCCCTTTCACATCGCTTCCCGCGGTAACCCGTACCGTAGTGCGAAAACTTCCCGAATATGTTATATCCAAAATGCCGTTTTCCGCCCACTCAGCTGCACGCGTGCGGGTGCGGCATAGCGCCATGTACAAGCCAACCCACTCCTCACCCTGCCACATTCTCAATCACGGACACTCACCGCCCCGCAACCAACCGAAGCACCGCCCCTCCCCCCCCCCCCCCCTCCCCCCCCGGGGGGGCGCAATGGACCCAAAACGGGACTTTCGGCTGCCTGGCGCGGCTGCTATGGCCTCAGAGGCCAAGTAGTTTGGCATCTCCGTGGCCACCCTCAAGGCCATGTACTGTGCGCGCACGCCCACCCACCCACATCCCCTCAACTTCGCACCTATGCCGCTGCTTTACTCCGCCTAGGAAAAAGTGTCTTTTACGGTTAGAAGACCTAGTCACGTGTATTAGGCAACTTTCTGCCTAGTGGATTCTCTCCTAGTGTGTTTTAGGTTTGTTTCATACCACGGTTCGCGTGCCGCCCTAGCCGCGTGCCGCCCTAACGATACGCGATATCGTGCTGCCACGTAGCCGGTGGCATTGGGCGAATAAGCGCACGCGTGCCGCCGCAAAAAACAGCATTTCATACATACGCGCAGCGGCGGAAACGCGCTGCATATGTCCCCCGTGCCCGCAGCCCGCCTCTCCACCTCCCGCCAGAATGCGTCCTCCCCGTCTTCACCCCCACCCCGAGGCGCCCGGTTTAGCACTACTGTACTCTACCGCGTACCCGTAGTCGGACTCCGACGGCGAGTGCGACTCAGATGACGAGGAGGGCGTGAAAGTGCCCCTGGCACTCGCGACAGCGGTGCTGCGACCGGGTGTAGTCGATAAGCGTCACGACTTTGCACCCCGTGACGCAGCAGTCGCGCAGCCCATCGTTGTGTTGGACTTCGTCCTCGTCGGAACCTCCCTCGCCATCGCGCCCTCCAGACTCCCACTCCAATTCAGGGTCTGCCTCCTCGATACGCTGCATACGGCTGTCTGGGCTGAGCCCTAAGCGGGCGTCCAGACGGTCTACTGGGGAGCGATCAGCAGCGCCAGATGCCCGAGCGCGCGGCATGGCGGGTGACCGCCTCACATCTCCGGCAGCGGCCCGGTCTGAATGCGGCGTAGGCATGTTGGGAGGACGGTTGGTTGCCTCCCCGCCGTCCTTTGCAAACGGTGAACGGGAACACCATGAGGGTGGAGCGAGCAAGTGCGGGTTGAGAGCAATTGCCCGCTCCGGCAGCGGTAAATGATATACCTCACCCCGGAACATATAAACGCTCTCAAAATTCTGGGTAGCAAGGCGGCACGCGTGTACGGGGCATTTTTTTTAAAAATGCCCCGTACACGCGTGCCGCCTTGCTGTTGGGGGCGTGCGCGAATTTTCATAATGGCCCCCGCGGCCCGGTCGACGTGGCGCGCTCCGGTACGAGTACTAGGGCGGCACGCGGCTAGGGCGGCACGCGGACCGTGGTATGAAACGGGCCTTACAGTCCCCAAGTCCCGGTTTTCGTGGATGGGTATTTCTGTGGCAATGCGCGAGTGGGGGGATGTCACCGGCGGGGGCGTGGCACCCACCCGCAGCCAACCCGGCCGCGCAGCCATGACTAAACCCCGCTACCCGAACCACGACGGCACCAGGTTCCTGGACCTCTCCTCGGATGAGGACTAGGACGTGGGGGGTAGTGGGTCGGAGTGGGAGTACGAGGGGAGCGACGAGGAGGACGATTTGGAGCTGTCCCCGACTACCGGGCGCGTCCTGACGCCCCCGGAGCGTCTCGTCAAGCACGGCCGTCGAACGCGGTGCCGCTTACTGCTTGCCCTGCCTCGCCGAGGCGGAGGCCTTCAACATCACGGACGTCGATGGCGGGCAGCCCACCGGCATGCTCTACAAGTGAGCGCCGCAACGTGCATGTGCGATGGCGGTGGGGTAGGGTGGTTGATAATTACAAATAACTACAAATGCCAATCGTACTCGCTACATGCCATTCTAACTTTTCTGTTGCCGCCCCCGGCCCGCCCTTCATGATACCGGCCAGCACGCTCTGCCGGCCGTGCAAGCAGGACGCCGGCAGCCATCACCTGCGCTCTCCCACCCCAAGGCAACCAGACGGTCGGAAACCCCGGCGTGCGGATGGGACGGTAGGCAAGTACGGCGGTATTAGCAACACGGAGTCCCCCAGCATGCTCAGGGTTGCCGGCATGCTTAAAGATGCCCAGGCCCGCCTTGAGAGAGAGCAGCGCAAGAGAGTGCGTGAGGGAAAGAAAATGCTCGCCGACAGGAAGGCGACGGTCAGGCGCTAGCCGCGCGTTGTAATCTTTTCACTATATATTTCAAACTTTGGATGGCAATTGTCATGAAAAAGCTATTACAATGTTTCTATGGGGGGGGGAGGGCTGCGGTGCTGCGGCTCCCGTGGGCGCAGCCCGCTTGGTGCGTGGGGGGGGGGGGGGGGGGGGGGGGGGGCTCGACGTGGGTGTAGCGCGCTTCTTGCCATGTGTGCCACGCTTCGGTCGCTCTTGTGTGGGCAGCTCATGTTGGTGGCTTTCGTGAATTTTCATGTGGCCAAGGACCTCGCTCCCCCTACCCTGAACTTTGGGTGCCCATCAGCGCCCCTCCGGTAGGTAGTCTTTGTGACAAAGTGAGCGTGCTCATACCAGTGACAATCACAGTTCAGCAGGTCGCCATAGTAGCTTATGTGATCAGGGATATGGCACTGCAGAATGTGGTAGTACACCGTGGCAGCGTCATTCTCACCTGCAGCATTGACAAATGCATGCACGAATTTCTCTGCCAATTGCCTGACCTGTTGTGCGCGAGCCTCATGCATGTGCAGAGGTGGCAGCTGGGCGGTGCCAGGTGCGCGAGTTGGGTCCATAGGCTCCAATAGCAGCTCCTACAGTTGCTTGCAGATTTCCAAGGCGGTCTGCGCCTGCACATCATCGGAGGCGCTTACCGTTGGGCAAATCAGGCCCGCCGTGATGCGGAGGTTGATGTGCAAGAGGTCATGTATCTTATGCTTGGCTTAGATGTATAGCAGTGGAGGCTTGAGGTACCTGCAATGTGGATATAGTTGTAAACAATCAGCAATATAGTATTACCAATCAGCATGAAATATATTAATACATATGCAAACGCTGCAAAACAATTCGAGATAACATACCTCTCCGCAGCATGCAGCCTTGCAAATTCCCTCAGTTCGTTCTTTAGCTTCTTTTGGGGGACATCGCGGATCATCTTCTTGCAGCACGGGCACGTGTATGCCTTGTCCACGATGCCCTTTACAAAATTGTGAAACGCGCATGCCGGCTAGCTCCTTGTCCTGGTCGTGTACCGCCCGGGTTGGCTGCTCGGCGCGCTGCACCGCATCGTCCTCACAGAACTGCATCACCTCAGCATGAAGCTAAGCCAGTTGTTCCTCCACGCTCCGGCGTGCGAGTTGTTGCTCCTGTGTTGTTGATTGGGCGGCCGCCAGGTGCGACTCCAACGAGGCGACCGCGCCATCGCGCCCGGCGTGCGGGCGGGCAACGTAGCGCAGTGGCCCACGCGCACTGCTGACGAAGCGCCCAACGCGCGCAGCGTTCGAGTCCTTGCCTTGGCGGGTCGAGGCCGTCGACAACAATAGTTGGTGCCTTTGTTACTCGCGTTTTGCGGGCGACGGGCAGGCGGGTTGTTGCCTCATCCCGCGTCCGCGGGCGATTCGGTACCCCAGATAGCACCATCGCGGTCAAACCATGTAACTACGAGTGCCCCCCCCCCCCCCGTCCCATTGGCCTCTTGCCAGTCTCTTGGACTGACCGACGACCAACTTGGTGGCCGGCTCGTTGTGTGGGTGGGCCATGTGGCAGGGATGGCATGGCACCACCGCCGGCGGCTGTGCCCGACGTCTTTGTATTGTCCGTGGTTTATTCGGAATCAGAACTACGGTACGGGTTACCGCGGGAATTGGTGTGTCAGCAAGTGGATCGAGCTGGTGCTTGTCCGCGACCTCGAGGCGTCTACGACTGCCAAGGCGTTCCATAAAGTGCGTGTTGGCCCGTTATGGAGCACCCGTGGAGGTCGTCACATACAATGACACTGAATACCAAGGCGCATTCCGCGAGCAGTTGGAGCGCCATGGCATTCAGCCCGTGGACATTCCGCCGGGGCATCCCCAAGCCAATGGCATGGCCGAGCGCATCGTTCAAGTCTTGAAGATGGCACTTCGGAAAGTTGTGCCAACCCTCGGCACTGCCTCTTGTCACTCGTAGATGCCGGTGATCCAGTTTGGCTATCGCGTCCGCAAGCAAGCAACGACCGGCTACAGCCCGTACTTTCTTCTGTGTGGCCGTGATCACGTGGCGCCGGAACAGATTCGCGCGCTGCTAGAAGAGCCGGTCGACATGGACAACGATATTGCAGCACTCATCAACCTCATCACACAACGAGCATCGATATGCTGAGGGCTGCCATGCCTAAGGCATTCGAGAGGGCGTTGCAAGCTCAACATCGAAATGTGTGGTGCGCTACCGCAAGGTCCGGCGCGGCGATGTGCAACCTCGGCGTCACTACCGCTTCGAGACCGGCAGCTACGTCTACGTGGCGCAGCCCCCGCTCAACACCATGGAGGTCCGTATCGCCCGCACCATCCTGCGTGTTGTGGAGATCTTGGAGTCCGGATGGCTGCTTTTGTCCGGATCCGATGGCGACGAGATTCAAGTTTAAAAAAATAGAATTTGAAATTGATTTACAACGTGCTGACTTGCTGCTGTCCACTGCCCAAGCCGAGTTGCTTTTAGGCCCTGCTTTATCCAACAGCTGTGGGAACTCTAGGGATTACGGATGCAGCTTCCGGCCTTCCTCCTTATCGCCCGCGCCCCTCCTCCTTTGCGACAGTCTCGGGTGCCTCACGCAGGTCAAGCAGACAAGGCTGTCGTAAACACACAGAAGGCAGCAGAGAGAGAAAGAAACAATGGTTACAACGTTGTCACCACCCGCCGCTATTTATGCGTATGGCTAGCTCACAGCTAGCCACCATCAAGCGGCACGCGCACTGCTAAGCGCGTCACCGTGGAGAGTCGTGCCTCGAAGTGTCGAACAGGAGGTCGTCGCTTAGAGACCTCCGCACATGTAGTTGACACATCAGTTTATACACAAGTATACAACTGATGTTACAGAGGCAAGTGCATTATACATATATGCCTGCTACGGGTACGCACATGCGTATTATCCCGTAACTACTACTGAACAGTGTACCGGTACCAGTAGGACTCGTCTCATGATTCATCATCCACCAGTACTCGTATTGTGGCGCGTGACACACGCGCGCACACATACGATACAGCAGGTACTCGTACATGAATGATGCTACGATCATACAGTACCCGTACAGAGTATGCCATTATTGTCACACTACATCTCTCCCCCCTTGACAACAGTGTGAAATAGCATTCCACAGGCAGTTCAATTTGCAGTCGGCACACGTGCCGGGTATTTATGCATATGCTCCACAAATTCAGGTGACTTTACGAAGTCCACCCATTTGGGAGTAGCCATAAAATCCTGCAATGCTATTGTCCTTTTAACATCAAACAAACGATGCCAAACAGGGGCAATAGACTCATCCGCAAAGTGAACAAGAAATTGCAACTGAGTACCACGTAAACCGGGCATGGAACCGATCTTAACGCTGGTAATCTTGTCAATCTCATACTCATCATCAGAGTCGTCACCGGTACCAACAACAAGAGGTACATGCGGGCGCAACGGCGCAGTGGGACAGGGTCTCAAGTTATTAACATGAAATACTGGGTGCAACTTAACACCAGCAGGTAATTTCAGTCGATAACTATGACCGCCAATTTTCTCTACAATAGAAAATGGGCCAAGCTGCTTGTCCATCAGCTTTTTGCAAGGCTGACCTTTGACCTTAAGCAGACGGGTATCCACAGATACTCTATCTCCAACATTGAAGATAGGAGGATTGCGTTGTTGCCTAACACTAGGTCGAACAGTCAATTCATCTTTATGGACAGCCAACACTGACCGAACCAACTCGTGAATCTCCTTCATATCTTGGATACGTTGCTGAGCATCACGAGAGAATGCTATTGTTGGTCTCATACCAAACAATACATCCGGAGGCGTTTCAGGATTGAAACCATACATAACCTCAAATGGTGCATGCTCAATGCCAAGTGCTTTGTTGGAATTATACGCAAATTCCATCAATGGTAACTGGTCTACCCAGTTTGAACCATCGAAACAACAAAACGCACGAGCCAACTCAGTGACTATGGCATTAATGCGTTCGGTCAAACCATCTGTTTCAGGATGTTGGCCACTAGACATGTTCAATTTAGTGCCAAGTCTCCGCCACAGAGTTTGCCAGAATGCAGACAGGAACCGTGGATCTCTATCATAGACGATCACACGAGGTATTCCATGCAGCCTGAATACTTCCTTCAGAAATAATTCAGCTGCCTGTCCACCAGTCACGTTGACTGTGGTTGGAATAAAATGTGCTTGCCGGGACAGATGGCAACACACAACCAACATAGTATTATAACCATTACTCTCAGGTAGCTCGGTTATAAAATCCAAACCAACCGTATGCCATGGACGTGGCGGTACTGGTAAGGGCTGTGTTGGTGCAGGTGGATGCGGACGTGCACGAACACGCCGGCACACCGAACATTGTTCACAATAGGTTTTCACGTCATGTCGTATGCGTGTCCACCAAAAACGGTCCAAGGCACGTGCCAAGGTGCTTGCATAAGCACGGTGACCAACAGAATCATGTAGCTCATACAATATCTTATTGATGATGTCATGATTGGTTGGTATGCAAAGACGTCCATGTCTCCAAAAATAACCATCGTGCTCTACCACATGACCGGACTGCTTCCACCCCCCCCCCATAAGGAGTAGAACGCGTCCTCTGCATATCCAGCCTTAATAAGGTGGAGAATATTGTCATCAAGGCTAAGTGACGACGCACTTACAGCCGACAATACCGCAGTACATGGGCGATGTTCACTCACGAGTGATTCAGCCGCGTCCGGCACATCCCCGGTCCAATATAAGCCACCGAAACCAATCGGCTTAAAATCCGGTCTACGCGACAACGGATCGGCTTCATTCCACTTGCCCTTTCGGTATGCAAGAGATATAGACCCAACAAACGGCTGCAAGTCGCGTACATAGCGCACTTGTCGCCGGTTCAACCTTTCTGCCGGTTGCCTAAGCAGATGACGCAGGGTGTCATGATCTGAGACAACAAGGAATCGACAGCACCCTTCAAGGTAACAACGCCAGTGTTTAATTGATTCACAGACAGCCAAAGCTTCCAAATCATAAGCACTGTAGGTATTACCACGCTCAGCTGCATTCAGCTTTCGCGCCCAGTAGCTCACTGGTTGAGGACCTCCTCCTTGGTCCTGCAGTAGCACTGCAGCAAGCCCTACGTTGGACGCATCTGTCGCTACGGTGAACGTCGCATCCGCCCCCATGGAAGGAATGGAAAGACACGGAGCGGAAATCAGTCGCAGACGAAGGGTCTCAATGGCTTCCTGACACGCCGGTGACCAGCCAGTCAACATGAACTGGTTTAGACTTACGCAATAAGTCAGTCAATGGTGCAGTTAAATCACTGAAAGGATGAATAAACTTAGAGTAGAAATTGCAGAATTGTACAAAACTTCTGATTTCACTCTGAGTTTTAGGGACAGGCCAATCCCTAACTGCAGCCACTTTGGCCTCTGAAACAGACAACTTACCATCAGCGACGGTATACCCCAAATAATCATAGATTGCATGCCAAAGAAACATTTCTTTAATTGCAACCTCAGA
>VCJN01003604.1:0-12215 GCA_006384855.1 Tetraselmis striata
CATCATGTCGCCTTGCTGTGGCGCAGGTGGCTGGCTGCCAATGGCCTTGCAGACGGTCAGAACTCCGACACATGTGTGGCATGCAATCTTTGGATGAGGACCATCCCCATCACGCTTCCTTTGTGTGTGATTCCCACAGATTGAGTATTACACACACAAGAAGAAGAACCCCACTAGGGATTTCATCCCCACTTTGTGTGCGAAGTGTGCGGGATCGTCATTATGTGAGGTATGTTGCCACTATGTACTGCCCCCAGCCCCCCTTCACGCTTGCCACACTGCTCTCACTGATGATTCGTTGTGCTAATGTCCAGGGTGATGGACGAGACGGAGGAGTCATAGATGGGGTGTTACAGACTGTATACACCACTGTTTTGCCCATGTGCAAAACCTGTGAGCGTGCCGGCTATCACGTGCTCGTGAGGGGCGCCAAGGCCAACTCTGTTGAGAAGATGCGATAACTGGATAGGCAGGCAGCATTGCGCAGGAGGGCAGCGCAGCGCGGTGGCGGGAGAAACAACACATAGCAATGGCATACAACACCTTAGCAGCATCATAGCACTACATCGAGGGGTGCATGGATAGGGCCACCGTATGGTTGGGTTGTCATGATGTTTACTGTAATATGGTGATGGTTCCAAAACGAGCCCCACCCCCTCTCCACTTCATGCTTGCATATGGCAGGGAACACCCTTCTGCACACAGCCATGCATTGAAACCATAAGAAAAATCATGCTAGTGGAAGCTGTTATGCAACTTTGAGCATGTTCTACTAAGTACTGTGAGATCAACATAAATAAAGTAGAGGGGGTGGAAACAGAAGGGGGGGTTCTAAAACACAAAACTAAATCGGATCTGCCTTAGTTACACATCGGAGATACTAAAACTACACACAGCCGACCGGCCCGCTTGTTACCTTTACTCGTTGCTCGTCGGATATTTTAAGGCCCGCACTGAATATGAGACGTGGTGGTAAAGCGTCACGAAAGGTAGTTACGCATTTAAATTTGAATGTTCTTGCAAGTACTCCCGGGCTAAGCACGCCAACTGTCTTTCGGCCCGGCCACAGGATCCCGCATAGAGTCGGCTGCTCTCGTTATTAGGATCACCGTTGCCCGTAGCATGGAGTCCTCGTCTGAAGGCCGAGTCCATATTCGCTCGGGGGCAGTACGAGTAAGCCTTACCCGTCTCGCCGACGAGGATCGACGCCGCAGCTAGGTCGCTCCAACCCGCTCGCGTCAGGCACCCCCCGGCCGACGTGATTGCCTTCGCTGAGGTCGCCGCTGCATGGCTAGCCAAGGCGCGCGCCGTGCTGGCCGAACGGCACCGCCGTCAAGGGGCGCGCCGCGCCGGTGGAGCGGGACAAACATCGGTGCCGTGGTCGCCCACATTGCCGTCCGTCGCTGCGTTTCGGGGCGTCGTAGCGCTCCCGGTTGTTGCTCCCGCGCCGCCAGAGGTGGGTGCACCGGCCGGCCGGCTCGGTAGCCAGGTCTCACGGGCTCGGTATCCGCCTCTCCCCATACTCGCCCATCTGAGGCCGGCGACGGGGTCGGGTGGGGTGCAGTGGACCACCTCTCTGACGTGGGCATGGTGCACATGCTTGCGGAGATGTCCATGGAGACGGCGGTGCCTAATGATTTCTAAGAGGCGTGGGCGGAGGCACAACGCTGCGTGAATGAGCGGGTGATGGCGGCGGTGGAGGCCGATGATCCCGTGGTGTTGGATAATACGTTGAAGTGGAAGTACATGCGGCCGCAGTTGCTGCTCAGGGCCCCGGGCCGAGGCTGGCGGCGGCGGCAACAACAAGCCTTGGCGAGGCGCTGCCGCGCATTCGCTGAGCGACGCATGACAGAACTCGAACGCTCATGGGACGACGCGCGCACCGAGGCGCTCCATGCCGGACATGCCCGTGAGCGTCGAACGGACGCTGAACCTCTTTGCGGCGCAACTCATGGGCACCGCGGAAACCGTGGTGGCGTCGGTGGAGGACGGAGAACTCTCTCGAACATAAGGGGGCCGACTGTCTTCTAAGGGTATGGGCGACCTATCCAATCCTGCTATCCTCGCCCAGTTGCGCGACAAGCACCCGTCCCGTGGCCACCTGATCCTAGACGCCGAGCATGTTATTCCGGTCGACGAGGCCGCCTTGACGGTGGACATGCGCGTGCCGTACCAACAACTCAAGAAGCACGTGGCGGAGGGACCCTGACTCATGCATGCACAACGAGTATCTCCGCTGCTTGGTGGGCGAATACGCCGCGGCGTCAGCATGGGCATGCGGCGGTCCGAGCCTTGTCGGGGCCTCGGAGGGCGCCTCAATGCACCTCCAAGGTCGCTTGCCCGGGTTGTTCAACCGGCTCTTCGCCTCTGATAGGCTTGTGGCCCCTGTCAAGAAGCTAGGCGAGGGCGGGGCCCCGGACATGCGGCATGTGGCAGTCGGGGAGGTGGAGTGGCGCGCAGCGGAGCGGGCAGTGGTGGACAACATGAAGGAGGCGTATGTGTCGGTGCCGTATAAACTCGGCGTCCGTCGGCATTTCCGCCGGCGACTCTATGCTCATCCACGGCGTCCGCCTCATCGCCGAGAAGCTTGGCCCACGTGCTGTCATCGTCCACACCAATCTTCGCAACGCTTGGAACGAGGCGTGGCGCCGGACCATCATCCAACGCCACATCGATTGCTCTCCTCTACACCATGACATCCCTGCGCTCCTGGCCTCCCTCTCCACGGGTTCGTTTCTGCTCGTGGACGATCGGTCTGCCCCTCTGTGGTCGGAGGATGGCGTGCAACAGGGCGCGCCGTTAGCCACGACTTCCTTCCGCGTCGCGATTCACCCCGAGGTGCAACAGTGCGACACCACGTTGGAGGTCACAGACGGGGCGGCGCGCTTCAACGCCGACGATGGATATTTGTTGGGCCTCCCCGAGGACGTTTGCCCGGCCCTTCACGCCTTCCGCACGTTTATCAAGGCGTAGTCCGTGGGGTTGAAGGTGGGCTTCGACAAGATGCACGCGTACATCGCGGACATGGAGGCCGCGCGGCGTGAGGCTCCGGCCGACATCGAGTGGCCCTCCACGCGCCGCTCGGATCGCCGGGGTATGTGCATGCCTGGCAAGGCGGAGGAGCTACGAGAGGAGGTGGACGCTAGCTTGAGCAAGCTCATATCTGCCAAGCCCAGCCGTCGGCACACCCACGCCATGCACCATCACGCATGGGCCCTGCTCAAGCATTGCATGCAGCACAAGGCGGGTTATTGGATCCGAAACTGCCTCCCGTCCGAGGTGGAGGCCTTCGCGGAGGCGGTGGACATCACCATCCTCACGGCGGTCGAACGGGTGCTAAGGGTCTTTTTTCATCCCTCCACGTACGGCACCGACGCCAATCCGGTGGTCACTGATTTCCGGGCGGATCTGTTGCACGACCCTGACCCCATGGCAGCTCAGAGGCGGCTACTTTGAGCGAGGATGCGGTGGCCAGGGCGCACGGCATGCTTCACCTCCCCACTCGGTTGACGTGCACTGGTATCCGCCGCATCGCTACCGTTTGTGATGCCGCCTTTATCAGCTGCATGAATGACATCCTCTCGAGGTTCCTCACTAGGAACTCCGACACCAACACCCCCACCCCATGTTTCTTTGACCCGCAACTTGAGTCCGTACTTGGCCAAGGTAGCTTCAACGCAACTTCTTCCGCCCGCCGGTATGACCACTTCCTCAACGATCCTCGTGGGTCGGCCAGCTATACGCCGCGGCGGTGCGCGAGGCATGGAGCCATGCGCCTACTACTGGCCACCTCAGCGACGCATGTGCCCGGCGCGTGATGGAGCGGGAAGCGGAGGCTGCGTCGGGTTCGCAAAAGAAGGTGACGGCATTTCTAGACCATCCCAACAACTCTCGGCTTCATAATGAAGTGTGCGCTCTCCCTGTCACATGTAGGGAACGGATCTTGTTCAACCAGCTCGATGCGGCGTCGGGCATGTGGACGATGGCCATCCCCACTGCGCGGACGGTCATGACTCCGCATGCTGAGTTGCGGGAGGTCGCTGCCTGGTACTTCTATCTGCCTAGCCCATGCAAGGCCCCGGTGGTCGGGAGCCAGATCATTCCGCCCTCGATAGAGCACAACCCCGTCATTGTCGACCTCTATGGCGACGCGCTCATGAACCTCCCGGCACCTGGACACGCTCACTGGCGTGTATAGCACGACGCTATCGCAGACGTCTTCCGCGATCACTGTATTCATGATATGGGTATCGTTGTACGCCGGGAGGTGGATGGCTTTTTCCAGCGGGCAGTGCCTCTCGGCAACACCGTACCCATGGATTAACGTAAGGACATGGTGCCGGACGCATAGCTCTCCGTCATGGCGTTCAACGTCGTGACCGGGGGCTATGATCCCCGGAGCTTGAAGTCCGCGTTGCTGGAGTTGAAGACTATGCGGTAACGGGTCAAGTACACCGCGGTGCCCCGGCCGCCACGGCTGTAGATCAGTTTGACCGCTCCCCAATGGGCGACATACACCGGGGGTTGGCACAACACGGAGTCCGGACAGCAAGGCCCTCGCTCTTCGAGACATCCTGGATATGTCGGAGTACACGGGCATGGTCTTCGGCACAGTGAGTGAGGTGAGAGTGAAGGTTCGCCGCACTTTGCGCAGTGTCGCATGCATGGCCGCGGCTCTGGGTGCCCTCTCATCGCGGGGCGCTCGGTGCACCACCCGACACACTCTCTACTTTCCCTCACAGGCTGGTAATGATACGTACAGACGCACACAAAACAATAATTTCTGCGTACGAGAAATGAGATGTTGTGTCAATGATGCATGTCGGTCTCGTTGGTAGTAAGAGGTGCTCCATTGATTGGATGTTTGCAATGCATCCCGAACCGCCGCAAGCGCAATGTGGCGTTGCCTACATCCCGCTGCCGCCGGACTACAAGGTCCAACCTAGGAAGCGAGGGGAGCAATCGAGGAAGCGACGGAGGTAGCTAATCAAAGGCGCACGGCGGGGTGAAGGTGCGGCGCTGGATGGCCACATAGATTGCCCAGCGCGCAACATGTCCGGCATTGGCTACTTGGTGGGCGTTCTCGTGGAGCTTTGATGTTATACTCCATTTCCCTTTAGCCATAATGTTCTGCTATACTAGCAGGTATAACCCCCCGCAAAGGTAGTACGACTACGCATCCGCGGAGTCGCTGTACATATTAGTATTGCGGGCGTAAATATTAGTAGTATAAGGCCGAAGACTGTTCTGGAATTCTCTATAGTTCTCTGATTCAAGCCTTACGTGGCTAACACAGCACGGGTATCCCATGACACCCGGCTAACATAGCACAGGTATGACTATGACCTCGGCGGGTATAAATACCGCCTCGGACAAGTCTACTAGGTAGAATTCAGAGACAGAACTATAACCCAGGAACCCCTGTAACCAGAAGAGATTGGCCATACTTTCTAAATCCTTCCGCTGCATCCTAAAGGGCCTAAAGAACAGGCTTAAGCTAGAGCCTAACACTTGGTTTCGAAGCTTAGACAGCGGTAAGCGACGTAAAGATGGCTACACCAGAAGAGACGCCACCTGAGGACAGCGGAAGCTGTCCGGTAGCGGCCACTGCCGGCGAAGCACAGCCGATTCCGCTCGAAGGAGGTCAAGAGGGCACGCAACCGACCCTCGCAACCATGATGAGCATGCTTCAACGACTAGCCGACCGAGTCGAGACTATGTCGACGGAGCAAGCGAAGATGCAAGATGTAGCGCAAGCTACAACGGCGGCAATGGCGGAGATTCGCCGCTTGGACGAGTACGTGCGACAAGGCTTCAGTCATTTCGACGACCGAGTGAACCGGAGCCGAGTTGTAGAGCGGCAGATGCGAGACCAGCTTCGTTCTGCCCGGACCAGCGACATGCCTGGGCTCATGCCGAGCGATGTGAAACCGGCGAAGATCGAGAAGCTATCGACTACGAATATCGACGAGCTGCGGAACTGGTTTCGTCATGCACGGGGTTACCTGAAATATCACAACGTAAACCCGGAGGAACCTCGTAGCGTGTACTGGCATATGGCTATTTTCACGGACCTGTATCCAAGTGGTGGTACGCGCAAGTGGCGAGTACGCACGACGAAATTGGCGGCGGTTTTAACCGGTATTACGCACATGGAGGCGGCACTAATCACCGAATTCTGTGGACGTACACCGGCGAAGCAAGCTCGTATCAATCTGGATCGCGCGACACAGCGGACTACAGTACAGAAGTACGCGAATTATTTCCGCGAGCAACTACTGGAGCTACCCCATCGTCACGAGGAAGATAATGTACATGACTTCCAGCGCGGACTGAAACCCCATATTCGAAAGGAAGTTGCCCTGAAAAACCCTAAGACCCTGGCAGAAGCTGTACAGGCAGCTCTGGCTGTTGAAGCTGCGGAGCGGGAGACAGATGTGCACCGCGAGATCCGTCGCGAGCGCCTAAACATCATGGACGACGATGGCGACGACGACGAGCAGTACTACAGCAGTGCTGAGGGTGAGGCTACAGAACAAGAAGACGACCTGTTGATGGCGCGGCGATTGACCGAGGAGGAGTTTGAGAGATTTAAGAAGGAGGGACGCTGCTTTATCTGCAGGGCGAAAGGTCATGTTGCGTCCGCGTGCCCGAGCAAGAAGAAGAAGATTTCCGAGTATCGACCTAGAAAGACCCGGCCGGGAAACTAAGACGTGAGTCGGCCGCGCGCGGCGCGCGACATGGTGAAGGACTGTCCCCTAAAACGGCTCGCGAGACTACAGAAGTACAGCCCTCGTATCCTCGAACGACACTGAGGCCTGATTTCGTCCACAAGGATTTCAGCGACTGGATGATACATCGCGAATTATTTCACGAGTACACGAAGAAAATACGGACCCTGCGACCTGGACGGAGCTTGCGATAATGACGGCCTGAATTCTCAAGTTTATGGTAGTTTTTGCTGTCCGACGCGCCCATTTCAGGAACAGGATCTCGGAGAATATCGGCGTATTTGGCTAAATGCCCCGTATGATCGAATTGAAGAATTTTTGGGCCACTACCTTCGACAGAAGTTATTGCATCCGCATCTACGAGCAATTATTGTGGTTCCAAAATGGTCGCGTAAGCCGTGGTTTCGACTACTTAGAAATTTTCGTCTGGTGGATGAGTTGCCAGCGGAGACTTCTGTGTTTACGTGTCCAACGAACGATGGCATAGAAGGTGCGAGACAAGATGTTGGCCCCACTCGATGGGCGACACAGATCTACGCTGACGATGGCGCCGGCGTACGGTTTCTACCGCAGCACCTGAGAACCCCACCGAAGCCTGAATGGACGCACTCGAAGGTTCTAGTAACCGATGGAAGGCGAGTGCTTCTGACTGTAGAAGACAGCGGACTGATTTGGTTTCCAGAAGGCAAGCGCGGCGACACGGACGCGACGCCGGAGACAACAGCAGTACGACGATTACTCGAGCAAACTGGGTACCGGGTACAGGAGAGCAATCTACGGTACCTCGGCACTCAGCGGACGGGAGACAACCGGTGTCCTGTATATCTGTATCGCGTTCGTCGTAATACTGTACCTGCGAAGACCCCTTTGAACCGTGCACTATGGACAACATGGAAGAAATTATTGGAGGCACGAAGTACGGGTTATCTGGAGACGAAGATGGAGACGGAGACAGTACGCTACCCACTACGGTACGAAAGCTTCGGCGAACAAATTGATGAATATATGTCAACCGTAACGTCCGACTACCTACTCCACATCGCGTTTGTGCAACGTATCTTCACCGAGTGGTACCCGACTGCTGACTATTACTGGCGAATTGCGAGGACGACACTGTAAAATACTGGTGGACTCTGGTGCAACCGAAAATTTTGCGAGTACCGAATGGGTGCAATTGCCCTACAGTATCCGGAGGAAAACACCGTATAAAACTGGCGAACGGCAGTATGAGTACCAGTACCAAACGGCTGAGGAGCGAAGTACTTACCGTAGGAGCTTTCGACTATAAATTGGACGCTATACTTACAGACCTGGAGAAATTCGACATTATTCTCGGACAACCTTGGCTGGAAACAGTTAATCCTGACATTGACTGGACTGCTAAAATTATCAAACACCGGAAGACTGGACAACACATTGCTACAGCGGAAAAGATATACAGTACCTACGACGGTTTACCATCTGGACGCGGCTAAGATGGCGAAGGAGCTGAGGAAGAGTCGCGGCGAGGAACTGTTTGCTGTTGCGGTACGCGAGGTGTTCGATGCGGTAGCTGAGCTGCGCACGGACCAGTCGACCGAGTGGACCGAGGAGCTCAAGGAGTCCCTTATGGAGTTTGCAGACATCATCGCGGAGCCTACTGACCTGCCACCGGAGCGCGAGTTCGACTTTGAGATCAACCTGGAGAGTGATGAACCCCCAAGGAACGAACGTACCGTATGTCACCAGCGGAGTTGCAGGAGGTACGGTCACAACTGGAGGAATTGTTGGCAAAAGGGTGGATTCGTCCGTCCAAGTCAAACTACGGCGCCCCAATTTTATTTGTGCGTAAGAAAGACGGACACCTGCGTATGTGTGTGGACTACCGTAAATTGAATGACCTTACGAAGAAAGACCGGACCCCGCTTCCTCGTATCGACGAATTATTGGACTCATTGCATGGTGCGACTATTTTCAGTACTCTGGACCTGTACAAAGGCTACCATCAAGTACGAATTAAACCGGAAGACATCCACAAAACAGCGTTCCGGACACACTATGGACTCTACGAGTACTGTGTGTTACCTTTCGGCTTGACAAACGCCCCAGCTGGATTCCAGACTATGATGAACCGTGTTTTGAGCCCATATCTCGGCAAATTCTGCGTGGTATAACTGGACGACGTGCTGATCTACAGCAAGACAGCTGAAGAGCATCTCGAGCACATCAGATTGGTGCTACGGGAGTTGCAACGACACCACTTGCATATCAAGCTGTCGAAGTGTTCGTTCGGCAGTACTAGCGTGGAGTTTTTGGGCCATATCGTCGAAGCAGGACAGATCAAGATGGACCCCCGGAAGGTGGAAGCAGTTCAACAGTGGCCCGTGCCGAAGACAGTAAAGGACGTACGAGGTTTTCTCGGCCTTGCTGGCTATTACCGCAAGTTCATCCATAACTTCGCGGCTATTGCGGCGCCACTACATGACCTGACGAAGAATCAACCGGAGTTTGTGTGGACGCCTCGTGCTGATGCGGCGTTTCGTGCATTTAAGGACGCAATGGTACGAGCACCTGTACTGAGTATACCGGACACATCTGCGGACGCCCGTTACACATTGTATACAGATGCTTCTGGATTTGCAGTGGGAGCTGTGCTGCTGCAAGATCAAGGCTCAGGACTTCGACCTGTCGCGTACCATGCACGCAAGATGAACAAACACGAAGTTCACTACCCGGTACATGAGCAAGAGTTGTTAGCGGTTCGTGATGCACTCATCAAGTTCCGATGCTACCTTGATGGAGCGGCGGGCTTTACGGTCATCACCGACCATGACACGCTACGGCACTTCTTTCGCCAACGCGATTTGTCGACGCGGCAAGTACGATGGCTGCAAGTGTTTGCGCCTTACCAACGACATATGGACATCGTCTACAAGCGAGGAGCTGCCAATCATGCGGACGCCCTCTCTCGGCGACCCGACTTGAAGGATGCGCTACAGAAGCTAGATCTGCTGAACAACTGGTCAGAAGACGAGGCTGACTGCGAAATAAATTCAGTTTTATTTGCTATGGAGTCGCGACTACAGGCGGACAACAAGTTTTACGACGAAATCAAAACCGCATATGACTCCGACGAGTACCTGAAATCGCGGAAGGCTTTACCATCCTGGCTAGTACGTCACAGTAATGGTCTACTGTACGCCTACGGCTCACGACTTTACGTACCAAATGTGGCGGACCTGCGACAACGAGCACTGTACGAACTACATGACGCGCCTACTGCTGGACACCCAGGAGGACGACGACTACTGGCGCGTACTGTGGAACTGTACTGGTGGCCCCGTATGAAACAGACTGTCACTAACTACGTGCGACGCTGCCCTACCTGTCAACGTACTAAGGCGGCCCGGCATAAGCCATACGGCTTACTTCAGCCCCATGACGTACCGTCACGACCATTTGAGGTAATATCCCTGGATTTAATCACAGATCTTCCGGAGTGCCAGGGGTATGACTCAGTAGTGATTTTCGTATGTCTACTGTCAAAGCGAGTAATTGTTGAGCCAACTACGAAGGCAATTACTGCTGAAGGCCTGGCGGAGATTATGCATCGCTCAGTTTTTCGTCATTTCGGCCTACCGGCTAAACTCATCTCTGACCGAGACCCAATATTTATGTCGGAATTCTGGCAAGATATGTTCAAGACCATGGGTACTAAGCTGAATAACATCTCTACAGCTTTTCATCCAGCAACCGATGGCCAGACGGAACGGACTAACCAAACTTGGGAGCAAGTGCTACGCTGCTACGTGCACCCCCTGCACGATGATTGGGTCAACCACCTCACCAACGTGGAGTTTGCGATTAACGCTGCTCAGTCGACTTCGACTACTATGTCCCCTTTCAAGGCGACTTTGGGATTCGAGCCGACTACACCTGCTACTACTCAACTCGCAACCGAGCCGACTCGAGCTCTTCCGGAACACGTCAAGTATGTACAGGAGCTTCATCGCTTCGCGCATGATTGCGTACTGGAGGCTCAAACTCGTATGCAGACTGCAGCTAATCGTCAACGACTACCCGTACCATTCAAGACCGGCGACAGAGTTAAGCTGAAGGCGTCTCATCTAAAGTTTATTCAGCAACCCTGTGCTAAGCTACGCGATCGCTACGTGGGCCCCTTCGTCATTACAGAGCAGATCTCGCCAGTTGCTTTCCGATTGCAACTACCTGCGGGCGTACGAGTCCACGACGTGGTGCACGCGAGTATGCTGGAAAAGTGGTATGACGACCCTGATTAACCGGCGAAGTCTGAACGAGTACCGATTGTCCATGACGCAAACCGATGCCATGTTCAGGACATACTCGATGTTGCCTTCAACAACAATGGCACTGGACTACTGTTTCGAGTGCGATGGGCGTTCCCGTACAACGTACCAAGCGAAGACACCTGGGAGCCCCTACGCGGAGTCAAGCACCTGGACATTTTCCGGTCGTTCTTACTGTCTAAACCATACCGACAGTTTACTAGAAGCCCAGACTTCATTCGGTTCCGGAATCGCTACCCAAGCCGAGTACCTTCCGCCTGAACTTCAAAATCAAGACCAAGACTGTAGTTTCCTGTAGTTCTGTGACACCTGCACAGCGAGGACGCTTGTGCTTAAGGGGGAGAGAGTGTTATACTCCATTTCCCTTTAGCCATAATGTTCTGCTATACTAGCAGGTATAACCCCCCGCAAAGGTACAGTAGTACGACTACGCATCCGCGGAGTCGCTGTACATATTAGTATTGCGGGCGTAAATATTAGTAGTATAAGGCCGAAGACTGTTCTGGAATTCTCTAGAGTTCTCTGACTCAAGCCTTACGTGGCTAACACAGCACGGGTATCCCATGACACCCGGCTAACATAGCACAGGTATGACTATGACCTCGGCGGGTATAAATACCGCCTCGGACAAGTCTACTAGGTAGAATTCAGAGACAGAACTATAACCCAGGAACCCCTGTAACCAGAAGAGATTGGCCATACTTTCTAAATCCTTCCGCTGCATCCTAAAGGGCCTAAAGAACAGGCTTAAGCTAGAGCCTAACATTTGACATGTGCCCACTTGGTTTAAGGTCTGGCTGCTTGCCCATGAGAAATGGCCCGTGCTCGGCAACTCTGCCCTTGAGCGCGCCATCTTGCCCAACACTGTGTTTGCCACTTGTTCCGCCCGACGACCATTGATGGCGGACATGTGGTGGTTCCATTAGTGGAGGCGCTCTAGGGTTTGGGATGACCACTTTCCCATCGAGCCCAAGCGGCGGATCTGGCGGGGAATCTCCACCTGCATGATTGCATGTAAGGAATAGACTAGGAGGAAGGCCGGAAGTTGCATCCGTAATCCGCAGGGTTCCCAAACGGTTGGAGAAAGCATGTCCTAAAAGCAACTCGGCTTGGGCAATGGAGAGCGCACGTCAGCGTGTGTACATCAATTTCAATCCCAATTGCGCCACCCGGGCGC
>VCJN01003605.1:0-99552 GCA_006384855.1 Tetraselmis striata
CATATTATTCATGTCCTCACTTCATGCCTTTTGGCTGCATGACAAACATGATGGTTTCGGAGCTTGTCTATGTTATGGAACTTTACTCTTGCATTGCTTTTATTACCATCCATGCTTTGCTGCATGCTAGCTTTGATCATAGTTTACATGAAAATAGCAATGGCAATGTTATGGTTTCAAAGGATGATAGACCATTTCTATTACAGACTTAGTTAGCCATACTAACACCACATACAGCGCGGCCGCCCCACGTTAGTTACTTGGCAATACAGTGCCAAGTTATTTCCGTGATCATCATCTGTACCAAGTTGTATCCATGATCATCACGTTGACCCATCCATGCTAGCCCGGGGGCAAGACGTCGCTCGGCACTTAGATTATTTTTTGGCGTGTGTCTGGTCCCCTGAAAACAAGGGTTTTGAGGCCAACATTGCTTAACACCGCAACCATGAAACTTTTGGTTAACCTAACATTTATTTTGAATCAATGTTGAACGCGTGGATGGAGAAGCCGTATTCCACCACAGCCTCCACCTCAAATGCCGATGGGCCATGGCAGGGCGAGAAGAGATGTTCGATTATCAAAGAAGAGCTTGGCATATGGAGGAGCGGGGCAGCGGTGAGTATTGGGAGCGGCGGTGGCAGGTCTCCACGTAGGGCGCCCTGCCCCGTATGAACGGCGTGGGCCGCTAGTGCCGCTGAGGTTGGGAATGCGGGTGAAGCGAGGCATAGAGGTTGAATTGGGGTGGGAATGGGTTGAGAGCGGAAATGCTGGCCGCGGGCACGCCATGGGTGTGAGAACGGGAACTGGAAGTTGTCGTCAGAGTTGGAGTAGGGGACGTACCAGGATTCCTGAAATTCATCGTCGTCGTCGTCCTCGCCCTCCCCCTCCTGCGCTCCGGTGGCTGCCCCTCCTGGGGCGGTGGTGGTGCAGGTGAGCATGACGGGCATGCCGCTGTGGTGTGGTGCCAACAAGGACACACCCATTAACAAGTAGGCCTCCTGGCATCCTGTCGGCTGCTGGTCAGAGTCGTTGTTGGCCGGGTGATGTCCTTAGTGGTGATGTCCGGCCGGGGAGACGAAGCCAAATGGCTGGTGATGGCGCTGCAGGTCGTCGTTGTCGCTCTGGGTGGGCCAATATTGCTGCCGCTGGGGCCTGTTTTGATGGTTGTAGTCGTTGCGCAGGTTGTGAGTATAGTTGTCGTTGACGTGGCGCTCCGCAGGCGCGCGCTGATAGTGACCATAGCTAGGGTTGTTCACGATGATGGGTGGGGCGGTGTCACCCAGGAGACGCAGGCCGTTGGCATGGCGCCTGGCCAAACACTTATGCTGAGCATGGCCTGGACGGTCACACCTGCTGCAGACGACGTTGGGCTTGGTGGCATGTAGTAGGTCCCTGGGGTCGCAGGAATTGAGGGTTGGCGTGTGTGAACGGGTGCGTTGCTGACGCTGACGCGTGCGCGCCTCCATGTTTTGTCCGGCACTTATGATGATTGCCAGCCGCTTGGTGACATTGGTTGCCGGGATGGTGGCGTCGACAATGTGATCGTATGCTGGGTGAAGTCCTGGGATGAGGTAGTTGATGGCCACGTACTCGAATGTCCACTGGCCATGTGCCTTGCGCAACAAATTCCAGAGGTTCCGGCAGCGGCGAACGTACACCTGGACCGGCTCATTCAGGAGCTGACCTGATGCGATTTCTTCCTCCAAGCGCTTGCGCTCCTCTATGGCCGAGCCCTGGAGTTCAGTAAATAGGGCCGTCCAGGCCGCATATCCACACTTCCTGGAGTCCATGCTGATGTTGTTGACGATGGCCAGTGCCATGGGATAATGCGCCGTTGCGTGACGCAGGACTGCCAGAAGGATCATTTGTTCCTGACGAATGCCTTTGCCCTTGGTGGTGTCCAGGTAGCCGGCGCTGCCGAGAGCGATCTTGATAGCTTGAGCGTTGTCCCGCGTAGAGATGGTAGGTGTTGTCCCAGATGGGGACGTTCTTGAGGTTGAGCGTTGGCTTCACTGCAGCTGGCTTGATATGTTGGATGTCACCTGAGTCACTGTGTGATGCCTCGTCCATGTTGAAGGCGTCGTCAGACGAACTGGTATCATCACGGAAGTGAGGCGGTGGCGGGGCGTCGCCATGGTCGGTCTTGACCGCACTCTGCCGAGCCAGATTGGCCAGGGAAGTGTTCATCATGCTGCCGGTGTTGATGCTGGTAGACATTGCGAAGGGATGGCGCCCTTGTGATGGAGGATGTATAAATGTAGAGGTGGGCGGGTGGGAAGAAAAACTCGTCGCACGGCGCCGTCGATCGTCGAAAGTTGTCGAGGGTCGAGATACACGCAGGTTGAAGCCTTTGGCAGGCGTCGAGCACGGGGCAAGACGTCGATCCAAAGGAGAGGGCCCAAAAACCTGTCGGAGGGAGATTGTCGAAGTGATGGCTGAGTGGCACTGTCACTGATGGAAAGAGAGTCGGCGAGAGTCGGCGTGTATGCGTCGAATCACGTCGAGTGCCAGCAAGCGAGATGCAATCTGGGAAGGCAAAGGGCTGCTATGAACCGTGGGCGATGGACGATAGGTAGTCGCTGTCGCCGTACGTGGTGATGGTTGAGTGGCACTGTCACGAGAGAGAAAGGGTGAGTCGGAATATTTCTGGAAAAGCAGTTGACTGAATTACAAGGAGCCGAGGCTGGCAATTTATACCAGCCGGCTAGGTGTCAATCAGGAAGGACACCTCTCCGTCTAAGAAGGCCAAGTCGCAAAGACGCCTAGGTGCCATGCGCTTTGGTAACAACTGGGTGTCGTACTTCTGCCACACGGTCCAAATTAGGCACATGTACGGCAGCCAGCTGTTCACTGGAAAAATGCGGATTTCACAGTGAGAAAAAGCGGATTCAGGGTACCGGGGTACCCTGGGTCCAACAGCCTACATTTAAGCAGAACCCACTGTAGTAAAACCCGCTTTTCCCTTCGGTATTAATCCTTTAGGCTGAATTTCATTTTCGGCCGTAACCATAGTCGCAAATGTTCGTACGGGTAGTAAAATTTCGGAGCACCGTTTAGGAACCGCTAATTCGGCATGTTTACGGTTGCGGCCGGCGCCATGAAATGTGACATCCCAGTATCCGCGCCGCCGTTTTCCTCGTCGCCCTCGCCCTCGCCCTCATGCCTTACGTCCTCGTTGCCGCCGTCCTCGTCCCTCATCCTCATCGATCCTCCTCATCGCTGTCCTCGTTGCTCTCGTTGTTACCCCGCACGGCGCGGTCAGCTAACCCACCTCCAGGCCCAACTTGCTCTTTATTCTCCTCGTCCGCCCAGTCGTCGTCATCCATTCCTGTAGCCCCTGGATGCGGGGCTTGCGGCCGCGGCGGCGCGAGCGGGGGGTGGAGGGGGGGGGGGGGGGGGGGGGGGGGGTGGCCATCGCGAACAGTCGCTTGGGAGTGTTGTAGCCTGATGAGCACCCAACACGGCACGATGTGGGCGGGCGACTGGCAAATGAGCCAGGTCAGTGACGTTTGATCGCACCCCCTCAGTTTGGTCGTAAATATTGCGATATTTGCGAGCAGCGAGGCCAGCCGCACATCCTCGAGCCGCAAATCCGCCAGTTTACGGTTACGGTTCAATATTACAACTCCGTGTTAAGCGATTGCAGCTCCTCGCGAGCCGCAACCGTAATTTCCCACCGGATACCCGTACGATTATTTGCGGTTACGGCCGAAAATGAAATGCAGCCTTATCCGTTTAATGTACTCACCGGCACCGGCACCCCAGCCGGGCTGTCCTCCATAATAATTAGGGCCCGCACAGCCCTTGTAAAAACCAAATATAAATCCGTCACATCCGATGGGTTTTGTTTTTTACGTCCCAGGGGCCAAAAACCCCCATCACATGCTGCCGCGCCTGCGGCGGGATCCAGCTGTCGCTCACCGCGCAGCAGCATCGCGCCCCTCTTCTCTGGGCGCAAGTGAGACTCTCTCGCCTGTCCCCTGTTCACTGGTGCCCCGGCGTGCGCTCTCTCAGCAAGCAGCGGACCTCTGGCTCTACGCTACCCTCCTGCGGCGGCCCACCAGAAAAGGCGGAGCCGTCGGTGACCAGCTACGATGGCGTTCGCAGCGCCCGGCGCCTTTGCGCACAGTGCCGCAGCGGCCGCGAGGCCCTGTCTCGCCACAGCACGCCACCACCCCCGCCGACCAGACGGGGCGCGGCTGCTGTCAGCCAGGCGCGTTTCTGCCGGCCTTCTCCCTTGGGAGCACATGCGCGCCTCCTGTCCGGAACCGCGCGAGTCGTTTGCCCACACTTTGTTCCCGCCACCGCTTTCCCTCGCAGCCCGCCAGCCACGGGACGCGAACGAACGAGGGCCTCCCGTTACTGCCGAAACCTGAAAGCCCTGACGCACTGTACACTGCCAACCTGCTACGCTGCCTAGCGTCCAGTTCACACTTCCCTAGCCTACCATGTACCGGTTTCTTGCCCCCCAGAAGATGGAGGGGGGGGGGGGGGGGGGGGGGGGGTATTGAAGCTGGGGGCAGCAGAAGTGTTGATGGTCGACTGGCAACGCAGCTGTAGTATTACTGGCTAGATCACCTAGATGTTCCAGATATGCGCTCTTCGTGAAGGCTGTGCCATCACCGCAACTGAGTGTGCCCTTCCTGACGCTCAGCACTGTGTGTATGCATAGATATACCAGGGTGTGCATACATCAGGTGGAACGGATCGCGGGTGTGGAGGTGGTGTCTGACTGGGCATGCACGCATTGTTGGGTTTGTCTAACGAGACCGCACGGGAGGCTGCTCTGCAGGGACAGGCGGGGTAGTGGCGAAGGGGAGGGGGGGGATGAGGAGGAGCAGGAGGGAGAGGAGGATGGGGGCGCGGGCGTGGGAGGGGGGATGCTGCAGCCGTTTCTGGAGCCCCGCATCGATGACGCTGGGCTGCCCCTCGCGGACTCTCTCATCTGCGGCGCCATTGCGCCCATGAGCATGGCCTACTTCACGCTCGCGCTGCGCCTGCCGCGGCCCTTCTGGCTAGTGGTGCCGGCTGGCACCCCCGCCGCCCTCCGCGGCGTCCCCTACCTCGGCCCCACCTTTCGTCACGGCGCGGTGCTGGCCACCTGTTGGCTCGTCGGCGCGCTCGCGGCGCGCGCCTTCGAGGAGCCCAGGTGCTTGGCTCCGCCCGCGGGCTTGCAACCCCGGGCAGGGAACATGCATTGACTTGGACGCGCGCCCAGCATGCTGACTGAACCCCCCCCTTGCCCCAGGTACAAAGGCGAGGGCGTGCTGCGCGCCACGCTGCAGGCAGGCGCGTTCGCAACGGGGCTGCTGATCCTCGTCAACCAGGTCACGCTGACCGCCAAGCTGGGAATGGTCCCCTCGCTTGCGGACATGACGCCCGACACGGAGCTGCTGATCGCGCAGACGAACGCAGCGCTCATGCTGGACGTCCTGGTGGAGGCGCTCTTCATGCTAGCCTGGCGCTTGTACCGGGGAGCGCTTCCTTGAGCTCAGCGTGTCTGTGCAGGGAACATACGGCGGGGGAGGGGCTGGAACACTTCCGAGGATCCGTAATTTATGCACCGTCACCGGGATCCGCAACGCACCTGCCACTGGCAAGGCGCCTCCCACGCCCTGGCACAGTGGCATGTGTTGCGCCGGACGTCAGTTACCACGACTCCATGAGGCCGGGCAGGTATCGCACACGAGGCTTTTCAAAGTGATGATGGCATGTGGCGGAAGCGACACTTAACAATCTCCTAGATACGGGTGCCGACACACTTTGAGGAACGCGTTGTTTTAAAAACATGCCCTGTCCTTTTGCATTTAACTGTGTGCACCCGCTAACAAGAACAGTATTACGGACATGCCCTGCCCTCTAGGGCTCCCAGCCCCTGACCGCCCGCCGGAGTACGGTCGACGGTGCACAGATAATGTAGTCGCTACGAAGCTCGCCCTGCATTGGGTTCGCGCTAGTCGTCCAGATTTACGGCGCATCAAACACCGACGCAGCAGCGCGGCAATCAGATCCCACTAGCGACTAAGCGCTCAGCAGCAACCCTAATCAGGCGCACGACACCAGCAGGTGCATCAGCTGTCGTATTTCAAATTTCAATTTAATTTCAATTTCGGCTCAACACTTATTAGCTTGAGATGGCAGGCGGGGCACTGGCAATGTAACACCCTGAGTGCGAGTGAGCGACCAGGTGGCCTTTCTGTGACTCGCCGATCGTGCAATCTGGCACTTCACCCGTCTGCCCGCCGCTGTTGCACTCGTCAGCACGCGCAGGCACCCCACCGTGGCGTTCCCGCACCGTAGCTTGTTTGAATTTGCAAGCACTTAACGCCAGTTTACCGCATTGTGATTTATTACAAGATATAAGCAATAGCGGACCCCCGCGAATGACATACTTTCCTAATCCGAATAGAATCCTATGCCGGCACCCCTCCCTCAGGGCAAGTATGCTCGTCCTGTAAAGTGCGTCGTAATGTATTCAATGCTGCGCAACCTGCCCCACGGCGCCCTTACGTTACATAAACATGCAAGGCACCGCCACAGTCATTGGTTGGCGCATGTGTTAGCGAGATTGCATTCACAACAATGTATACGGAGACTGCGAGCGAAGGGATAGATGAGAAGCGCCATGGTACCCCAATTGCAAAATTCAAATGGACATACTTACATCGTGGAGCCAACAGCCGCAACATGGGAGATACCTACTGATGGCAATAACTCGACAGGGCGTGTACGTCTGACGACAATATCACTGTGCAAATTTATAATTAAAATAGAAACAGCAATGAATTGTGCCAGCTTGCGCCGCGACCCTGTGAAGGCCAGGCAACATGCTTAAGTCTCCACATTGGTCCTTGCAAGGATGCCCATGTCTGAAAAGAGCTTCTGATAGGCGCTGGTTGGCTCCAGGCATTCCATGGCAAATTTGTGGAGCGACTCCCGAATGTCGTCCCTGTCCAGGCGTGCAATAAACTCCCTGAGGTTCCGGTTCAGGTTGGAGTGGTGATAGCTGCCGCCCGCATTGTGGGGATTGCTGGTCATCTTCACGAACGGTTCAGACCGCAGCGCAGAAGGCAGCATACTCTCGCGGCTCACAAACACGGGCATTCCGTTAATCAGCGACTCGTCTACCGCGCGCGGATTGGCGTCAACCCGCGCGTAGTGAATGAGCCCCTTTGCGTTGCAGGAATGCCGCGCCACGGTCTCCTGGGGTTGCTTCTTCCAATGGATCACGACGCTAATCCCTCGCGCCTCGGCCAACTGTTGTATCATAACCGGGATCGAGCCTGGTTTTTTACTGCCGTTCACGGAGGAGTAGAAATGCACGGTGTAGTTAAGCAGAAGATGCGGGTCGACATTCTCTATGAAGTCAAGCTGTCCTTTCCAACCATGGAATCTCGCGATGTACAGCAAGTCGTTCTGTCGCGGCTGCTCGGCGCACCAGTCGACCCACTCGGCCAGCGCCTCGCGCTGCACGGGCTTCACCCAAGCGCCGTCGCGCATGACCCTGAAGTCGGAGAACACCTGAGGGAAGACTTCGTTGCGGTCGATCTCATCACGCCGGCTAATGGGAAAGTGCCAGACGGTCGTCTCGCCGTCCTTCACCCACGGCTTTGACAGCGCGTCCAGGACGTCGGGGTAGTGCTCCGGACTGCCAAGCTCGGTAGTGTCTCCTGTGCCGGCGATTATGAGGAAGCGCGTGGTTTTTTCCGAACGCCTGCTTAACCAGTCGTCGCAGTCGAAGTAGTTCGCTTGCTCTTCCAAACTGCCAGTGAAGCAGATTCGGCAGCGACCAGCCCGGCCATCCAGCGGTCGCACGTCTGTCACAAGCAGCGGGCGGTCGCGACCCAGCACCCGGGCCAGATGAATCGGCATCCAGCCGCGCCAGTCCATAGAAGAAGCGTCGCAGAATCCACTCCAGGCCGTCGTTGCGCCGGTCTGAGCTAAGACCACAAAGCCGCTGGCGGCTGCCTTGGGGGTGAGCACCCCTCCCGACAGGCGACGCTCCTCTTCGATATGCTGTGTATGACGCCCCGGCGGGAAGGCGCCCCTCCCCGCCGCCTCTGCCGCCGCCACCGCCACCGACCCGACAATCCAAAGCAGCGCCACACAGAACCCGCGCACCATTATCGCGGCTAAGGGAGACTATGAGTAGCGCTACTTTATCCTGCACCCAGCCTCTGGACCTGTGCCCGTCAGAACTCGTCGCGTGTGTTTTTGGGTCGCGGTATGAGGTACCCGTCAGTCTGATATAGAGACTGTTTGGTACTGTGAGCTATGCACGGGCAGTCCGAGGTATTCGTAGTGGGAATCGCGTACGCGGGGCCAAATGGGCCCCCACTGTTAAGTACTGCGCCCCCTTACGCCGGAACTTCAATTTTACCTAGCTAGCGTTTCGTCCCGGCATTTCTGCCGGATTCATCCCATATTGATGCTACACGATATAACGACTCACGGGCCGCCGTCGGCCCATCGCTGCACCACCTCCGGCCCGACGGCTAGCACTTGTGCGAGCCGCTCCACAGCCTCGGTTTCAGGAATCCGGTGTCTCCCAGGTTCACCTCAATAAGCTAGCGTGCTCGATTTGTAAGGCGGGGGGTCGGGGCCTTGGAGTCGGGCGTGGTGTCGGCGACGAGCCAGAAGCAAATGCTCCGCATGTAATGGCGCTCAAGACGAGTGAGCAGCCATGTCGCCGCACAACCGCAGGCCCAGTACCTCAGCAGCTGACAGTAGGCGGGCGCAACTGCTGATGTCGCTGCTGCTGGACGGCGACGGGGGCCGGGGAGATGCGATTCCATCCGCGATCCAATGGCGCCTGGTTCGCCGCAATTGCCCTCCACTGCTGCTCGGAGCGTACGTCCGCCGTCGGGCTGTAACACCAGATGTACTAATGTTCCAGGAGCCTTTTGGGCGGAATGCTGGCGCACGGCTGTACTACAGGTACCAGTACTAATATCGCTGGTTTTAATTAATTCTAGTTTCGGCGTACATGCATCTGCGGCGCAGTACTTTGAAAGGGGGTCCCACGTGGTTCCCACTACGAACATCTCGGACTGACCGGAAAGCCGAGGGTACCAAGCATATTTTGATATTATATTCGATTATTCATCAAGATTGTCGCGCATTATTCCATATATATTCGCATTATTTGTCGCGTCGCGGCTTGCTCACAGTACTCGTACCTGAAAAGTCGTTGCAAACAGTCGGCATCGGCCGCCATCCACTCGCAGCGCGCAGCCAACACAGACCACGCACGCTGTAATCTCGCTACAGGGTACATGGGTCTATGGCCAGCTGCTAGAGGCAGCGGGATCACCGGGTTGTGCTCCCAGCACTTCCCCGTGGCACGCTGGTGGTGGTGGTGACGCGAATGGTGGCGGCATTAACCGACAGCGCGACTCGTGCCACGTACAGCCTTGTATAGTCCTTTATAGTCCTTTGTGCCTCTAGTCGCGACTGACGATTTGTTGCTCAGACACGCGCGCACATAGCCGACTAACGCCAGCACCCACAACTCAAAATATTGTGCTCGCCCGTACCAGCAGTCGCTAGGACCTTCGAACCGCGCGGTCATGGTCGCTACTGGATTCCAACCATGAAATCGAGTATAGTTTTGCCAAAAAGGTGCTATGGGGGGCTGATTAAGAAGCGCCATTTCATGGCTAGGAAGGTTCAGCCAAGAGGGGAAGAGAAAGTCGGAGGAGGAGCCTGCAAGGCGGAAACTGAAAACGGGAGGGTGCTGCCGAAGGCAGCGAGCTGAAAGATGGCAAGCGAGCTGGTGGTGGCTGTCCTAAGTAGCACCCCATCGGGGAGCGCATGGCTCGCGGCGATGGGGCAGTGAGCCCGTATTGAAACCCGCCGACGGTATTCTAAACTAAACCGATTAAAACCACCAACACACCGTACGGGTCGCACTAAAACAGTTGAATTGTTGGGAAACTCCATTAACATGTTCAGTTCATTTCATCACACGTGCAATCGAAACTGGTTTTGGCAATTACCCACAATTCGTTTACGATTGCGAGCGTGCCGACCAGACAAAGACGGAAGATGATACGATGTCTTGAGTTGTGGAAGGGTCTCGCGCTAATGAGTGTTTAGGAATCTCGATCAAGGCGCAGGCGCAGAACGGACGCATATGGGAGATGTGGACGTCGCGAACATCTGCCCGACATAAGCCGGACGTGTAGCGAAATCAAAGCGCAAGCATGCATGCAGAAAAACGCCGTCAACAAGCATGCATGCATCCGTGGCGGCGCGCGACATGAACCGGAATTGTAGGCCAGAAGGAGCGGGCACGTTGGCGACGACTGCCCAGCACAGCGACACAGGTAGGGCCAGTACGAGATGCGCGAGCGGACGCCCGAGCGCGGCGTAAAGCTAAGCCAAATGAAGTACGGTACGATGTACGCGATGCGACGGTAACCCTATATGGCAAGGAGGGCTGGACGCAACATTGATTCAAAATAAATGTTAGGTTCGCCAAAAGTTTCATGGTTGCTGTGTTAAGCAATGTTGGTCTCAAAACCCTTGTTTTCAGGGGACCAGACACACGCCACAAAATAATCTAAGTGTCGACACCTTGTCCCCGGGCTAGCATGGATGGGTCAACGTGATGATCACGGATACAACTTGGTACAGATGATGACCACGGAAATAACTTGGTACTGTATTGCCAAGTAACTTGGGCCGCGCTGAGGTGTTAGTATGGCTAACTAAGTCTGTAATAGAAATGGTCTATCATCCTTGGAAACCATAACATTGCCATTGCTATTTTCATGTATGATCAAAGCTAGCATGCAGCAAAACATGGATGATAATAAAAGCAATTCAAGAGTAACGTCTACTAGACAAGCTCCGAAACCATAATGTTTGTCATGCAGCCGAAAGGCATGAAGTGAGGACATGAATAATATGCAGATGATTGCTCCAAAACCAGTTGCGGTGACACATTGTTACACATGTATTCATGGCCGGCTCTCAATTGGAAGATAGGCGCGGCCGCCCAAGTGTCTACACGCATGGATTTCAACTCAGATTGGCTTGGTCTTGCGCCGCTTATTGCTCCAGTCGTAAGGAAGGTTGTCGATGACATCTCTTCCCGCTTTGCGCTTTGCGACTTTTTCTTCAGCCGACAACTTTTTATCTCCGGGATGTCCTCGGATAGGCCGTGAACGGGTTGCGCCCTCCGCAGCCAGAATTTTGGCGGAAAGATTCTTCCCTCTGCCCCATTCCGTTCTCAAGGCAGCCGCTCGGAGCGCCTCCAAGTTTGTGCTATTTGGTGACACGATGGGCTGGTCGGAAGCCGAGTAAATGACGCAAGCAGTTGACAAAATAGTACCAGGAAGACCATACATGTCGTACTACTTAGTATTTTGTTAAGATAGATGGCAAGACAACATCTATTTATATTACGGGCGCGAGATTAAAAAAAAATCACGCAAAATACAATAATACAGTAACACAATAGTAACACAACAATGATTGTTAACCAAGGGACAACACCGCATATTTCACGCTCAACTAAACCTTTAATATCACGATGTGCCTTTGAATTTTCGTATTTTTGATGTCTTAGATACCATTTTGAGAAATTTGTAAAATTAACTACAAATGATGGTATTTTATTGGTTATCAAAATACAATAGTGCTTCCATGCTGTGAGTGATCACATACTCCCCACGAAACACTATGTTAAATTATATATTATAAACACTTCACCTGAATTTTGATCCTGATATATTTCATAATTAACCCCTAAGTAAAGGCGTCTCGACTTCAAAATTCGCTGAATTGTAAATTTATCAAGAATTACGCATATTTTCAGGGCATAGTCATCAAACATCAGCTCCATATGTAAGTCAATATATTCAAAATAGATAAAATCAACACTATTTACAATGCAGGCCACAAATGCGGAAGCTTACACCGGCCAAATTTCTAGGCGAGCTTTCGCAGGACGCTTGTATCCATGCACAGCATGGGCACATGCGTCCATGCTGTGGATGGAAGCAACAATGGAAACATGCGTCCATATGCTGTGGATGGAAGCATTGCTTCCATCCACAGCATGGACGCAATGCTTCCATCCACAGCATGGACGCATGTGTCCATGCACAGCATGGACACATGTATCCATCCACAGCATGGACGCAATGCTTCCATCCACAGCATGGACGCATGCGTCCATGCACAGCATGGACACATGTATCCATCCACAGCATGGACACATGTATCCATCCACAGCATGGACGCATGTATCCATCCACAGCATGGACACATGCTTCCATCCACAGGATGGACGCATGCTTCCAACCACAGCATGGACGCATGTGTCCATGCACAGCATGGACACATGTATCCATCCACAGCATGGGCGCATGCTTCCAACCACAGCATGGACGCATGTGTCCATGCACAGCATGGACACATGCTTCCATCCACAGGATGGACGCATGCTTCCAACCACAGCGTGGACGCAGGCAAGCAGACTACTACAAATCAATGTATCATGTAGTACCCCAAAACAAATGGGATGATATAAAATGTCCATTTATAATATAAAACCGGGCATCCTACTGTAAGCAAGGGCTCTTGAAACAGTTATTTAGCTAGAAAAGATGGACGAGGCCTCTCTCACCTGTTGCGATTCAGTTGCAGGTGGTTACTCTCGCCCCCAGCAGGGTTGGACTCCTGTTCGCCGGGTAGAGCTGTTGATGGCGAGTTCCAGATCTTCGATATCCAGGATTGCATGAGGCCGCCGAGTGGCCGCCGCCTGCAGGCGCGCAAGCAGCGCCATCGGCACAAATTGGTCAGTACAGCAACATATCGATGCGGAGACACAGAGAGCCCGAGGAGGCGTGAGTAGGCTAGCGGCGCAGGATTCGGCACTCAGCAATTGAGGTGGGCGGGGCTGGGTGGAGTGCGAAGTTGTGGGTCCATGGGCGTTACCTGGCGGTTGACCGGTAGGGGCGTTGGGCAGATAGGATGACCTGATCCCGCGCTTGACCTGCTCAGTCGCGAGCGATACCGCATCCAACCAAAGCTTAGGTTCAGGCAAAGGAAATGGCAAGGCTCGGTCCGTACCGGGAACGCGTCGGACCTGTCTGGGCAGGCTCGCGAGGAAGCAGATGGTGGTGTTGAGGGTGGTGGAGAAGTGAGTTATGAACTCTCGTCAGCAGCCCTTGGTCAGCAGATGGGGCCCGATGGCGGCGGCGGCGCGCCGCCGCCACAGGGGCTTCGCACAAAGTACTGAAAGAGCGCATACATCGATGTATTACGGAATGTATTGTATAGCAGCAATTACTGTAGTTTTACAGTAGTACTGGTTCGATAAATAAATCCATACTGTACGATGTACTGAGATTGATCGGTATGTGAATTGCGTTGACCGGGTGCTCGCAACCACAGATATGGAGGGCAACCTTTGACCGGCGAGTCAACATACAATCCGAAATACCACCCAAGGTTTGACTGAGGGCGATCGTGGGGCGGTCCACCATCAGAGTTCTTCTCATTTCACACTCTCTCGCCGTCGCTCATCCCCACCTCCCCCTTCCTATCCGATGGCGCTCACTCCATCTTCCAAGCCGATTCACGGCACTTGCGTCATGCCAAATAAACCTCGCAATTCCGGTAAGCTTGGCCAAGCCGAGTATCGCTACATTCAACGCGATGGCGTGATTGGTGGAGGAAAGACCACCGGTTTGAGCTTTCATCGCGATACCCAAGAGGGCATCCTCTCGTGCGTGTTTGTTGTTGACTCATGCGACCGCAAGGCCGTTCACCCTTGTTGCAAAAGCAACAAGTGCCTCTTTCGACTCATTGGCTCGCCCATTGACCCATCGGCACCCACGATGGTGGAAACACGTTGCCGCGACGAATTCTTATTTTATGTTCGCGAGACCCATAAGGAGATGCATGCGGAGGGGCAGAATCGCTCACGCGGTATCCTCGTTGCCCGACTCAAGCTCGCGCTCCAACCGGAGGAGTCTCCGCCATCCCTCCAGGTGAGTGCCTTTTCATTAATTTAGCCTTCTACTAGTTCAGTCGAGTGTGTCCATTCCTTTTCCGTTAACCGTTTTCCTTTCCGCCTGGGTACTGCTGCAATGAATTCCTTGCCTGATTTCAAGCAAGGCTATTATTATCTGGCTCGAATATATCTGTGTCCATGCTGTGGATGGACGCATGGCACATAAAAACATAACTGAGTACATCAACGAGTATATTCGCTTTGAGGTAAGGAGCTCCTTTCGTATCGAACATTGTATACAGATTTGGTATTCGTTTTCCCTCCACAGTCGCCATGCGTCCATGCTGTGGATGGACGCATGGTGCGTCCATGCTGTGGATGGACGCATGGCACATAAAAACATAACTGAGTACATCAACGAGTATATTCGCTTTGAGGTAAGGAGCTCCTTTCGTATCGAACATTGTATACAGATTTGGTATTCGTTTTCCCTCCACAGTCGCCATGCGTCCATGCTGTGGATGGACGCATGGTGCGTCCATGCTGTGGATGGACGCATGGCACATAAAAACATAACTGAGTACATCAACGAGTATATTCGCTTTGAGGTAAAGAGCTCCTTTCGTATCGAACATTGTATACGGATTTGGTATTCGTTTTCCCTCCACAGTCGCCATGCGTCCATGCTGTGGATGGACGCATGGTGCGTCCATGCTGTGGATGGACGCATGGTGCGTCCATGCTGTGGATGGACGCATGGTGAGTCGAGGGGGTTGTGTTGCACACCACTCCACACCACGTACGCTATTAACAGATGAACATATACAGACCTGTGGATCAACAAATTGCGCGACCGAGCCACCCGATCGTAGTTGCGTCGTCACACACAACTACGTTACACCGTTATACACATATCATTCTATGCCGCGCGCCCCCGTAGTAGCGTCCGCTGGACCCGCCATCACTGAGTTGCAACTGCCCATCGCGACCCCGACGGCACCCGAGCCCCTAAGCTCCGAGAGATTATGCCCATAACATTGCTTGCGTCTGAGCAGGCCGCTGCTGGTTGTCGTCAATGCCGCTAGTCGTGCAAAACTGCAAATACTTGTAGACGGAGACGCAGGTATCTGAAGACAGCCCCCGCGCACGCAGGTGGCACGACGCCCGCGGTGTACTCGTTCAGTATATGGGATGACCTCGCGAGCCGTCGCTACCAGTACAGGTACAGGTACCAGTAGTCGCCAGTAGTACCAGTAGTGCCCTTTGCAGCTAGCTCATGCAACTATTAGTAGTCGCTGCTGCTACCCGTAGCTAGCGAGTACATTATTATACTATTTCTGGTACTGTACCGGGTACCGCGTTCGGGGCAATCTTGCCTGCGGAGCGGGTCCTGGATGCACCAGGAGTCCTGTCCCGACCTCGTAGCGTCCTGTCCTGGCCTGTCCTGGCCTGGCCTGGCCTGTTCGACCGGGCCTGCATGAGAGGGGGGAAGGGGGGGGGGGGGGGGGGGGGGGGGGGGGGGGGGGGCGCTCGACGCAGGCAATTAAACGGTTAGTATCCTAATAACCGCGCGGCCGATCGCGGGGTCCTCGCCGCCACACGCAACCGCGACGACAGGTAAAACCCCCGAAGATGCGCAGCTAGTCCCGAGAGAGGGCCGTGGGAGTGCTGACGGCGGGCTGCCTGGCTGGCGCTGGGGGGGCTGGCGACGGCTGGTGGGCTGGCGGGGCTGGCGGGCTGGCGGGCGGTCGACTGGGCGGAGCGGAGGCTGTGCCGGCCTCCCGGGTACTACAGCATTACTGCGCTTGATACAGGGGAAAGGCGGCTGAGAAGTGCTGGATGTTGTCGCGGCGCGCGCGAATGATGAGTGCTGGTACCAGTACACGGCATATTTGCTCTACCGAGTACTGGTATTTGTATATTACAGCGACGACACGAATACTGTATGTACAGTACAAGGATTACGAGGATTTATTTCTCATCGGCGCCAGACGTATCCAGCAACCGAGGGCAGGTGCAATAATAAATACACGGAGACGAGCTGCGCGCGGCCGCCCAGGCATATATCGAACGCGGGTCGCACGATCGCGGTTCACTCGTAAAGTACGGCATGACCTCGCGAGCCGTAGCGTCGCTACCAGTATACGAGCGACGACATTATTATATTACTACTACTACTATACTACTACAGTAGTAGTACTGGTATCGCGGCGGTAGCAAGTACTGTCGCGCTATTATTAATGTCGAGCACTGTACGAGTATACATGGCGGGTAATGATGCTGGGTTTGGTTACTTGGTTAGCGACTACTACCGCGGTAGTACCTACCATAGTTCGAGGTACGACAGTAGGTGAATTTGTTATGATACCTACGCTAGCGGCAGCCTTGAGCATACATACTAAACCGTGTCTGGCGGGCAAGCGCAATGCTAGTTGCCATGCTGGATGAGGAAGTCCCGAGTGTACAACTTGATGTATGGTGCCGACTGCAAGGATCGTAACAATGAGTGCTTCCTTTCCGCGGGTCCTAGTAATGGGTATTTGACTTCAATCGGCAACATACACTATCTAACATTTCATTGTGTCCCCAAATTGATTTAGGGAAGCCCGCATCAATTTCCTCCTTCCGCCGAGTCAGCGTGCCTTCAATTCTTTCCGCATGTGAAGATTCCGAAGGCCAAGCGTTTCACCAAATGCAACTTGTTTGCCACTTTGCTCAACGACCACCGCTTCAATGCAGACGAGAAGAAGCAAGTGCGTTTTGGACATGTCGACAACATGATGATAGACAGTGGCGTTGTACGTATCTGTAGGGGCCTTTGTGGGGGGCGGGAGGGGGGGTGCGAGTGTTGGCTACTCGTGCCCATTAGACAATGCGATTTGAGCACTGTAACAATTAGACACTTAAAGTATTTGCCCTCGCACGCTTGCCCCACGATCATACGACGTCAAACGCAATGAATTGATGGGGTGGCGCGCGTCCTGACTTAGGTTTTTCCTCGCATCCGCTCTGCGCATGCCCAATTTTGCACGTTTTGCGCGGGTAAATAGTGAAATCGAGTGCAACCAAGGGGATTTTGTGCAATTGTGCCTCCAAAACATGCGTTTTGAGAATTTCGTGCAAAATGGCTCAAAAAAAAGGCAACTTTCACAAGTGAACAACATAACATGTTTAATGAACGAATGTTGGCGGTTTCATTACATGTCTCTGTGCGTGGCAGCGGCACTGACGTAATCGGCAGATGTTGGTAGTGAAAGGCGGTGCCGCTTTCTGCGGTGCATTTTGTGCTCCTAAAGAAAGATGTAAGCAAGTCTGCTCACAAGCATCCTGGGCGGGCTTGAAATTCGAGCGCTCCCACAATAACATCTGCAACTCCACCCGGCCCATAGTAGTGTACATCCGTATGCTGCCGCCACTGTGGTCGCAATCAGCCATGGCAGTACCCGTAGTCATCGGTGACAAGGCAACTCATCATCCGCGCCGACAGAGGTCCGGCGTCACGCCACCGTGCTACTCGTGCCAGCTTCGTGCCTGCGCGGGGTGAAGCTATTTACCGAGGGCTGCTGACCCCTCCCCTGCCCCCCGCCGCCTCAGCTCGCGCGCGCCGCGGTCCGTGCCATCCACCTGCCGCCCATCCCGGTATATATATTTTTAACGATGCACCGTGCCGGCACGTCGCAGTGCGGCATATGGCTGGGGGCTACCGTCGCAGCCCCCGTCGTCAGCTGTGTGGGAGCCGCGGTGATAGTCGCCCGGCATCAGTAGCACACGGGATCACCGCCATATTTGTTATACATCGCTCTCGGTTCGGCTCGGCTCGGCTGCTCGGCTCGTGGACCAGGATAGTGATCTTCGACGAGGATATAATTACGAGATGCTAAAAGCTGCGCGGCCACTGCAAGATGCAAATCCACACCATCGCCCATATTGCCCATCCCCGCCACCTAGCATTTATTGATGTTGTCTAATTCACTGCTGATGATGCTCGCGCTCTAATTGTTGTCGTGCCGTGGTGTGCACTTTTTGCCGAGAGCCGCGGACATACGCTGTCACGGCACCGGAAGCCGACAGCAACATAGTCACTAGTTGCTGATCGAAATATGAAAATTTGCGGCGCTGCGTTGTTGTCATCGTTGATGCGTGCGCTAGCGCGCTGTCTACCCCAGCTGCCACGCGTCTCGTCTCGCCGACCAAACAAGTCCGTCTACAAAGCGTTATCAGTATTCTACAGTCCACCGACGTGCTTCGGCACCCTCGCCATCAACATTAGACGACCCGGTGCATGCTTGTACCCATCCTGCGATCGCCCAACCGAATATGTTGCGTTTGAACGAGACTTTGCAGCCTTGTGCGAGCCGCCGTGCTCCATCGAAATTGACCATGAGGATGGCGCCGCCGCGCATGCCGCCGGATGCGGGCTTTCGTCGCCGCACCCCATATATGTCACTAGTAAATCACTGTGACTAGTATAGTGCTGTAGAATTAGTTATTCCGCCGCCGGTATTTCATTGCGCGGTTCCTACTAGCACTGCCGCGCCCGGTTATGAAGCCTGCCCGGCGTCGCCGATCCTTGCCGTGTTCAACCTACGCCCGTCGCAAGCCCGCGGTATACGCGCACCGCTCTGCGTCCCAGCTGCTCAGGCCGAATTCGTTGCCGCCTGCGTATTTGCCGCCAGCCGTTAATAAGCCGCTGCCCCTCTACATCAACACGCCCCTTCCGCTTAAAAAAATAAAACTGTCGTGGCTTTGTATCATTTATGGCCGAGAGCGGAAGGCTGGATAACGCGGAGGTTTGCGCCGACGAGGAGGGCGAGCGCGCGCCATGATCCAGTACAAGCTGGGCAAGGCGCGAAGGTTTACTGCCCGGATGGGGCCTAAGGAGAGCGAAGCAGACAGCCGATTATTATGGGCTGATCCACCACGTGACTACGTATATTCTCGCAGCCGTGAATTTCGTACGGTAGTTGGTCGGATGACTGTCTATTCTTCTTGCGAAGGATTGCGCACATCATGGCCTACTCCACCCCGGGCTTTCGAGCACTGACTATGAAAGGTACGCGCCAGGGCTTGGGTAGCATGTGGTCGGTCGGAATGATAATAAGACTTCGCCTGGCTCCTCACTACGTGTTAATCTGATTGGGTCGATTTCCGTTCGCTATCGTGCGCACCTGATTGGGTCGCTATAACTAATAACGACAGTATGACCCAAATTGCTGTAATTCTGGGTTTACCATATCACCTAAAAAAATTCATATTGACCCCGACCTCCGCCCTCCCCCCGCCACCTTCTGCCCGTGAGTTGGTCTTGTACGTCTTGTACTATCAGGTGAGCTTCCCCTGCGTGAAGCGAAAGGACGGTATAGCCTGATGATGGAGTCGGAGGAGGCGGCCGCCTGCCTCGCCAGCCTCGATAGCAGGGGGCAACAAAAAAATGCGGGCATCCCCATCCTGGCATAAGCCTGTCTGGCGCAGGTGAGCGTACTGACAGCAGCAGCACCCCGTCTCGCGCGCTCGCATTATCAACCACCCCCGTCCAGGAGCATGAGCCCGCAATGCAAATCGCCCGAGTTGCGGTCCAATCGCAGGCGGCGTATGGCGTGGCAAGGAGGTCGTTTGAGGAGCGAATGAGATATCGCACGTGCAGCGACAGCATTTCCACACAAATTCACTGTGGCAGTGTGGCGCAGCGTTGTCAGCAGTGAGGATCGCATTTATCGGCCCAGCCAAGGGAGAGCCACAAGGCAGTGTTTTGAAGGCTCTACAACGGGCCTTCGACGACGAATCGTTTAGGCGACGACTCCGTCAACGTCGTCAACCGATGGCTTGTTATTACAGCGCCGCAGAAAACAGCCGCCGCCTGACGCCCGGGCGCCGGGCCGGGCGGGCCGTTGCGAGACGCAGCAGCCACAGCAGAAACGCGACGTTGCCCGCGATAAGGAGCCTGGCGCACCAGGGCCCGCACACCTCGGGGCGCGCGGCGGCGCCAGCGGCCGGCCACGCGCGCCCCCCGGCGTGCTCGAGCTCAAAGGGCGACGGCGTCGGGAAGAGGTCGCCCAGCAGGCTGCGCACCTCCCGCAGCACCGGCAGGATGTCGGCCTCCGCCTCGTCCAGATTGTCGTTGAGGCAGAGGAAGAGGTAGCTGTCGCGGTCGGCGCGGGCGTTGTCGAGCTCCAGGATGGTTTCCTGGAGGGGCCGATGCGGAAGCCGCACCAGTCAGCCTCTCCATATCGAGCAACAACACCGCCTTCCACGCCGAGGCGCGCGACCGCGGGGTGTAGTGCGGCCTTGTAGGCAATCAAGACAGAGGCTGCCACGTGATCAGATCGCTGCTACCGCCTGTTTACGTAGAGATAGAGAGAGACCTTACATGGAGCTGAAGGTGGCGAAAGGGCATCAATAGCCCAAAAGCGGGAACGGGCTCGACAGCTAAGCGCTACTGTCAATGTACCTGGGTCACCGGTGCAGACAAACCCAACACGGACCCCCCCCCCCCCCCCCCCCTTCAGCCACCCTCCCAGACGCACACACTCTATCGGCAGCCAGCATGCGGAAGCCATTTGGAGCTGGGGCTTCCGCAGGTTTCAGCGACAGCAGCAAAGCGCCCACAAAGGCGCCAGTGAGCGCTTAGGCAATTGCTGACAGCGCTCTCACAGCGGTGTGAAGGCGGCATGCATGGTGGGGGCAGAGGACGGTGGGAAGGCGGCATGACGGCGGCCAGCACGAGGAGGGGGGAGGGGGGGAGGGGGGGGCACCGTGATGTTATTCTGCAGCATGATGAAGCGCGACAGGCTCTCGTCCGCCTCAACGGTGCGGTACTTGCGCCCTCGCAGACGCCGAGCCGCGCTGGCCTGCAGCGCCTCCACCAGTGGCATGTGCGCCAGCACCTGTCCCCCCCACCACACACACACACACAGTGTGTCACCCACCAGCCGGCGCAGCGGTCTTGGCACAGCCCAGTCCATCGCGGCAACAAGGGCGCGGCAGAGGGGCAGCAGCGAGGCAGCACCTGTGCGTAGGAGATGCCCGGCCCGCCGTCCCGCAGCGCGTGTGAGTGCGCATCCACCAGCGGCCACACCAGCCCGCGCGCCCCGTCCCGCGAGGGCCGGCTCGAGCCCTGCCGCGCAGCGCACCGGACATGCGCCCCCTCAGTCCCGGGCTTCCCTTCCCCATACGCAGCGATCGCCCAGCAGCCGGGGCGTCCCCATGCATAACATTGCGAGACGTACGTGCTTGCTCGCCACCAACGACAGGCCGAGGAGCTCCCCGCGGCTGATGCGCGCGTCGCCGTTGATGTCCGCCGTGGCCACGATGTCCTGTGCCTCCACGTCAGCCGTCTCCTGCCAGAGCATGCGGCGCCATGGAACCGGTCAGCCGGTGCGCCATGGAGCACCAGGCTCCCAGGGGGATGATGGAGAGGGGGCGAAGAGGGGGGGGGGGGGGGGGGGGCATGCCTCCGCCAGGTAGCTGTAGTACGCGAAAGACATCTGCATCTCCTCGCCGCTCCGAAAGCGGTTGCTGCTGGTCGCCGCGTACTCGGCACCCCACACCTCCTACCACAAGAACAACGCACCAAATGTATTAGCCGCGGTGCCACGCATACAAGACGGCGCCCCATTGCTTAGCCGCATGCAGCGCCGACGTGTCGCACACGCCCCTTCGGGTCACACCGATGTCGTTCCGGGGGAGGAGAGTCTCTCCTCCGTCCCCCTTGCCCCTCTCTATACCCGGTGCAATGGAGAGGCAGGGCGAGCCCACCTGCACCTCCGCCATGATGCCGGTCTCGATCATGTGCGGCATGTGCGCCAGCACGCGGCGCGGCCGCGGGCCGTAGCGCGCCTGCAGCAGCTTGTCCACCCAGCGCAGCTGGTTGCCAAAGGTGTCCATCAGCAGGCGACGCCGCGGGGGCAGCCGACGCCGCAGCAGCGCCCGCCTGGCAGACCATTCGCCCTCCCCCTCCCCCTCCTCCTCATCCCATCCTCCCCACACCTCACCCTCCTCCACCTCCACTCCATCCACCGCACCGCGCTGCCTCCCGTGCCTGGGCTGCCCCTCGGCCTCCTCCTCCCCATCCTCGTAGTAGTCCTCGTCCCACTCCCCGCGGCCCACCACGTCCCAGTCCGGGTCTTCGTTGACAAGCTCCACCGCCAGTGCGGCGCTGCCCTCGGCTGTCTTTATTCGCAACAACGTCGACTGCTCCCTCCGAGGCTGGCTGAGCACCAGGAAGATCCGCTGCAAGAGCGAACGGGGAGCGACCCGGGGAAGGGGGGGGGGGGGGACATTAGTGGAGGCCATCAACAGCACCAGTGGCAACCGCAATCCCAGTCCTACCATGATTGCGCGAGCTTGGCAACACAGGAGGCAGGCAGGTAGCTTGAGCTGTAACAAAACATTGTGTTTCCCATCGCAATTAGAGATAGCAAGCCCTCAGAACAAGTCAGCCTTGGCGGCGGAGAGCAGCGGACTAGCACGTTGTAACCGATTTCGATTTCAGTTTCAATTCTGACTGCGCGCGTACCGACGAACGATCATTATCATGCGGTCCGTGACCACGGACCCGATGCACTTGTAAGAACATTAGCTATATTTCCGTAATAGTTTCGCCTACATGCAACCTCGGACGCAGGGCGGGTTCTTACTCTTATCAGTGTTCTTATACCGCGTCGATATCCGTAAAGCCATGAGATGCGAATAGTGTTGGCCTGATTGGCAAGTGCCTTGATGGTCAGATGAGCGCACAGTCTCAACCCCTCAGTCCAGAAACTCCGCATCGCACGGCACTTGCAACGGTATAGATCGGCGGCCTGGCCTGACCAGCAGCGCGGCCGCCCGCGCATCTCGCGCAGCTCAAGGTGCCAGAACGTACCGTAGGGAACTCCTCCGGCGTGTTGACCGCCAGGACAAAGCCCGGGTCGAACGCGACCGACGTCACGCGGCCCATCGACGCCGCGCCTGTGTCCAGGTACATTGCGCTGATGTCGCTCGGCACCATCAGCGAGGCCGTGATGTCTCCGTGAAGGTGCCCACCGCCCACGCCCTCGCCCTCGTCCCCGCCCTCCTCAACCTCTTCCCGCGCGTCCTTGACGTCCTCCCCGGCGCCGCCCTCGCCCTCCTCCAGCGCGTCCAGCGTAAAGCCATAGGCCTCCTGCAGGTTCGCCGCGCCTGCGCACTCGCCACCGTCCATGCCGCACTCGTCGTTGTCGCACTCCGCGTCGCAGATGCCGTTGCCGATGAGCTCGTCCAGACACACCTGAGAGCACTGCTGCAGACCCCCTGCTGCCACACACCCTTGTCAGCGATCGGCAAGGCAATGTCAAGGGATCGTGGCGGAGGGCACAAAGAGAGAGGGGAGGGGCCAGGGGGGGGGGGTGGTGGGGGGGGGGGGGAGGGGAGGCTTTACATCGTCTTGGCGGCTGACCATGGCAATCGCCGCCATCGAACCCGCAGGCGGTCACGTTGCAGGCGGGGTCGCACGTGCCGTCGCCGATCCAGCTCTCGGTGCAGCCCTGCGGTTTGGTACAGAGAATGACCAAGTGTCAAGCGACTTTGCATGCGCCGGAATGGTCGGAGGCAAGGAAGCTCCATGAAGGGGGCAATGGGGTGTGGGACCTTGGGGCGCCACCACAGCCGCTCACCGACAGCAACATGCGGGTGACTCCCCAAGGCTGACGGTACTAATATTCGTGTGGATATTAGTATATTAGTATTTTAGGGTAGAATAGAAATCGAAACTGTTAGCTGCGGTAAATTCGTTATTACCGCATTTAGCTATATCCGCACTGGTTTCGGAGCGAATGTTAGCTCCAGATTCGTCAAGTCTTCCACTGCAAAGCACGCTCGATTCTTGTATAATGAGTGGTGCTATGAGGCGCAAGTATACCCGCGCGCAACTGGCGTCTTGCGAGAAGGACGCCGACACCAAGCTGCCCTTCGACGACGGAGTCACTGCCTCAGTGATTGTGACTTCAGGCTCAGGAGTTGGTGCTGAGCTTGATATTATGATGACCATTGAACCAAATCAAAATAGCACTGCTTTTCTGCCATGTGGATCCTCATGTCTTGTCGACGTATCGGCTCGCGAAGTCGCAGTTCGTTTGCTGCAGTCAGAAACTGGAATACTCATGAACCCGGAGGATCTGAAGCTCTTCGACTGTGTTACTATCGAAGGAGTAGACTGTACATATACATTAGTATATTAGGATAGAATAGGAATTGAAAATGTGTTTATAGTTTGGATTGTTTTTGTAAGAAAACTGACGGATACATCTTGTAGTCGTATTGCGATTGGATTTCGGAAAGCGCTACGTACATTGTTTCAGTATGTATTGCGCGCTTGTTCACTAAAAGTATAAATTCATTGTTTGAAATTGGACAGCGACACAGGAATGCGGTCTGATGCAGAACGATAAGATTACGTTAATTATACCACACTCAGCGCGCGATTACGCGTATTAGCAGGAGCACTCCGAGTTTGCGTTTGTACAGGTCGTATCTCGTTAGATATCGTTAGTATCAGGTAGCACAATCCTCATCCACTGATCGATCAATTACCCAGCGCGTTTGGTAAGGACATTACCGACATGAAGATGTATTGCAGGAATATTGCAGAGATGAAGATTACGCAATCCTTACTCTTGCGTCCAAACAGTCTATTCCGATGGAACTTCAGTAATAAGCAGAGTGGAATAATACCAGAACATAATAGAAATAGAAAATGAACGCTGGAGGGGTGGCAAAACACGGCCAGGAACCTCCGTTTAAATGATGCGCCACCTACGGGCTAGTATAAGTGAAAGGTGGTGGTGGTGGGGGTGGGGGTGTTGGTGGTGGTGGTGGTGGTGGGGGGGGGGGGGGGGGGTGAGGGTTCACCTCGGCGCACGTGGGGATGGGCCAGGTGAGGTAGAGCTTGTAGGTGGTGCGCTCCGGGGAGGACAGGATCGCCCAGTCGCTGGGGAACACGGGCTGCGCCAGGAAGACGTCGTCGTTGAAGTATATCCAGCGGGCGGCGAGGCCAGGGATGCAGTGGAGGTTGGCCTCGATGGCGTTGGACGAGAAGGTGGGGAGGTCGGCGCGGCGGCGGAAGATCTGGGCGTGCGTGACCACAGACACGCCGGGGTGGCTCGCGTTGAGCCAGGACGGCACCTGCAGCCGGGCCGGTGCGCTCAGTGGGACCATACGCATTATCGGCGAGGTGCTCCCTGGAGTCCTTGACATGGTCCGTGACATGGGCGCATGTGCAGTGATGGGGGCAGGGATCAAGACATCAAGGTGCGGAAGACACGGCAGCAGACATGCGGAATGACGCGCTCAAGCAAGGGGTGTTTTAAAACATGTTTGCGTATGAGAGACAGACAAACACACAGATGGACGGACAGAGTGCATGCACCTGTCCCTTAAGTTACGGAAACAGCTTCGACCTCGGAGGTAGGGCTGATGGAGGTAGTAATATAGAGCGTGGTGGCCACGATCAATGTGGGGTGGCGAACGCTCAGGGGTGTCCTGGATGAGGAACTATGGGTCGGGCGGAGGTGAAGGTCACCTGGCCGTTGGTCACTATGAAGATGTGGCGGATCCAGGGCGCGTAGGCGTGCACGGAGCGCAGGCTGAACCGCAGCTCATCGTTCTCGCGGTAGCGGTTGGACGACGCGACCTGCGTGATGTTCTGTGCCTGAGCGGCGGGCAGGCGGCGCAGGGAGGAGGAGGTGGCCCCGGGGGGGAGGGGGAGCGGAGGTGCGGCGCTGTCAGCCGTGAGCCATGCTGTGAAAGGCGGCCTGCGCGCTCCCAAAGAATAGCTGCGGCGGTTGAGGTCATGCTGCCAGACCAGCCGAGGCCGCAAATGCTTCTGCTGCCACTGCCGCTGCCGCAGCTGCCACGCGTGCCATTGCTGCACACGGTTGGTCCCTTGCACCCGCCTGCCTCCCGCACCTGGTCCTCGAGCCCCAGCTTCCGCTTCCAGTGCAGCATCTCCCTCAGCCAGGCCTCGTCGCTGCCGTTCACCCATGTGTACACGGCGTCAATGGGGCCGTCCGCCGCGCCTTGGTGGCGTCCAAGAGGCCGGTGCCCCTCAGGCGGAGGCATCGCCTCCCGGACCGGCCCCAGCCACCGGCCGACCGACAGCAGCAGGCAGCTGTACAGTAGGAACCCCGCCACACCGCGCGCCTGTTGGCTACCCAGTTCCCGCCGCAGGGAAACCAGCCTGCCTGGCAGGCTTGTGTGCCTTGGGTTTATCAAGCCCTGCCAGCCGAACATACCAGTGCGCCGCCCATTAGATTGAATGGGCAATAACTGCCCCAGCACCGCCCCATACCGCATGCTGCCTGTGTATGGTGGTGGTGGTGGTGGTGGTTATACAGCGCTGCCGCTTGCAAACCGCATCTGACGTTACCGTGTGTGCATTCAACAAGAGCAATCGCACATGCGACCATCCCCTTTAGTCCAAGTATCCACCAGCAAGGACGAACGCGGACAGCGAGCTATGCCTCAGCAGCCGATTCAACCTGCTGAGGCGCATCGGTGTTGGCTGCTTTGAGCCCTGGCGAGACATAGGTCCAGTAAAGGAGTGCGAGCATGGCCGTCCCCCCCCTCCTCCCCCCCCCCTCCCCCCCCCCAACACAAAACCCCTCTGTTGCTGCTGATACTGATGATTGTTATTGTGAGCACGCCGCGGAAGGACTGGCCGCTACTGGTGGGGGCGGCGTACCCCGTGTCGACGGGTCGGGGAGCCCGCCGGGTCGACTCCACCACTGCCCCACATCGCCGTCGGAGATTTCCCGTTCAGTGCGGGTGCTCTGCCACGGGATACCCGTCCCCTTATGCCGTAGGCCGCACGATAGCAGCGGGGGCCAAGGCTTGGTCGGCAGTTGTCGGGGGTGGATCGCCAAGGCCGCCGAGGCCGCCGAGGTCGGCTCAACTGCCGAAGCCGACGACCGGCAGGCCACCGCGGAGGCGGCGACCGCCGGATCGCAAACGACTGTACAGGAAAACTACCCCTGGGCGGGAGAAATTGCAGCTATGCACAGTGTGCAGTGCACCGCCTCGTTGCCGTCAAGCGAGTGAGAGGGCGTTCGACCTGCACATTCTGCCTATCTGACCTACTGGTGTTCCAACAATACCCGTGCAATGACGACGCCAGTGACTATGAAGGCGGGTTTCGTGACTCCGCTGATCCGCGCGCGATCATAACTCGCGCGGCTGCTCCTTTTATTGGTATCTAAAAATCGTTAGATTATCGTATTAAGTAATATTATTTCTTCTTATTGTTATTGCTTACTATTTCGTACATGCATATAGTATATATAGTACAGGTAGTAGTTGTATAGTGGGCGAAAAGAGCGTCTCATATACCGGCCCACATAAGTCTATGTACCTTATAAAACTCGCGTACCCTCGCCTTGGTGCCCAAGCCATGGGGCTACGGTGCGACGGTGCTTTCAGTATATGTAAGCGCCTCCTACGCCAAGGAGGCAGCCGTTTAGTCCGCCTATCGCACTTGTAAACATATTTTTTCGACAATGACATTGTTACATGATTGCTTGGGACAAGGCTAGAACCACTAGAAAACGGTATACGCGCACCTAGCAGGAGCAGCATGTTGGCGGTCTAGCTACCGTCCGTCGAATTTGTACGCGTGCTCCCAATTGGTGGGTGGACATATGCATATGGGATGTATGACGCGCAAGTTTGAGCCGAACTGTACATGTTGCCGTTGCAATGCATGGACATTTCCAGGAGAACATAATATTAATGCGAACAATTTTCCACAAATTTCAATCCCGCGATTTTGCGATGTTCGAGACAAGCGCCGTCGGCTGCACCTCGGCTTAAATTAGTGCACATAAAGTGTTCTGGTTTTTTATTCCACAGGAGCATGCTTCCATCACCCGCACTGTGGAATCCAAAGCGCGGGCTCGCCCCCTTGTCGACAACATTGAATTTCATTAATACAAAGCAAGTGCACATGTCCGCACCCGTGATGTGACACATGCCACCCATGATCCAAGGGGAGGAGCCGAAATGACGACGGAGTCGACCCGACGTGGAGACCCATCCAAGCGAGGGGTAGTCCTCGCGCCTGGGAGCTTGCGTGGAGTGGCACATTTCTACATGCCCCGATCATGCGCCTCCACGGCCCCACCCACAATGAGTCGGCTGGCTAGCATATAATATGGGCGGGTACATTGACATGTAATATGATTTCCCCGCTTTATCGGCTTGAGGTGCCATTGAGTGATAAAGAAAACAATGTTCACGGGCTTGTCCAACCCACCATTCATATCTAAATTCAGATAAAACGGCGAATTCGTTTTTCGGTGTGGTGATTGCAGGATTAATGCTCTGCAATTAGCTGGCAAACATCCGGATTACGAATGTCGCATGCAGCCCGATCATTGTCCGTAGACGCTAAACCATGCGCCGAGCAGCATGAGCTAGGTGGCTAACACATGTATCTCGGCGACCCTGGGAGAAAAAACACGGTTCGTTATGTCCGAGTTCCGACGCGCCGTGCTCTCAAACCGGCCACAACCCCGCTTTCCAACAAAGATCACACTGATATTGCCACTTGACAGATGCCGCGCGCTTATCGCACACCGTCGCATTGACCCTGGTATACAATTTGCACGCCCTTTCATGAATTTATCGCAATGGCCGCATAGGCATAGGTTTTGCGTGTATATATTATGGACCGGAAGAAAACCAAACGAAATCACACCCATAAAACACGCCGACTGTTTTGGCATGTTATGTTACCAAGCCCGCGCACGTCGTGTGATATTCCAGTAGTACTCATCGCTCGGTCGTACCGTACATACATATTGAAATTGAAGTTGAAAAAATTCAACATTGTTCTTGCTTAGGCTTTTTGCAGAACATGCTAGCAGCTGTCGTATGGCCCGGCGGCACGAACCCACGCATAAGGTCCACGAAGCTAATAGTGCGTGGCGTGCAACCCTCTGAGATCCGGTTCCCCAATCCCCCCCCCCCCTCTCAGCAGCATGGCAAAGTGATTCCTCAGAGGCTATGCCTCACTTACAACAATGTGCTCCATGCCATGGGCTCCCACCATCTGGTGTGGTGTGAAGTGGTGAGGGGCACCGCCCCTCAGCTTGCTTAGTGCGAGGGGATTCCGTTTCCCCCATCCCTACCTCTTGCTGCATAGCAGCATCTAGTAAGGCAGGCGAGCGACATTGAAAAAATAGTCTGACTATTTCTTTCTAATGCCACATGTTTTGCCCGACCCCACTGGCCGCAGCTCTACGTACATACATACTATTCCGCGTTTTATACCTACCGGTATAATAATATTGATAGTAAGAACGCGCGGCACTACCAATCGGTACCGAATACGGTCATAAAATGCACGTACGGTAATATCCGCAACTATTCTGGTAATCGCCGCAATCGGAAGTCGTGGTTTCGGTGCGCGGCGCACGTATATTCATCCCGGGAGACGTCATCGTTATAGGATTACCTTATGGAACGATCTTTATCCCTGCTACATAGGACATGCTAGGCAGTGACGATTCGTCCGCCATTCGCGCGACTGCATGCTATTTCGAGCATTTATTCTAATTGATTCATTATCCATTCGTCTATGAATCGGCTTGGGGAAACACAATTATCGCCAACTCTATTATTTGTGATCAAAATATAACCCATCAAAAATGTTTTATTTACTTCATTGGATATTTCTATCGGGCTCCGAATATGCATTTATCGATATTCGGTGTGGTTGTGCGAGGACTCCTAAAATATGTCAACGCTGCATTTTGAAACACGCGCGAGCCCGCGACCGGGCGAAGTCCCCTTAGCGGTGGTCTCAAAGATGGAGTCTCTGTCAAACCTGATGACCGGAACAAATGGGCGATCTGCCTCCGCCCAATATATGAGATAGTAGTGTCTGATCTCATTGAGCATTGATCGCATAGCAGGTAGAACCTCATCAGCCTCTTTTGTGCGCATATGTCTGTGCGATTGAAAGCGAGAGAGATGGCAAATGACGCTGATGGACGGTCCATCTGAACCCACCATGTGACGAAATGTGAATGGGGCCAAGGACATCATCGGACAGGTGGCTGCAGCATTTGTCCGGTAAGTCCACTGCATGCCGACTCGCTGCTGCTGCTCTCGCTTTGTTCTGGAGACATGAGTGACAGTGAATGTTCCTTACAGCCGCCGGAAACGCAGGTACGGCTGGCACGCCATTATCATGCTGTGCCTGTACCGTGCCCATTCCCAGATGGCCTAGTCGTTTGTGCCACAGAATGGCATCATCGTTGACAGCTTGCGTCAGCATGGCGACGGGGGATGTCCGCTCCACTGGGTGCGTGGTAGCTTCGTCCGCCGAGACCGGGTCCATCATGTAGAGTCCGGAGCAGCCTCTTAGGCGCACCACTCCTGCCGCAAGGGTGATGGTGCCATAGTCAGCTTGGCTGGGGTAAGTGACGTCACATGGTAGATTTTGTTGTAACCATGATTGGCTCAACAGTCTGCCCACTCCCATTGCATTGGTGTCAATAAGCGATGGGCAGTAAACCACTGGCACGCATAACACGCATGTGTCTCCAGCCAGTAGGGGTACCAAGATGCGAACCATGCCACTGCCTTCGATGGGAGTGCTCACTCTCCCGAGTTCGCCGCGATTGGACTCGTGACGAAACGACTCGAAATCGGACTGGTGCGCCGTAACGTTCTCGGGTGCACACGCTGAATCCATCACCCATGCTTGCCCCAGCACACCCTGCGCCGCTCTGCACGCCGATATGAAGGCAGTTTGGAGTGTGGGCGGCTCTACCCCGGAGAAAATGTTTTCCTCCTCCTCGGGGGTGAGGTCGTCGCTGGACGACTCAGCATCATCGTCGATGGGTTCTTCCGGCAGAGTTGCCATAACTGCTCTGATCGCCGGTCTGCACTCGGCTTTCGCGTCACCGGGGTACTTGAGTTTCAGTGTCTTGATTTTGGTGCGTTGAAACGCCACCATCGCAGAGTCGCTGGCGGTGCATTGGCTGGTCATGTGTTTCTCGCCGCACGCGGTGCAGTTGCCAAAGAACGGGGACTTGCGGAATTTGCCACGAGACTTCTCCTTGCCGGCAGTCGGACCCGTAAAGAATGCCTCATCGTCGTGTATAGTCGCCGGTGACAGTGCGATGGGGGGAGCAGGACTCTCCGTGCCGCCGTCAAGGCCTGCGTGGTGTCGTAGCTCAGCGAATACCGCTGCGGCACCGCACCGGTGTAGATCGAGTGCGGAGGTCACAATGGTCTTGATGGTGCTATACCGGCCCGGACATGGTACGCCCTTTAGCACAGCTTGGATAATCAACGAATCGCGGAGTCGGTCGTCAGCAGCCATGGCCGCGTCGTACGCGGTCACTGCCGCCCATTTAGCGTCGAGCCACTTGATGAGTGTCTCCTTAGATTCGTCCAGAGGTCGCATCACCTCGTTCAGGCGGTTCATCGTGTAGTGCATGTCGAGACGATGGCAGAGGTTGGCCCATGCCACAGCGCCGCGGTCGGTCGCGGTTGAGTCCTTCAGCAACCGTAGCTCGGACCGTGCCTCGGTGTGCCCCAGTACAGTACGAGATATCTCATATAGTCCGCGGGTCATGCCTTTCTGCCAAGACTTCCCATCCGCTAAGCTACCCGCACTGATCGTCTGACGACGAACTGTCGGAGAGCGGCACGCTTCCGCCTGCGGCCCGCCCAGATAACTGCCTCTGTCGGACCGTCGTTCGGGCGGCCCCACGGCCGTGGGGGGTAGCGGTGGTTGCTTAAGGACTGATGCCAATACCTGTTGCATGTCTTGTTGCTGCTGACTGAGATACATCGCCAATTCGTGCAGCTCGGAGTGCTGATGTTCTTGACGTTGCTCCAGCCGTGTGAGCTGCGTTCGCATCGTGTCGTGCTCCGAATAACCTCTCGGAGTGCCGAATCCAGGAGAAGGCCCCTCATCATCGGTTCCGGATCCAGAGTCCACCATGGTTGAGAATCAGGGTCCTGGCTCACCACTGAGGTAACGCTGTCGCTGGCGATAGGCTAAATTTCCAGCTGTCTGTCCGCCGCTGCCTCCGGCTCCGGTACCTGTGAGTGCACGCCTCCGCCGCGCCGCACATGCACGCTTCCGTCTTCGGCTCCGGTGCCTGTAAGTGCACTCTACCGCTGCGCTGCGCATGCGCTTACGTTCCGCTCGGCGCCAAGCCCCCCGCAGCTGCGATAGGCTGCCCCAAGGCTGGCGGTAATCCAAGGTGAACCCGGTAGTCGGGGCTCTGACAGCTCTCGAGTGCAGTGGGCGGCGGTATGTATCCCAACGCCAGTGATAACGCTCCAACGCTCCGTCGTTTTCGAAACGTATTCTGCACTGAAATACTGAAAATCTGAAAATATAATGCGATTCTACCGATATATGACTGTTCGGGGCTCCGGGAGCTCCGTTTGGCCCCGGAGGCCAACGATTGTGCGGGAATCCTGAAGCCTCGCTCGACCTCCTGAGGTCGAGGATACTTGCCCGGAGCAAGCTCGACTACCTAAGTGTGCACACGCTCTGACATGTGAGGGCCCATAACCTAATCAGCGCAGCCCCGGAGGCATGGCTGTGCGAGGTGCAGTTAGGTGCAGCGAGGCGGCAAGCTGCTGAGACAAAATAAGTCGTCACACAGCCCTGAAGGGGTGAGCGGCAGGCAAGCCGCACTAGGCGCGCAAGTGCGCGCGGGGGCGGCTTGGCGCAACTAGCTGCTGTGCGCGTGCTCATACATGACTGCTACTGCTGACTGGAATACGAAGGCACTAATGTACTAAGTCTTTGCATCAGTCTTGCATGCGCCGCGCGCGCCATGTCGTCCATCTTCGCATCGGCAGATAAGCGGTGGGGCATCCTGTGCCATAACCAGAGCACATTCTCCAACAAGATCATACGACCAAGTTGGCCGAGTCATACACTGCCCGCTGACGGTCGTCCGACAGAGTGTCATACGCCTCCTTGATCTGATTGAACTTTGCCTCCGCCGCCTTCTTCTGGTCCCTGTCCTCGCACGCTGCCCACTTGTCTGGATGCCACTGCCCAGCCAGTTTGTGGTAGGCCTGCTTGATGGCCTTTGCGCCGGCCGTTGGCTCGACGCCAAGCAATCCATAGAGCCCTCCCAAATCGGAGCGACCAGCGTTGTTAGCCTGCATGGGGAGGAGAATGCCGTTGTCGCGTACGTGGTCAGGACGACTCGGGTAGCTCGCAAGTGCGTAGCATATATCGATCACCAATTTGAGCTCGGGCTCAGCCACGCCCAAGCCAGCGTTGCTAGTGTGCATAGGCAAAGGTAGCCAGGTGATTCACAGCCGATGGAAATCACAAATTCACAACAGCTATACCCCAGGATGGACGTTGTGGGGCTTTGACCACGCACCATGTCATCGTTCCCGTGACCGCCGTGTCTCCTCATGTGTTGACAGCAAGCAGCCGCCCGCTGTAACTCCTCCACGAGGCCAGGAGTCTTGGGGTTCAGCTTCTGAACCTTGCACAGCTCGAAGAACGCCTCCTCATGCAACCCCAGCTGCCCCAGCGACCGTGCGAGCGACATTGTGGTCTCCACCGAATCTGGGTCCAGCTTGGAGGCTCTCGACAAGTCATTCTTGGCCGCATCATAGCTGTGCTCTTCGCTGAGGTGTCTGGCCCGCTGCCGCAGCAAACGAGCAACAAGACCACTACACTCACAATACATGCACAGGCATGTTAGCAATCGAGGCTTGGGCAAGTGACACATCAGCGGTAAGCAATCTTTGGGGCAGCCAATGCTGCAACGCGAGTTGAGATGAGCAAGTGAAAGGGGGCGGGTGGAAGGGGTGATGCCTGCAACTGCAGTCCTCGCATTTGCCGAGCATCTCGCCCAGTTTGCCAATGCAATCCTCGGGGAGGCTGCCCTCGCGCTCCATGAGCTGCACCTCCTCCAGCAGCACGAGCACACCCTCTAGAAAACACTTCAGGCGCGTGCACTTGCTGCTGCTTGGATTGGTGCCCAATGCAGCCTGACGCACGCCACCACACCCGCCCTCAGCACCCGTCAGAGGCGGCAACGGCTGCATGAAGAACACCCATCCTGCGATAGAGGCTCTCACCCTCAGCATGTCCAGGGCTCCAGTCACGTCTCCGCTGCGCCATCTGCACTCCGCCTGCAGGTACTGCCCGTCCACTCCCGCCTTCAAGCGCTGCGCCTCCTCCAAGGCATCGTCCAGCCGCTGGCAGTGCAGCAGCGCTTCCACCTCGCCGCACCTTCCCTCACCAGCGTGGACAACACACCCTCACAGGCCGGCAGGAAGTTGTCCAGCAGCTGCCTTGCCCCCACTCAAGCTAGCACAGATCAGCCTCCGCCCTGCTCAGCATGAGCCACAGCTCGCAACTGCCGGCCCCCACAGGCTGAGAACCTACCTAGCGGCCTCAAGGTCAGGATGCAGCCTGAGCATCTCCCTGGCGGAGTACAGCAACTCCACAGCATCCTTCTCGGGGAGCAGCGTCAACGGCAGCCCCGGCCGCCCGCCTTGCGCCCGCTCCTCCTCCTCGCGGCTGGACGCTTTGGCGTCCTCGATGATTTTTATCGCGGCCTTGCGCGCCCCGGTGGCTGCGGCCTGCGAGGGTAAAGATCCAGGTAAAGTTAAGCGGCAAGGACAGTAGCAGAGAAGTCTCGAGAAATGCAGTTATCTGCCCACAACCTCTCTTCTTGCCATCTTATCAATTGGCACCCAAATGGCACCGAGGTGGCGATGGGACTGGAGAGAAGCGGGTCGCTTGCAGTCCGCATGAGAGAGGGCCGCTGCCGCACCTTGCTGCCAGGATTCAGGACCATCAAAGCCTTGAAGTGTGATGCGGCCTGCTGCGACTTCCCCACAGAAAGGCAGGCCTCGCCCGCCTTGAGCATTGCCTTCTCATAGGCAGGGTTCCTCTCCAGCGCGTACTCTGCGTCGCGGAGCGCAATGTCTCCCCTGCCAAGCTTCAACGCTGTCGCTGCGCGGTTGCAGTGATACACCGGCTTCTGGGGGCACAGCCGGATCGCCTCTGTGAAGCAGTCGAACGCAGCGGAGAAGTCTTGAGCTTTGAAGGCAGCGGTGCCTGCGTCGTTGGACCTTCGGTGCATAACGAGCACGCCCCAGACACACACACACAAACACAAAATACAGACACACGCAGAGACACACACACACACACACACACACACACACACACACACACACACACACAAGGTCAGCTTCTCCATAGCGGGGGTCGAAATCCGGTCTGCAGTCCTCAGGCATACTGTTACCGCACGCCCATGAGCCGAAACTTGAGGCATCCCGACAGAAGGTCGTAGAGAATAGTCGCTACCGGGAGTTATAATTTGCATATCCCTTCTCTATGGATGAGGTGCGCTGAGCTGTGGTGGACCTGTCGGCCGCGGCGGTGTCGTACTCCCCATCGGCCCACCAGGGCGCGGCGCTCGTGTCCGCGCGCTGCTTCTCCAAGATTCTATCCAGCTCGCTGTTCTCCGCCACGAGGGCGGCCATCATCGCCCGAAAGGCGGGATCATCATGCAGGCCCAGCTGCTCAGCCTTTCGTGCGAAGTCGGTCTGCTGCTGCTTGCGCCAGACGGTACATGCCTCCCCGGGATCCGGGAACGGGCACGGCGTCACCTCCGCCATCGCAAGATATTTCGGTGTCGCTAACAGCACCGGGGCACTACTAGTTCCGGGAGAGACTCACGGACATACGAACGTGAGGAACGCTGAGAAGGTTTGGAAGGGGGGGGGGGGGGAAGGGGGGGGGAGGGGAGCTCTGCGCTTCGCGAGACTATCGTGGGGCGCAGACGTCTCCCTGGTGCGAATAAAGTCGGGCGCTGCACCGTCGCTCCCCGTGCGAGCCCAAGTTCAGTCAATCCGCTGTCTCTGCCAATTCACCTGGCCTGCGAGACAAAATGGAGTGTTGACGCAGGCAGGGGGCTGGGGATTGTGCTTGTGTCTGTCCTTACTTCGGAGCTGAGCAAGCAACAACGGACTGCGGGAACGGCAAGCAGTATGTCGTTGCTGTCAGCAGGCGACGTCTATCGGCCGGCGGAATTCGAAACGTCATACAGCCGCCGCGCAGTAGCGTCATATACCGCCGCGCAGTAGCGACTATATTTTATGCTGGGCAGAAATTTACATCATAAAGCAGGCCGGCGGTATGCTGCACAGGAGGTAGCGCGATCGCAACATGTTTAGACAGGAGTCTATGTGCTGCTGTTCACGTAAACAATGTATATATATACTCGTATTTGTTTTTCTCTATCGTGTGCATATCGGTACAAATCAACGTGATACAGTTTTCCACAAAATCCTTCGCACATGGAGGAAAGCCACATGTTCCCCCGCCTTGACCCTTGCTTTGTGACCAGCGCATGGAGTTTGCATTCCACAGTATTATGTAAGCCGGCATCCACCCCGCCGAGGAGACGGTCATTACTTCCGGCCATCGCACTTGCAATAATACATTTCCGCAATGATGGTATCCTTATACACATTGCTACAATCGCCAACGAAAGTAACGGCAATCGGCAACGAAAGTAACGGCAACACAAGGGGAACAATATGTTGGCGCTGCGCCAGCCACCGTATGCCACATATTTACGCGCGCTCCCGTCGGTAGGTGGTGGTGCATATATGCATGGACTGTAGGACACGTGAGTTTGAGCCCACTACATGCATGATAACATTGCAATGCATGGCGCTTATATCAACAATGTAGACGGTCGTCGTGAGATGTGACGCAACTCCCTTATATATATCGAGGTTCTAATGTAAACGGTGAGCTAGCGCTGTTCCCTAAGCGCGCCACCAGGTATTGACTGTCTAGCACATATATAAAGTAGTGCTTTCGATTCTATGAGTGCATATGCGCGTATATCACTACCTGTTCCGTGCTGGGCTCAGCACGGGCTCGTCCCCTCGTCAAAAGCACTCCGGAACCAGTGCTGCGCATGTTTAAACATGTGTTAGTGTGGAACGTGCCCCCTCATGCCCCAAGGGAGAAAGCGAAAATGGTGTCGCGGACGCGCCGTTGCCACGACGCGACGCAAGCATGCGTGGAGTGGTTCATTGCATGGCCCCATGATTTACCTCTACATATAACGAGGCGGTTGGCTGGGATTCCAGGAAAGGAATTAGTAATGGGATTCCAGGAAGGGGGGTTAACTTTGAATAATTTTAGAATTATCGGAGGAAAATTCTGAGCCTACAGCCATACGTGTCCCCTCAGGGCTTTCGGAAATAGCGGCCATTCCATATGACACCCACTCCAGTTCCGATAAAACGTCCTCGCAATAGTAAGACAACACTAATTTCGAGACGGTAACATTACTGCTTTTTGCAGACCAAACAGCCAAGTTGCGTATGCGGCGTGCAACCCGCTAGCTCATCATGAATAGCGCAACATGCACCGAGCTGCATTGCTGGGGTGATTGACATATCATATATCTCGGCAAGCTTGGGGGAAAAATGCTGTGCCGTGCGCTCAAACCAACAATCATGACATAGCTGTTTTGCAACCCATGTGGAACTTCTATGTCCACGTAGAGGGTGCCCCATGTACGCCACCTACATGTTGAAGCATCCTCAGCGCATCATGTGGGTATTGAATCATGAGAATTATGATGTGGTTGCAACATCGTAGATTATGCGCGAGTTTATCGACCAGAAACGACCCATCAATCGAAATGAAACCAAAACAACATGCAAACGCTTTCTACCATTGTATTGATATGTGGTCGCCACAAGACTGTCACGGCCGGAGCCATGGTGCAGACGAGGGCAGCTGATGAGGGCCTTGAAGCTGCCATCTGTACTTGCGGGCCCACACTGATCAACGTCTTGTTACGGGGTATAGAAAACTGCATCGCAGCAACAGAGTGCAGCAGCGCCATGCGGGCGAGCGTCAGCAAACACTACATACCATTATGATGATATTGATATGCGAGTACGATATGTCGAGTGCGAACAACTGGTAATCGTAGTGGCTTCAATTACACGAAAATACTTGTTCAACCACCCGTAGTCGGATGATAAAATAGCTGTTAATGCTATTTTATCACCAGCGCGGGCACCCCTAGCTACACAACAGCACACCGCAAGAAGTCGCCAAGTGCGCTTGCACCTGGATGGTGTTCCGAATTTTTGCTCATCTGAGATGACACAACCATGCCGGTGTGGGTGTGCATCTCAAGAACGACTCACCGATTATTCAGTGGATATTTCTGTCAATGCTATGAAGCCCTCCACGATGGCGCTGCCACAGCGTGTCCTTCATATTGTGTACTGGTACTTTGAGGCTTTTCAAGCACGGCCTTATTAGCATGTACAGGCGTGCAGCGTGCACGGCTTTTATACGCTTTTATGCTAGCGTATAATAGCATAGCGCATACATGGAAAATGAGAAAGAATTGACATTTCTGTCGCATATCTCGCTACAAGGGAAAGCTAGCGCTCAGAGGTCTATGTTGGCATGCTACCCGTGCCGACAACGCGCCGTCATTCCGGTGGAGGCAAACATGCGGTACTACCAGATTGAGGCTGGGATCCCCTGTATCAACATGGGTCACCGCAAGCAGCCAGCGCATCAGAGCGCATTGTTTAATCCTGAGAATCGTAAAAGCACAGGCTGACGAGAGAGATGGATCCTTACAGGATCCCACACGATGGATGGGGGGGGGGGGGGGGGGGGGAGGGGCAGATGATGCTGGGAGAACTGCAAGCTGGCGAGGCAGCACCATGCAGGACATTCCGTAGCCACACGGCAGTTCCGGTTACTCTGGTGACGGATACTAACCACAAAGTGCTATCAAATCTTACTCTGACGATCATTTTGAACAACGCCGTGCCTACTCATGGTTGCAGTCATTGCACAACATACCATCAACTCGCGTGGTACTGCATGTGGAGAACAACAGCCGGAAGATCCGAAGATGTGTATGCAAGTAGAGAGAATGGCAGCAAGGGCCCGTCCGGCGTTGAAATGCCTTACAGTTCACTGAGTGTCAACGCTAAGCCAAGTGTTACATCCACGATGCCGGTGTCTTCCAAGCTAGCATGACTTAATCCCACTACACCAACTTTGACGCAGCCCGGCAGGCTTCTAGAGCGCTCTGTCTAATGTGCATGAGCGGCCGGGGGTTACATTATTGCAAGTGGCAGGTCATTGGTAAGGCGCCTGGTGCTGAAAACGACTGAGCAAGAGCCCCTTTTATTGCGCTGTCAGGGCGGAGCTATTTGATCACATCAGCGGGACTGGCCTACCATCCAACATGTAATCCACCCTTTAACTCTGACCTGCACCTCTTCAAGTAAGCGCGCTTCATACATACGCGTACTAGACACTTCTTCCGCAGCATGTTGTGCGGACAGAACTACGTATGCGTGAACCAGGCCCCTACAGGAGGCTGCATATCGCAAGTCGGCATTGGGGTTATACTAGATCGCTACTCGTACTCATCGTATTCACATGTTACTGCAGCGCACTCACACATCTTCAGGGATTAAGCTGCTTAGTGGTATGCCCAGGCGTTATCTTCATGGGCAATATTGAACCTGCGCCAGCGCGTTAAATCAAATCAAATGCTTGCAACGACATCGAAATCGTAGCGGCTCTAATGCTCACGTAGCTGTCATCCATACTGTGGGACCGTTCTATCAAATGCTGAGAGGAAAGTGGCAGTCATAAAACGAGACAGCGCTAAACAAAAGCTGTCAGTCCTCCGCATCATCCTCCGTGTCCGAGTCGACAAACCTATCCGCAAACTCCTTTATTGCCTCCCTGAGCTTCTTCGCGTCCTTCTTGTCTACGTCCAGCCCCACCGCGCTCTCTAGATTGGTGCACCACTCGATGATGGTGTCCTCATCGCAGACGATCTCGTGCTCGTACAGGGCATTGAACACCGCGTTGGCGGCGTCCCGCTTGGCGGGGTTCTCCACAAGCAGCTGCTCGAAGGCGACTAATAGCAGCGCCTCGGCGTTTGACTTGTCCGTGGAGGATTTGGCATAGGTTTGCGTGAAGAAGAGTAGATCCGCACTGCGCGGCAGGTACATTCAGGCAACAGTGTCTCTCAGTGTACATGTGGTCCATCGCATGCAGGGGCACGGGTGCACGTCCCACTCCCCCCTGCATGCATGCAGACCCACCTCTGCTCATCGATCTGCTCCGCTAGGCTGGACTCCGCGTCGTCAGAGAGGTCAATGATGGCCTTCACGAGGATGCTGGCCGCGCGCTCGTCAGTAAGGTGCGATGTGTTCATTTTGAGGTGGCCGATCAGCATGCTGGGGTCCTGCGACACCTCCTCCGCGTACTCCTTGACCTCCGTCACCAGCGCCGCCTCATCGTAGCTTGCGTCTGAGCCATCGTCGGAGGGGGGGTAGTCCATGCTGCACCTGCTTCAGCACAGGCGATGTGCAGCGGTGGAAATGAGACGCCCTTCGGTGCCATGAGTACGCGAATAGATGACTAGCGCTAGACATAGGCCTATATAGACATACATACAGTGATGTTGCGCATGCCATCACAGCACCCAGGCACTGGGAAACCACAACTGCGCACGGAGGTGCCAGCCCAGCTCGGCTGTGTATTATGGCCCACGTTCATGGGCACCGCCATACACTGACCGATTCTCGGATTAACCCCGACGCCACGGGATTTGCCAGTCCCCAGCGGTGCCCCCGGGGTGTCGGCTCCCCGCCGCCTCACACATACTTCCTATTACGCCGTGGCGCTCTGTGCGCGTGCTCAATACCCCTCCCCACAGATTCACGTACCTATTTCCGCGCCTAGGCTCGGAGCTTGGCGCGACCACCCGGCTGTGGTGTGCTGCGCGTGCCTTGTCGACGGAACTCCAAGCTGCAGACCCGCGCCAGCGAGCAAGCAGTTGCTAGCTGCGGCGGCTACCGATAGGAAGGGCGGGGGGTCACACCTGTCACACCTGGCTCGATTTGCACCTGTACAAATAAAATATGCTGCGGAAGGCACTCTGCAGTTCTGCCGACCGACACCGTTATTTGCGGCACGGTATTCTTATTGCAACTGAAGAGTGCTTCTTCAGTGCAGGCCGTATCCTGAGCAACTATCAGTGAGTGAGCATCCCCCTGTGCCGGCCGCGGCTCTGGCCGGTCGATCGCCGCCACTCGAGCCGGCGCAGCGCTGCAGCCGCCCGCCTGCTGTCGTCGTCGTCAGCGTCGTCATCGCGTCGCTGTCCGCCGCCTCTCGTTCATATCAGCGTGGTTGTATCGTACCCTATAGTACCCTAGCGGAAGTTGCCTTGGACCCTAGCGAATCGCTTCCTATCGCCGACCCACAGCCACAGCCACAGCTTCCGTTCGGTAGTACGAGTAATCCTTACCGATACCGTTACCATATGCGCTTCTGTAGTAGCTCTCAACATACCGTCACCCCGCGAATTCGTGGCACCGCCCCCTCTCCGTCAGCGGCAACTCCTTCCCTACTACACCCCTCCACATGAGTCCGGGTTTTGCATTTTCTACCGCAAAGCGCATGCATGGGCGAGGACAACGCTGGCTGTGCATACATGCTGACTACAGTGGGAATAGTTCGGGCGAACGCCTATTGTGCGCTTTATACCCACCGCCCGCGCGACAACACGACCATTTGTGGGCGCCCTTTAAAAAGCGCGATGAAATCAGTGCATGATGCGTTGGCGCCGGAAAATCGTGGGTTGCGCCAACCGTCCAAACCTATATATGGAAATAGCGGCACTCGTCGCACCAAACTCGGTGAATACGGCCTTTGGCATAAGTTGCACACACCGTGCGTGTAGGCCACTGAAAGCATGTCGCTAAAGGCACGACGTGCGTGACACCCCAACGACAAGTCGGCCACAGTGGGGAGCAGTTTTGGGGTGAAAATGCTGTTGTTTCTGTGGCGAACGCACGTAGGAGAGGCGCTCGATGGCCCCCTTGGCGTAGGGCGATGCTCTACTATGGGGGCGCGTGGTGGAATGCCAGTTGCACCGTTTCGTGGGCGGGGTGGCGCGGTAGGGGCGTGGACTTTAGTTTATATGAAATTCCTTGAAAAATGCTGTGCAAAATGGCATTTTGGCTGGTAGATGTGTGTATCGCTAGGAGGCGGCACATGCCAAGTGTTGGTGGTCCGTGGTCATCCACACACATAACGCTCTCGCACAGCCGGGTATGGGGCTTAGACACGCACTTGGCGCAAAGCCACGCGCCCGGCATGGGTGGGCACATGAGGCAGTGAGGGGCAACTTGAATGATCATCTTTGGGGATTTTTCCGAAGCCTCAAAAATCGAATTTTTGATTTTGGAAGACTAGTTTTGACGCAGATTTGAACGAGCAATTGCGTGGTAGTTTTAAAGCATTTTTTTGAGAGAACCCTGAGAAGTTATAGCGTTTTAAAGCCAAGGGGGTGTTGCTGAGCGTGGCCGACACTGATGCCATGCCAGTATCGCAACGCGACATGTACTAGCCGCCGCCTACACGGCTGCACCCCAACCAAATGCACCCGAGCCCCTCGCCAATGTGTTTCCTCACGAGTTCATGGCCATCCCGCCGTTTGGTTGTCTATTCACGCGCGTCGGCGTGTTCGTGATACCGACCCTGGTTTTGGTGCAGTTGCAGGCGGCGCCCATCCACGCACCAAGAGCAGCGTGACACCCTAGTCAAACGTCTTAAAGTTTCGGTTTGAGCCACTCGTCATGCAGGTTTCATAAAACCCTCTGAGATTCCAGGGTTTCATCTCATAAACCCTAGTTCAGGTACCCCAGACTTCTGAAGTCTTGAGACTGACGAAAAGGGACCCCAAACTTATGTGCATGGGTGCAGAAGCGCAGCCAAGCGGTACTACAGCTCCGCCCTCGGGTACGGGTACGGGTGCCGCCTCCGGTGATCAACCCACGACCATGGTGGTCCAACGCCACCTCAGCCGTGCGATTCGCTTGCGTGACTTCGTGGCCCTCGCTCTTGGCTTCTAGCGTATCGGTGCCGCGGCCTCGCGACTGGATTCCCTGCGCATGTACACCAACCGCGAGGTGGAAGCAGCAATAGAAGAGGGTGCGAAATGAGCACGGGCAGACGCATCATGCTTGGCCGTATGCATTCCGGCAGAGAGAATGCCGCCCATCAAGGTACCATGCACGCAAGCAGAGACTCGCTGCAACAACCCCCGCCGCGTGCGTGGGCGCAGATGATTGCGGAACTCAGAGGGCTGGCTGGCGATAAGTTTCGAAGAGCCTGGACGGACTACCACGAAGGAAGCATGAAGTCGGTGCGGAAGGACCGCCAGGGAAGTTGCACACAGCAAGCAAAACCGCGAAGATGTAGACCACCGTCGAAGCGGACTTCCCGAGGCAGCCGCGGTCCTCAACCACAAAATAGGGTAGTACCGGTGAACACGTGATCACCCTGCACCGGGGCGGAAGACCCCCGGTTCGTCGCCGCCAGCTTGTTGTGCTCCGCCTCGGCCGCCGGGATCCCCGGGGTGCACCTGCCTGCGGGGGTCACTGCCCCAAGTAGTAGGGGTCGTGGAGGACACGCACGCGAAATCAATCATGTGATCGCACGCCCCCCCCCCCCATGCCGCCACCGTCGAATCCGCGACGGCCGCGAGCTGTCCGCTGGGCGCAGCCCACTCGTCTCAAGGGCCAAGTCGCCGACTCCCGAGCGGGCCCGGTCGAGCACCGCCACCCGCTTCAATCGCCACGGAAGCTCACAAAATTTTCAAAGCGGTATGCATGCGGTGCTTGCAGCTCGCGACGGGGCACCTGGGCAGATGATCCACGACGAAATCCGTAGCGTTTCGGTTTGAGCCATCCGTAGAGCGAAGCCCTAAGGGATCAATACCGCACGTGGGGCCAAGGCATGTGACAAGCGCGGAACCCCCGCGGGGGCGAAGGCCCAGCAACCGCGCAACGGCGGCCGAATAAGCAGCATGGGCAATCTTGCGGGCTGACTCGTGATCCGATTGGAAAAGCGATAGGGAGCCAGGTCCGCACGCGTTGTACAAGCGAAGGGTATCAAGTTGCGAGGCCGCGGCACCCATACGCTAGAAGCCAAGAGCGAGGGCCAGGAAGTCACGCAAGCGAATCGCACGGCTGAGGTGTGTTGGACAACCATGCTGATCGTGGGTTGATCATCGGAGGCAACACCCGTATCCGTACCCGAGGGCGGAGCTGTAGAACCGCTTGGCTGTGCTTCTAGTAGGGAAGGAGATGCCGCTAACGGAGGGGGTGCCACTAACTCGCCGGGCGACGGTATGTTGATAGCTACTACATAATCGCATGTAGTAACGGTATTGGCAGTACTCGTACCACCGATAGGAAGCGAGTGCTTGGCAACAGAGGCGGCCTCACCGGTACCAACTCCAGGGGGACTGGCCGTAAAATGAGATATGGTGACGCGCAGTCCTCCGCTTGTGGTCGTACCCGTAATAGTACCAGCTGTTGGATCCGGTGCAGCGGTGGTCATAGCATTGCCGCCCGTAAGTAACTTGAAGATCTCGTGGCGGGCGTGCCCCCACGCGGCGCGCGCGCACCGCACATCTTCGTGCGGTAACATGGCGAGGGCCCGTACAGTCTCGTACACGCGGCGCGTCTCGCGCGCCCATGGCTAAGCACTCATAGCCACGGACGACACCTCGGCGCGAACCGCCTTGTACGAAGGGCCGAGGGCTGGCCGGTGCTCGCGTACCAGCTTTGGCAGGCAGGAAACCGATTGCGCGGAATAAAACGCAGCAGGGGCCTCAGACTGCAACAAGGCCATATTCAAACCGCCAAATCCGCGGGCATACTCATCTAAATGATCACAATTTCCATGCACGGTGTAGACTGGTCGCAAGCGTCCAGGCCAAGCAACTACATGCAGCCAAAATGTTTGCGGCGTCCACGGCCGCCAGGAAAGGGTTCCGACGGCGGCATCATGCGCGCATGAGGAAGCCTGTCTGCGGCACCGCGCATACGACCAACAACCGCATGGCCCCATGGTGGCAGCCGTATCCCGACGTGCCAAAGGAGGCGATGCGCTCCAACAGTGCGGCGTGGGCCTCCCGGCGCCGCCCCAACGCACGGGTCATCCACCCGGGCGGGGGAATGCTAATTTGACCACCCATGCACGCGGCGCCATCATGGACAGGGTCATCGGCCGGGGTACGAAACCCTCCCGGGGCCAACTTCACCCGCACTGCCCGCAACTCGGCATCGCTTTCACCGGCGGGGTGACGAGCGTACCGCGTCTTACTGTCCTGTACCACCAAACCGACTTTGAAAAGCTCCGCCGTACAATACTCGTCGAAAGCACGCGGAACGTCAGCCGCGGCACGAGTCGTCGCGCCGCAATCATCCGCAAAACTTTGGATGAAAGTATCAGCGGCAGTACGAGCCACAACCGCTTGCACCGGGCCCGCGATATCGAGGCAGACACATAGCGGGGCCAATATACATCACCCTGGCGCACACCCGTACAAGACTGTAGGGTGGCGTGCAAAGTACCGGGATCATCCGGCGCGTAGTAGTACATGTCGCTGGGGCCGTCGTACAACACCCGGATCATGCCATGTAGACGCGGGTGGTGAAGCAAGCCGCAAAGTATCGCACGCCGGGATTATACGTAACTCATTGAAGGCATTCCGAATATCCAAGAGCAATAGCCCTTTCCCGCTAGTACCACGCCCGCCGAACAACTGCAACGCCACCCGCATGCTCATATACGCCGTCTCGCAGCAAGCTCCCGACTGAAAGCTGCGTTGCACCGGGCCCATGGCCTCCCGCGCACCCGCACCCACATGCACCAGAGCGTGGGGGGAGGCCCGGCGCACCAACACGGAGCCGACGCCGAGCGGGCGTACTCGCAACGGCCCGCCGGCCTTCGCCTGCTCCTCGCGCGCGGCGGGGTTGTCCTTGTGGAGCGCAAAGACGGTGCTACTCGCCAAGAAAGCCGCAGTGCGCGAGTGGCCCCGCCCCGCCAGGCAGCGGTTCACCCACATGCGTCAGGAAGGTACGTTTGGGTCCCTGATGAGCTCCCAACGCCACCAGTCCACATGCCCAGCGGCAAGTATAAGGCGGAGAGCACGGCGCAGAACCCGCCTCTGGTCCTCCCCCCAACGCCGAGCCTCATCCGCAGTGCCACCCCACGACGGCGGCGCCCGCCGCAGGTGCACTGCGCACGCTGGCGGTTCCTCGGGGCGGGGGGGGGGGGGGGGGGGTTGGAGTACGCCGGGTCGGTGGGGGCAAGAGGCGGATGGAGGGCTTCCATGACAGGTAGCGCCGCAGCGGCGTTGGACACCATGCCGAGGTCGGCGAGCGCGGCGCAGCTCCTGCACAGCGGTGAGCTTCGCCACCCGGCGGTGAGCATCTACCACCGCCGGCGGCACCCCATCCGCCGCAGCATCGGCGCCCCCCTCCGCAGCCTCTGCAGAATCCTCTCGCGCCTTCGCAGACCGCCAGCGCTTCCGCCGGCGGGCACTCCGAGACGTGTCCGCCAGTAGCTCCCCGCCTCCATCTGGTAATTGTGTAACTCGCTGCCATCCCGCGACTCGCGCCACAATTGCTGAATGCCGCTCACCGAGCGAGAAGCCGGCGTGCACAACATCCCCCGCCTCCCACAACCGCACTCGCCGCTCCGCCAATTTCCGCACAACTGCGGGGCTGCTGGACGGGTAGGGTCGCAGTTGCAGCCCCACAAGATCGCAAACATCGCCTCCGGCCCCGTACGACCGGTCGTCGGTAGGAGGGAAGCGGTCAACATAGGCCAGCTTACTGTTTAGGATGGGGAAGAGGACATGCCGAGCCGCATGACAAACGCCGCGACAGACAAACCCACAGCAGCGTACGGGGCATCATGCAGTAGACGTCGCGGTTACCGCACAACCGAGCGAGCGGTGGCCGCGAGGGTGGCATCGTGGGCGGCTGAGGCAACAGCCGGCGCGTGCTGGCGCTACAGCGCCCGCACGCGAGCTACCGACGCCGGGAGAGCCACACCGGGGGGCGGAGCCGTGGTTGGGGGGGGGTGGTGGGGGGGGGGGGGGGGGGGGCGAAGGGGGCTACCTGCATAACTCGCGGGTGGCGGCACGGGCCGCCGCTCGCGCACCCTCGAACACGTAGTGGCAAGAGCGCGGCCAGCCGGCTCGGGGGGACGCACCGCACATACACAGAGGGGTCGAAAGTCGCAGCGTAGGCGAGGTGCGTGGCAGCTACATACCGCCATATGGCGTCGGACTACTACTTCATCCCGTGGTTCACGTGCGGGCTCAGGGGGGCGGGCCTCTGGTAGGTGCGTCGGCAGCCGCCATCGCAACACCGGAACTGCCAGTGAACGCCACCGCGGGGCGTCGACGATTGCACCCGCGCCATCTCAGCGCCGCGCGCGCACCACCACCACCGCCCCCCCGCCGGAACCGCGACCCACACGGCAGACGCCTTAGCAGAGGGCCCGGGGGGGGGGCGGAGGACGCCCCACGGTGTTGAGCCCCCACCGGCCACGCCACAGCCATAAGCCGGGGGTCGATGTGGGCGCAATTATATCCTAAAACCCTAAAAACCAAAACCTAAAACCCGAATAATACCCGGGTATTTTGCTGCGCAGTCGCGCCAGTAAATAAAGTACTGTAGCCGGTACAAACGATCGCGAGGCAGGAGAGGTGCTGCTGCCGGCGACCACGACGATGATGATGCAGTTTGTAATCCTTAGCGTCCTAATCCTTAAGGATTAAATGCCAAGCGAGCGCGCGGCGCGACGATTTTGATATTCCTTAGTCGCTATATATTATTTAAAAACAATATTTCTGTATTTGACCTGCGGTGGTGGATGCTCACCGCCGGGCGGCGAAACTCACCGCTGTGCAGGAGCTGCGCCGCGCTCGCCAGGCGCTGGACACTGCTGACCTTGGCATGGTGTCTGACGCCGCTGCGGCGCTCCCTGCCCTCGATGCCCTCCATCCGCCTCATGCTGCCACCGGCCGCCGACCGGTGTACTCTCCCCCCGAAGAACCGCCGGACCTGCAACGGGCGCCGCCGTCGTGGGGCGACAATGCGGATGAGGTTATGCGGTGGGGGGAGGACAAGCGGCGGGTTCTGCGTCGTGCACCCCGCCTTTCCGCAGGGCATGTGGACTGGTGGCGTTGGGAGCACATCAGGGACCTAGACGTACCTTCATGGCGCATGTGGGTGAACCGCTGCCTGGCGGGGCGGTGCCACTCGCGTACTGCGGCTTTCTTGGCTAGTGGCTCCGTCTTTGCGCTCCACAAGGACGACCCCGCCGCGCGCGAGGAGCGGGAAAAGAGCGGCGAGCCGCTGCGAGTACGCCCGCTCGGCGTCGGCTCCGTGCTGCGAGTCTGAGTTGCGGACAGTACGGGAGAAGTTGGCCCCGGGAGGATTTCGGACCCCGGCCGATGATCCTGTCCAGGATGGTGCCGTGTACCTGGGTGCTCCTATTAGCCATTACCCCGAGTGGATGACCGGCGCGTTGGGGCGGCGCCGGGAGGCCCACGCCACACTGTTGGAGCGCATCGCCTCCTTTGGCACGTCGGGATACGGCTGCCACTGGTAGCCGTATCCCGACGTGCCAAAGTACTGTGCCAAAGTATCCCATACGACCATGCGGTTGCTGGTCGTATGCGCGGTGCGGCAGACTGGCTTCCTCAGCCGCATGATGCCGCCGTCGGAGCTGGACCCTTTCTTGGAGGCCGTGGAGGCCGCCAACATTTCGGCTGCGTTCTCGCTGCTTGGCTTGGACGCTTGCGACCAGTCTACATCGCGCATGGAGGCTGCAATCGTTCAGATGAGTATGCCCGCGGATTTTGGCGGTCTGAATCTGGCCTTGGTGCAGTCCGAGGCCCCCGCGGCGTTTTATTCCGCGCAATCGGGTGTCCTGCCAAAGCTGGTACGGGAGTACGGGCCCGCCCTTGGCCCCACATACGAGGCGGTCCGCGCCGAGGTGTCGTCTGTGGCTACGAGTGCTTTGCCATGGGCGCGTGAGACGCGCCGCGTGTACGAGACTGTACGGGCCCTAACCACGTTACCGCAAGAAGATGTGCGGCGCGCACGCGCGGCGTATGGGCACGCCCACGAGATCTTAGAGTTACTTACGGTCAGTAATGCTACGACCACCGCTGCATCGGATCCAGCAGCTGGTACTACGACCCGTACGGGTACGAGCACTAGCGGAGGATTGCGCGTCACCACATCTCCTTTTACGGCCACTCCTCTTGGAGTTGGTACCGGTGAGGCCGCCTCTGTTGCCAAGCACTCGCTTCCTATCGGTGGTACGAGTACTGCCAATACCGTTACTACATGCGCTTTTGTAGCTCTGAAGATACCGTCGCCGGGCGAATTAGTGGCACACCTCCCGTCAGCAACGACTGTTTCCCTCCCAAAATCGCTGCCAGGTTCTACTGCTCCGCCCTCGGGTACGGGTTCGGGTGCGACCTCCGATGATCAACCCACGACCATGGTTGTCCAACGCCACCTCAGCCGTGCGATTCGCTTGCGTGACTTCGTGGCCCTCGATCTCAGCTTCCATTGTACTGGTGCAGCGGCCTCGCAACTTGATACCCTGCGCCTGTACAGCGCGTGCGGGCCGGGCTCCCTATCGCTTTTCCAGTCGGATCACGAGTCCGCCCGCAAGATTCCCCATGAGGCTTATTCGGCCGCCACTGCGCGGGTACTAGGCCTTTGCCCGCGCGGAGGTTCCGCGCTTGTCACTTGCCTTGGCCCCACGTGTGGTATTGATCCCTTATGGCTTCGCTCTACGGATGGCTCGAACCGGAGCGCTACGGATTTCATCGTGGATCATCTACCCATATGACCCGTAGCGAACTACAAGCACCGCATGCATACCGCTTTGAAGAATCTGTGGGCATCTGTGGCAATTGATGCGGGGGCGATGCTTGGCCGGGACCGTTCGGGAGCCGGCGACTTGACCCTTGAGACGAGTGGGCTGCGCCTAGCGGACCGCTCGTGGCCGTCGGACCTGACGCTGGCGGGGTGGGGGGGGGGCGGCGTGCGATTACATGATCGACTTCGCGTGCGTGTCCTCCACGACCCCCACTTGGAGCAACGACCCCCGCTGGTGCATCCCGGGAATCGCGGCGACCGAGGCGTAGCATGCTAAGTTGGCAGCGGACCGGGCGTCTTCCGCCCCAGTGCAGGGTGTTCACCGGTACTACCCTTTTGTGGTTGAGGACCGCGGCCGTCTCGGGAAGTCCGCTTTGACGGTGGTCTACATCTTCGCGGTGCTGTTGGCTGTGCGCAACTTCCCTGGCGGTCCTTCCGCCCCGACCTCTTGCTTTCTTCGTGGTCAATCCGTTCAGGCACTTCGGAACTTTGTCGCCAGCCAACCTGCTGAGTTCCGCCGTCACCTGCCGCGCACACGGCGGGGGCTGTTGCAGCGGGTCTCGGCTTGCGTGCATAGTACCCTGGGCGGCATTCTCTCTGCCGGTGTGCAGATGGCCAAGTCTGATGCGTTCGCTCGTGCCCACTCTGCGTCTTCTCATGTTACTGCTTCCACCCCGCAGTCGCTGTAGAGGACGTTTCTGATTGCCTTTTTTTTTGGTGATTTCCGATATCGCCTGACGCTGCTAGCCCATGTAAGAGGCATATCATACGGACATCGCGTCATCAGATAATCCTTGTCATCATCTACCGTTCGCGCACCGCGGGCTGCCACGTCGACAACGCTAACGCATGACAAGAGATGTGATTCATACGGACAAACATCAAGATTCGTTGGTCTGTCATCAGATATCGCAAGAAATCGACCGGCGCTTCTAGTTCCGCCGCCGCCATCGGGCCCGCAAACACCATCTTTTCCCTCGTGTCTCTCGCCCCGTCCGTCCCGCCCATCCACACTGGACAGTCATGGAGCGTCCCAGCTTTGCCGTAGACGAAGTTAAAGGGCTTGCACTTACCTACGGCAACGCGCAGTCGGAGGGCAGCGCGTACCCTTGGATGCTGGCCATTGCCGGGGTCGCGCTGGACATAGACATGGACACACCGCATACAGACGAAGCGTACACCGATGAGGATGACAACGGGGCCACGCCCCATGGCCACGCGGGCGCACGCCATCCTAACCGTGCAGGCAACGAGAAGCGAGACAAGGATCAGGCACTGTCAGGCACTGTCAGGCGCCGGCTGTCGAGGGATGACCACGCGCGGGCGGGCGAGACGGGCGCAGCGCGGTGGCGGCGGGCGAGGCGCCAGGGCTGCGGCCGCTGCGCCCCGCCAGTGCACGGGCCTTCGCGCGTAGCTCCCGCGGCGAAACCGTGAACCCAGGGGAAACATGACCCCCCATAGTGCGGGGAGGGCGGGTCTCCCATGTGGGTTCGCCCCGCCTGGCTGTCCGTTGCGGAGATTGCTCGGTGGAGCCTGCCATGGCGTCGGCGGGTGCCGGGCAGGTAGGTAGACTGGGCGAAAATGTTTTGAAAATGGGCTGGCCGAGGCCGCTATCTGATGACGCGTGTATACTGTACACGGGGGCATTTCCATTTGGAAATGCCCCCGTGTACAGTATACACGCGGGTCTGTCATCAGATAGCGGCGCGGGGCATGTCATCAGTTACGACGTGGCACGCTCCGGTGCGAGTATTTATCCGATGACAGGATTATCTGATGACGCGATGTCCGTATGATATGCCTCTAAATAGCGACTAATAATAACCTGCCGGGCCGGGGCTGCCGCTACGGGTACTGAGCAGATTCATCCCACATCCACGATTTATATTAGGAATATACACGAAATTATGACGATATATCCGGTTACAGTTGTCGGTACTCGTAGTCGTAGTGGCCGCGCTCGACGATAGCTACAGGTACCTGTACCTCATCCGACGTTTTATCGGTGCATCTACGTTCATGTCCCTGTACTATACAGTATGCTGGTCCGCCGCCCGGCGGCAGCGCGTCGTCTCGCGCGAGCGCTCGCCCCCCCGCGCCTTCGACGTTGGTAGTGCGCGTCGTGAGATGGTCAGTCCGTGTGGTCATCGCGATCTGGGATACCTGAGAGCGACCAGACTGACCGGACTCGCCTGCACCCACTCCAGGCGGAAGCAGCAGCGGCAGCCGGACCCGCCACCCCCAGATCCCACCGCCCTGCGCCCCAGCCGCTGCGCGCGTGATAGCAGGAAGTGGCAGTTGCAGCGATGGCGGCCACTGCGCAAGACTCCCAGGCGCCCCTGCGCGGGAACCTAGACAAGAAGGACGACGAGCGCGATGCGGAAGACAGTGCGTGACCCCCCCTCCTTCGCCCCCCGCCACACCCCCGCCCACCTGGTACCGGATTCCAGATCCAGCTACCCTGTTAAAGCGGGGCTGTGGGTGGCTTGGGGGGCTTTTTGGCGTCCGGTCGCGGAGTGGCCGGCCCCTGGGAGGGTAATGGCCGCGCCCTGGGCCGGTCACGGCAGCTCGCGCCGGCCCGCCCGCCCGCCAGTCAGCGGAGATCAGCGACAGCACTGGCGGGCCGAGGCACGCAAGGCCCGTTCTCAAACACTGCAGGGTCCACAAATCGGACGTTTGCTCCCACAAGCTTAGTGAACTTTCCAGGTCGCGTCTCAGTAGGCGCTCTGCCGGCACAGCGTGGGGTGTGCGATTCCGAGCTCTCAAAAAATCAAAATATGAACACAAAATATCAGGAAAACACAATCGCCACGCGTGGCGCCACGCACGCATCTGGGGTTGGGATCCAGCAAAGCTTGATGCCTTGCTCCATGGCGGGACAAACCTGGCGCGCATAAATTCCAGACTGGGTGAAGGAAGCTGCTTGGTGCGGATCTCCCCTATGCTGGGGACGTGATGACGGTGCTGAGTGACCCGCTTTTTTTCAATTCCCTTCCGCTCCCCTTTCCCCTTTCCTTTTGGAACAACTGCAGCGGAGTACTCCCCCTTCTATGGAATCGAGAAGGGCGCGGTGCTGCAGGAGTCACGCATCTTCAATGACCGCGACATTGACCCGCGCCGTTGCCAGCAGGTGCCCCCCCCCCCCTCCCCCCCCTGCCCCCATTCTTCCTCCGCGTGCCTGTGCCCCCCCCCCCCCCCCCCCCCCCCCCGCTCAACGCACACACACACACACACACACACACACACACACACACACACACACACACACCAGCAGCAAGCCTATTCTCGTCTTGCTTCTGCGTGCCATCATTTAGCCATCCCTGAGTAGCCTCCCCATCCCTCTTTCTCTTGCCCCAATGCTAGGTCATCACCAAGCTGCTCTACCTCCTCACCCAGGGCGAGTCCTTCACCAAGGTGCGCGCCCACCTCTGCCGCCAATGCTTACAAATCCGCACTCAGTACCGGGTGACAAAAGGAGCGGGGCCGTCGCCCCATGGCTGGCTTGCCTAATGTCGGGAGGGGCCTCTCTTACCACCCCAATCCCGTTCCTTTCCTACCCTGCGCAGAAAGAATCGTCGGAGGTGTTCTTTGCAGTGACCAAGCTGTTTCAGAACAAGGACGTCAACCTGCGGCGCATGGTGTACCTCATCATCAAGGACATTTGCCCTGGCTCAGACGAGGTCATCATTGTGACGTCTTCGCTCATGAAGGACATGAACAGCAAAACAGACCTTTACCGCTCCAACGCCATCCGTGTGCTGTGCAAGATCATCGACAGCCAGCTTCTGGCGCAGATTGAGCGCTACCTCAAGCAGGCGGTGGTGGATAAGTCCGCGGTGGTGGCATCAGCAGTTCTCGTCTCTGGACTGCACCTGCTGGAGGAGAACCCGGAGATTGTGAAGCGGTGGACCAACGAGGTGCAGGAGGCGGTGCAGAGCAAGCACAGCATGGTGCAGTTCCACGCAGTTGCGCTGCTGCACGCGCTGCGCCAGAACGACCGCCTAGCGGTCAGCAAGCTCGTGACTACCCTCACGCGAGGCAGCGTCCGCTCCCCGCTGGCCCAGTGCCTGCTGGTGCGCTATGTCAGCGAAGTCATTGCCGAGTCGCAGGTGGACCCCCCCCCCCCCCCCCCCCCCCCCCCTCTCCCCCCCCCACGGGACTTGCATTCTGTCATCAAAATGCGCATGAAAGAGAATGGAGGTGATTAGCTGATATGCGGCTTAACTGCTGCCGCAGGGCGGCTCCGGCAACGAGGATCGCCCCTTCTATGACTTCTTGGACAGCTGCCTGCGCCACAAGAGCGAGATGGTCATTTTTGAGGCCGCGCGTGCCATCGCCAACATGAACAATGTGAGCAACCGCGAGCTCACGCCCGCGATCTCTGTGCTGCAGCTCTTCCTGAGCTCCTCCAAGCCGGTGCTGCGCTTTGCAGCAGTGCGTACCCTCAACAAGGTGGCCATGACGCACCCCATGGCTGTCACAAACTGCAACATCGACATGGAGTCGCTGATCAGCGACCAGAACCGCAGCATTGCGACTTTGGCCATCACCACGCTGCTCAAGACCGGCAATGAGGGTTCCGTGGAACGCCTGCTCAAGCAGATCAGCAACTTCATGTCCGAGATTGCAGACGAGTTCAAGATCGTCGTGGTGGAGGCTATCCGCTCACTGTGCCTGAAGTTCCCGCAGAAGTATCGCGCGCTGATGAACTTCCTGTCCAGCATCCTGCGCGAGGAGGGCGGCTTTGAGTACAAGAAGGCCATTGTGGACTCCATCCTCATCCTCATCCGCGAAATCCCCGATGCAAAGGAGTCGGGCCTGTCCCATCTGTGCGAGTTCATCGAGGACTGCGAGTTCACATACCTGAGCACCCAGATCCTGCACCTGCTTGGCCATGAGGGCCCCGCGACCGTGGAGCCCTCCAAGTACATCCGCTACATCTACAACCGCATCATCCTGGAGAACGCCACGGTGCGTGCAGCGGCGGTTGCCTCCCTGGCCCAGTTTGGTGCCCAGGTGGAGGCGCTGCGCCCGCGCGTGATGACGCTCATCCGGCGGGCGCTGCATGACAACGACGACGAGGTGCGCGACCGCGCCACGCTTTATCTTGCCCAGCTCGAGGGCCGCGCGGGCGGGCCTGCCAAGGTCAAGAACCACATGCGACTGCCCGTCAAGAACATTGAGGCCACGCTCAAGAGCTATGCGGCCAATCCCACGGGCGAGCCGTTTGACCTGGTGAGGCACTCGCACATTTCCCTGCCCATTTTTGCCATGATCAGTGTCTTGCTTCCCTCCCCTTTTTACTCTGTTGCGTTCCTCTGAGAATGACTGCTGAGCCTATGCCCGTCTCACGCGCACTCTAGGCATCAGTGCCCGGCGAGATCGCGCAGCCGGTGCGACCGCCGGTAAAGGGCAAGGGCAGCAAGGCCGCCAAGGCGGAGGCGGCAGCTGCTGCCAAGAAGGAGCCCTTGCTGGAGGACTACGCTGTCAAGCTGTCGGCCATCCCGGAGATTGCGGCCTGCGGCAAGCTGTTCAAGAGCTCAGAGCCGCAGCGGCTCACCGAGGAGGAGACCGAGTACATGTAAGGGGGCCCACTTGCTTCATCCCTTCCGCCGCTCAAATGTCTGGGATAATTTTGCCAGCCTGCTGACGCGTGCACTCCTGTGGGTATGCAGCGTCACTTGCATCAAGCACGTGTTCGAGGCCCACGTCGTGTTCCAGTTCAACTGCACCAACACTATCAGCGAGCAGGTGCTGGAGGATGTGTCTGTGACTATGGACCTCGCGGACGCGGTGCGACTCCTCCCCCCCCCCCCCCCCCCCCCTCCCCCCTTTCTCCACGCCGCTGCAAGGCCTTGCGCCACTGCAGCATCAGCAGACGTGTCGCCTTGTATGGCCCTTTCTCACATCGGGTTGCATACGGGCACTCCATGCTACCATTTCTTGATGAATTCATGTGCCAGCTGCAAGAGCGAGTGCATGCTACCGCTGTTACAGTGGCAGCAGTAATGACTGGTATTGTGTCATAGAGCTTGGCATCTGGTGTCTTGCTATACGCCAGGCTCGGTCTGCAATCAGGGGGTGTCAGGCAAGCACTGGCAAGGTCTAGGCTGTTTGTTTGTTTCACTGGACAATGCAGGTCAGTGGATTGGAGGCTGGTACATATTGATCTGTAGCCATAAATAAAGATAGAATTTGCCCAGTACTGCCAGCCGCAGCCTGCTTCTGACTAATCACCGCCGCTACTTGTACCCCAGTCACTGGGACCAGCTGGATGAGCATCGTGGCGACACTGTGTTGTGCTAGATGAGTTTCACGCACCTTCGTGCGTTCCTGGAAGGTTGACTGAGGCTGTGATACTGATGCTGCTGGTGGGTGGCTGATTGTAGGAGGAGTTTGCCGAGGAGGCTGTGATCCCGCTCTCGGTGATGCCCTACAACGGCAACGGGGAGACCTACGTGATCCTTTCACGCCCCGCTGGCTCCATGGCGGTCGGCAGCTTTGTGAACATTCTGCGCTTTACAGTCAAGGAGGTGGATCCGACCACAGGCGATGCTGAGGAGGACGGGTATGCGTGTGCCTAGACACAGCCCCACCCTGCCTGCGACCCTGTTGTTGCTTCAGCCATGGCTGTCCATCTCACCCTATGCGCCCCCTTTCTACCTTTGCAGATATGAGGACGAGTACCAGCTAGAGGACATCGAGGTCACCTCAGCCAACTACATCAAGCCCACCTCGGTGGCCAACTTCCGCAAGACGTGGGAGGAGCTGGACACCTCCACCGAGAGGGAGGATGACTATGGCCTGGGCCACCGGGATGCCCTGCAGGTAAACCCCCCCCCCCCCCCCCCCCCCCCCCGCACCACAACTATGTGTCATGAGGTCCCGAGGTAGGCAGTATCAGACCATTGCTCGCAAAAGCATGGCGGTCGCCCTGAGCCGCCTACCCGCATCCCCTGACATCTGGCTGACATGTGCCTTTGCCCCCCTTACATGGCAGGATGCGGTGGAGTCTGTGATTGGCATCCTGGGCATGCAGCCATGCGAGGGCACCGACGCCGTGCCGCCCAACTCGCGGTCGCACACCGTGCTGCTCGCTGGCACTGTGGTGGGCTACCAGCAGGTGCTTGTACGAATGAACTTCGGCATCGACAGCGGCGGCAATGTCGCCATGAAGCTCTGCGTGCGCAGCGAGGATGAGGACATCAGCGACGCAATCCACCACATCATCCAGGAGGCTTAGGGGAGACAGTCACTCTGCGCCGGCCGCTTCATGAATGCCACTCCCAGTATTTGCTGGATAGATAGGCTGACACCCCCCTCCTCCCGACAACCCTTCCCACACACCACCACGTGCATGGCTACGCTTTAATCAATGCGCTCATGTGCCTCAACGAAGCGGCGGTGCCTCCTGCAGCCGGGGCTGTCATTGTTTGGGGTTCACAGAATGGCATGTTTGGTGGTGGGCCAGGGCCACACTGGTTTTATGCAAATGAAGGATGAGGCAGAGAAGATCAAGACCAAGAATTAGAAAATGTAGTTACAATGATACATTACTAAGTGGCAGGAGTTAACACAGTCAGGGATCCCAACTGCCAGTAGACCCGGAACCACGTCCGGGGCTGTCTAGAAATGATATGTTTTTTGTTAAAAAAACCCGGGGGGCAGCCTGTGCTGTTCCTCACAACAGGCAGTTATTTCAGCATGATCTATCTCTTCACATACACAACTAGCAGGAGTGCCGCCAGCGGCCAGCCGTGCCGTGGTACGGTATACCGTTTGGCCAGGGTACCTTATGTGCTTAATATACATCAGCGACTTATGTTCATCTTACGTATCGTATATACAGTCGCTAAACCGTTTGAAATATAACTGGCTCATGGGATTCGTCCCTGCGTTTTTCGGGGGACATACTGGGCATGTCGAGAGTCGTCAGCTAGAGATGCTCACGCATCACGCAGTGGGCATACTAGGGCATGTCGCTAGTAGGGTATGTCGCTGGTATACGCGGATAATTTATTTATAAGATATGTTTGCTCGAAACCTTTCATAGCTGCTTTTAGTTCTATTTGTAGTGCGTATTTGTGAAAGCCGTGATGCAATGATGATTACGCATTTATAACGGATAAGATACCTGTACCGGTACCATACTATCTATATAATACGCGGCAGGTATGTGGATACCGCGGTATGTCGAGAAAACCCGGCGGCCTCCCCAGGAGCTCATCAGCAAGCCTCAGTCGCAGAAAGTGATTTCTTGCTCTGTTTCCGGAGCTTGATTGGTACGTGGCGGCCCGAGATCGTGTATGTACGCTGCCTCATCATACGACGTAGATTCGTCCAAGATGGCACCCGCCGCCAGGCAGCAGCCCACAAGGAGCGGAGCACTATGGCGGTGCGGCAAGCCAAGCGGCACCACCCCCACATCCACGTGGTGGGCGCTGATAACCCCTAAGACCCGTGCCCGGCTGGATGCGGCAGGGGGCTCAGTGGGGTGGCCGGTTCTGGCGGGTCCTCGGATCCTGCGACGACCGAGGAGCCCTACCGGGGGCTTTTTCAATAAATAATACTCCCGCAACGCCTGCAGGCGCCGCCGGGCAGCAGCAATGTACGGGGGACTGCTAAAAACAATTCAAGTACGACCTCGGCCTTGCGTAGGCCTCTCCGAGATCCGCTTATGGGTGCGGAAGGGGGTATGTACGACTTGGTCGGGGGCAGCCTACTCGCGAGGGCGGATGTTCGAAATACAATCGTGTTTTCGTATTTCGGTGCGACCTGCCCGGTACGAGGGGCGTTACGATACTCGGCACAGCCTTGCACGGTGACGGCTGTAGTAAATCCAACCGTGCATGGGGCCCAGGAAGCCGCCTTCGGGCGGGGACCTCTGCCAGGATCGTGGGGAGGTGGCTGCCGCGCGTCGGGCGATCCGGCACTGGTGTGATGCACAAGATCGGAGAGCATACGGTCAGCACGGCATGGGAGTGTTTCCCCGCCTTCACCTCCGAGCTCCGAGGACGTCCGGGGACACCGCGGGCAGCAGCTCAGCGCAAGGCGGGGCTGATCTCAGCAGCGCGACGGCCGACCGGCCTCGCTGCTTGGCCGTGGCCGGTGGAGCGCAACGCTAGAGCAGGCTCCGACGTCCGAGGGAGAATATCGGCAGGAACATGCGCACATACGGCGTGGTCACGTGATCACGGGTATATGTGGCCGGTATTGTAGCGAGTAGAGGTACATGCTAGCGCCTCTGTACGAGAGTACTGTAAACCCGCCCCTTATGACTCACGTGTAGTGTACCGCACCATCGATGCAAAATTAGTACTTGTACTGCAACATAGCCACGCCGTGGCCTCCAGAGCTGTACGCACTTATTTAAAGCGGACCGTATGCGGGATGGTCAGGGGCTGGCCCTTCCCCGATGCCGGGTAAAAACAGCTTGTTAAGACGAAAACTTGATTCAATTGTAACAAACTTCAAATTTCGTCCAATATCCCGTTGCCGAAGCTGCACAGCGCGTCCGTGGATAACCCTCGCACACACGTGCACGTGTGGCCCGGAATCTTAACCGGGAGCGCATCACTCATACGTCCCGCCTCGTCGTTTGCGGGGTGCGGGCCGCTTTTAAGCGGGGCTTATGTTGATGATCACCTAGCATCGCTTTTATGTGATTACCTGCGCTAGCTGCTAACAAGAAAACCATACAGAAAACCAGGAGATCCAGCTACGGGCCATTAGAGGCGGGAACCGCCATGGCAGCCACCGACTAGGCACCGCCTCCGCCAGCCGCCGCTCCACGCAATAGGGACACTCTCCCCAACACACAATCCCGGCCACTCCAATATCTATTGGCGCTAGGCCGAATTTGAAATGTAGGCGCCGACAGAAAAGAAGCTTCGAAGAGGTCTTGCAGCAAGGAGCGGAAGTCGGGGGTTCAACCGAGAACGGAGTGCCACCGGCGTGCAACCGACGCGGGCCTCCTAGCGCCAAATCATCCGCCGCCAACTCGGTCTCGTAGCCCCCTTCCGCCCAACGTAGAACACCCTCCCCAACACAACATCCAAAGCCACTCCAATAGCGGCGCTGATCCGAATGTGAGGTGGAGGCGCCGACATGTTAGGAAGCGAGAGGGTGCTCAACGAGCACGGAATGGGGAGCTGACCAGACCGGCAACGACATAAGACGCCGGTGTCCAGCGCGCATTCCTCTTCCAGCGCCAAATCCGCCGCTAGCGCGGTCGCGTCCCCTTCCGCCGACGAACGCAGAACTCCCTCCCCAACAGAACATCTCGGGCCACTCCAACAGCGGCAATAGGCCGAATGTGAGGTGGAGGTGCGGATAGAACAAGAAGGGAGAGTGTGCTCAACAAGCAACGAACGAGTTTACCGGACCAGCAACGACGCAAGACGGTGGTGTTTAGCTCGCAATGCTCCTACTGCGCGGCAGTGGCATAACGGGCTCGGCCAAGGCTGGCAAGGCGCCACCCGCGCACGAGCCCCGCCTTCATCCGCAGCGGGGGGTGGGGGCGTAGATAGGGGATGCTCGCAATTAAGAGGGCAGAGGCCGGTCTTTGGGTCCACCCAGGCAGCGGGTGGGTGGGGGAATAGCACGCACTTGCTTCACCGGTGGATTCATTACGACTTGCCTTTTGTAATTCACACCGGTAGTAGCGACTACATGGTACAGTACGCTAGCGAGCTACTACCTACTACTACTGTGATTACATGCGCCAGATGCAACATTCAAGAAATCCATATAGAAGTCTAGAAGGAAATCCAGCTATGGGCCACCAGAGGCGAGAACCGCCATGGCACCCACCGACCATGAATCGCCACCCGCAAGCCGCCGCTCCACGCAATATAGGGACGCTCTCCCCAGCACACAATCCCGGGCCACTCCAATAGCGGCACCTAGGCCGAATGTGAAGTGGAGGCGCCGACAAGAAAATAAGGGGCTTCGAAGAGGTCTCGCAGCAAGGAGCGGAAGTGGGGGGTTCAACCCAGAACGGGGCGCCACGGGTGGGTAACCGACGCGGACCTCCCAACGCCAGATCCGCCGCCAACTCGGTCGTGTCCCCCCGTGGACATGAACCACGGTCGTGATACCCCCCCCTCTCCCTCAGTTTCTCCGGATCCCCCGTGGTCGCGATACCTGTGACAATTATACGAGTCCGATATACTACGAGTTAGTACCTGTGTGTACTAGTACAATGTGTACCTGAGACTACGGGTATATGTACTGTATAATGCTGCCATGTGGTAAGCGTTGTGTTAAAAAAATATTGTATTCTGAAAAACACTGTAGCCTCTCGCCTCTGCACCACCACTGCACACCCACCTTTGTTTGTCCTTGCAGTCTCTCTCCTGTTGAGACTGTCGCATACCCCCCCCCCCCCTCAGTTTCTCCGGAAATCCGGCAAGATTATCGGAAAAATGACATTTAATTGTAACTGCCTTATATTGCTTGTAGTGGCAAAGTATATTTTACGGCGGGCACCTCGCAACTGCTGTAGTGGATGTTTCCTATTGCCTATTCGGGTGGTTTCTTGATCGCCTTTTGCAGCTAGCTCATGTAACTAAAATATTTTATGGCGGGCACGGGCAGACACCTGTGAATGTGTGTTCCGCCGACACAGAACTCCCTCTCTATCACAACATCCCGGGCCACTCCGCCCATAACGGCACTAGGCGAATGTGAGGTGGAGGCGCCGACAGGACATGAAGGGAGAGGGTGCTCAACGAACAACGAACGAGAAGTTGACCGGACCAGCAACGACGAATGACGCCGGTGTCCACCTCGCACTGCTCCTCCGCGGCAATGACATCACGGGCGGGTCCAAGGCTACCAAGGTGGCAAGGTCCCACCCGTGCACGAGCCCCGCCCCCATCCCCATCCGGGGTGGAGGCGGACGGAGGGCTCGCGATTCAGAGTGCAGAGGACGGTCGTCGGATCCACCCAGGCAGCGGGTGGATGGGGGGGAGGGTATAGCTACTACCTACTGGTAACAGAAAATACGGTGAATAAATTGCCAGGTACTGAGGTACCAGGGACAGGTACCATTAATTTAATACGGTCGACGAATTGTTAATGGCCTTTTTGTATAAAAATTCACACCAGTATACACGGTTATCCAGCACGGTAGTCGCTGTAATCCTTATACAGTGACACTACCTCTATAGTGAATATTCGGTCCCTCCCCTCCTCGTTAACTATAGAGGTACCGTAAGTTCACTATGGAGGTATTCACTGTAGCCTCTCGGCAGCCTACCTCTGCAGTGAATGTGTTCACTATAGGGGTATGGTTTTCACTATAGGGGTAGTGTCAGATGGTTATCGTTGTGGCGGGGCGAGCGATTGACCTTTAGACAGGTGGGAATCGTTTCTTGCATTACATCAAACAGCACCCCAGCCCTGAGAGGGATGGGGGCTGTCATCTGTGGGCGAGGAGGGCGAGGAGTCGGCGTTGGCGAAGGTGCAGCAGCCTTACCCTTTGCCGATCTTGCTAGGCAAAACATGCACAGGTGGGCCATTGGCACGTCACTGTATTTCTCGGGAAACTTGGCCTCGTACTCCCCATGGCACACGTGGTGCAATAGTGCGGTGCAACCCGCTACACCACACTCTTTCAGCTCTGGCCCGCCGGGCTCTCCCCTGGCGCGCGGCAACGACGCAGTGCATGCCACAGCAGCAGCGCTGAGCGGGTTCCGCCATGGCGGCGAGGCTTGCGTTGCTGTGATGGCAGCACCGATTGTGCATGCAGCGAATATATATGCCGCCAATAACACTGTGACAGTGCAGTACACTATAGAGCCGCCGCGCACACCGTCACCGCAGCCGGCGCTCTACTTTACAGCGAGTAAAGTACTGGAGGTTCACTATAGAGGTAGGGCCATTCGGGACCCCCCCCCCCCCCCCCCCCCCGCGTTTACTATAGGGGTAGGTTCACTATAGCAGTGTGTTCACTATAGGGGTAGTTAACACGGTGTTAAGCGTTCCGTCCCCCCCCCCCCCCCGATTACTATAGGGGTAGGTTCACTATAGAGGTATTCACTATAGAGGTAGTGTCACTGTATACAGGTATTTATTTGGTGTTATATTACATCAGGGCTTTATTTACAGGTATTTATTTATGGACGATTACTCACGATAAATCGTCGATGGGGCGGACACACACGTGTTACGTGTCCTGAGCAAAATTGGGAGCGCGTGCTGAGCCCGCTAGCTGCTACGAAACCCGGTACCTGGTACGCTGATGCTGTTTTTTTTTTCCCCGTCCGTGCTGAGCTGAGTGTGAAACCAGCGTACCCAGACCAGTCTCTGTTTTCATCGAGGATATTAAGCGGATTCCATACGTTAAGATACATCTACTATCACGCAGATCTGCAAAGGCAAACCGGTACCGGTACCGTACGGCACCGTTCGTGAAGTGCGTGAGAATCTGGTGCTGGCGCCTGATAGGGATCAGCAGCAGCAGACGACAGCTTCTCAGACCACAGTTTGCCAGGAGGGCCATCACTTCCATTTTGACACTTCCTCGGCGCTCTGTCGGAACGGCACCCCTTTGTGCGTCCTTTCGCCTTCGCCATAAATCGCCTGAACTACCCCGATTATTGGGGCAGCATCAAAGGAGGGCAGCCACCCATGCGAAGCGCAGAGCGTTCGGCCGAAACTGATCACGCATCTCTGGACTGACCGCGCCTCTCGTGCGGCTAGGTATCGTGACTACTCTGCTGGGATTTCGGAGCGACACCGACCAAAACTGAGGCTCGGCCTTGCAGCCGTCGAAACTCGCGCATTCCGAGTTGAAAAGGTGAGCACGACACCTTGTTTATTAAGCTTCAATTGCTCTGTTCTATCCTGCGGCCGAAGCTGCTCGTGAGCCTTGCACGATAGTTGTATTGTATCGACTTCTTGTAAACACAATTGGAGGTGTTATTAGTGAGATGGGTGTACTTCATCCACGGCGCTAGACGCGCTGGCCGCCGAATATCAGAGCTGCCAGGGACCCCGGGCCCACCTAGCGGACTCGTGATAGTTGCAAGCGCCGACATGTCGCCGCTTACCCGCGGGACCCACACCTTCTCACCTTCGAGAAAGGCTTGGCTGCTTACCCAATATCCCAGCTGGGATGCCGTGATGCCCTCAAACCACCTACAGCTCCATGTAGGTTTCTCTCTCTCTCTCTCTCTCTCTCTCTCTCTCTCTCTCTCTCTCTCTCTCTCGCGCGCGCGCGATTAGTACGCAATCCTTTCTGTTGTGCCCGTAACGGAATTGCCGTAGTGCAATTCACTGGGATGGCGATGAATATTCACTGCGACTAATTACTTCGTTCACGTTTGCAGCAATTCTTCAGTCGGAGCGATGGCGGTATCCCTGGCGGCGCTGTCATGGGCGGAGGGCCTGACGGCGCTGCTGAGGGAGCGCGGTGGGGAGCTTCGGCTTCAGGACTTCGCGCCGGCCTACAAGGCGAAGTTCCGTAAGGCGTTCCGGCCCGCGGACTACCATGGGGCGTCCTTGGAGGAGCTGTGTTCCAGCGTGGAGGGCGTCGAGTTGGCCGGGACAGGGCCGGGCCGCTTGGTCAGGCTGGCGCACGGCCAATCAGCCAACACCAAGGACATCGCGGAACTCAAGGCCCGTCTGCTCCAGCTGCTCAAGCGCCACCCAGGGAGCACCTTCCAGGAAGTCAAGAACCTGTGGTTGGCAGATCACGGCGAGCCTCTGCACCTGCCTTCCTACAATGTGTCGGCAACCAACTACAACGATTTCATGTACCAGACCGCCTCTGTGTGCAAGCAAGAAAACGGCAGGTTCTACCCAGTCTTCAGCGCGAGCATGGTGGAGCAGCTGGTGCAGGTGCAGAGGGACACCCTGGGCCGCTCCCAGTCTCACTTTGATCATGGTAAGATCATCGGCATGGTTTGCCAGGAGCTTGGGGTGGCACATTTTGAGACCCTGGGACTTGGGAGGTGAGCCTTGCTTGGCCCTTTGTTGCCCGGTATTGTCATCTGTGAGACAGTGAAACCTCATTTGCAGCCCTGACATGTGACGTATGGCTTTGGGGGAATGAGCAGGCCATGGAAGCTGCCATGCCTGAACGATCTGATCAAACTCGAGCAGAACATAGACATCTATATTGACGCGTACCTCGCAACACACCCGATCGCCACTGTCTGGGACCTCGAGAAGAGCATCCTTGCCAAGGAGCGCGATAACAACCCGAAGCTGCGGTCGTACAGCGATCTGCGCATCGGCCCGCTGCTCAGGCATCCAAAGGTGAGCCCCGCATCCTGGCAGCGCAAGCAATGACCTTTAATCCCCCATGGCCCTCCTCTCCCTTCTCCCTCATCTACTCCCCTCCATCACAAACAATAGGTTTCATGCCTGTGCTCGAGTGTCCTGCTTCGCTCCTAATTGTGTCCATGCATTTGTCCATGCAGGTGGTAATTGAGTTCCAGCCACCGGCTGGGATGTCCGTCATTCCTGAGGTCAGCGGCAAGGACGTTGTGGAGGCCCTTCGTAAGCTGATTACGTCCCGCCGTTGCGCAAAGAGTGGCTCCAAGATTCAGCCCAAGGAGATCATTGAGGCTCTGGCGGAGGTGAAGGGCGTGCACGATCCGTTGATGCTGTGTGCACGTGCTACAAAGCACATCGGCCATTACATCTCGCTGGTCGGCGCCATGCGCAAGCGCGCCATGGACCTGCAGAGGGCGGCCGAGAAGCAGATTGAATCTCAAGTGAAGAAGGAGGTGGGGAAGGAAGCTGAGGAAGCCAAGAAAAGGGTGATGGCACGCCAGCTGGAGAAACTCGAGCAAAACATGGGCCACCTCTCACTGCTTGAAGCCACGCTTGAGCCTCTGCCAGACCGCTTGCTGCAGAATGCCTCAAACGCTGGCATCAGCGGCTGGCTTCTGTCTGATCTGGCCACGTTTTCGCCCCCCGGCGAGGCCATCGGGGAGGCAGGTGATTTTCAAGACAGGGTGGATGTGCTCCTGTGGCACGCGGCGAAGCATCTTCCGGAGGGAATGACCGCCACTGCATTGATGAGTGAGGATCAGGTGCAGTCCTTTGCGAGCGCTCTGCTAGACCCCGCCAACGTTGAAGTCCTCAACGATGTCTTCGAGTGCCTGGCACAAGGGGACAAGGAGGACAAGAGCGACCGGGAGGTGTGCCATTTGCAAATGAAGGCGTTCATTACCGTGGATTGTTTTGGGTGAGTGCGAGGCTGCTTCCGCCGAATGTCTCCTGTCGCTTCTACAGGTCGCCCACCGTCGCTATTCCTGGATCAGGTCCTATCTCAGGCCCGAGAAGCACGGGGGCTGCGGCTCGGTGCAGAGGAGTACTGAAGCCTTGTTGTATCAGCGCGCTTATTAGGGAGCATTGTGACAGGCCAAATAGACACTGAGGTTCTGCACGCCCTGTGGTTTGTTGGACCCCTGCAGGCAGACTCTCCTGCAGGTGCTGGCAAGGCATGCCGCCCTCAAGCGCCAGGAAAGCGAGGTGGGACCGGAGGGCAGTGTGCGTCCAAGCGAGGGGCATTCCAGCACGACAGCGGCAGCTACCCCCTCGCCGCCCTTTGAGGAGGTGCACTCATTTGTGGCGCAGCATCTGGGTGCGCTGATTCCAGGAGCAGGCATCGATGCGCTCGCCAACGCGGAGAGGGCGGTAGCAGCTGCAATGGGCGCGGCGGATTTCCACCAGCTCGGGCACGGTAGCCTGCTGGAGTTTGCTGGAGCCTCCTCCACGCTCGCGTCTCTGGCGCAGCGCGCTACTGGCATGAATGGCGCCAGTGCCTTCTCCGCGGGGTCCGTCATGCTGCCTCCAGAGGAGCTGGCAGCGCAGGTGAGTGCGTGCTTCCTTGCTCCTGTGCAGCATCCATAGCGCCATAGCCGTGAAGCACTGCTGAAACCTGCCTGATGGCTGGCAAGCGGCTACTGCTCTATTGCTACGTCACCTGATAGGGCTTGACCTCTCAAATCACAGAAGGATTTACGATGGATGTATGATGTACCGATAAATCCGTGCTATCAATGATTCCTGCTCCAGACAGAAGGGTGTATATGTGTGCTTTGGCCTGTGGGTTGGTGTGGCAGATCACTTCAGGTGCTCGCAAAGTGGCATATCGATTATCCACAATCGTTAGCTCATAACCAGACAGCGTCGACTGCCACCTCTTTTTTATCAATGTTAGATTGAGAGCTCCAAACGAATCAACGTCTGCTGTCGTCGTCTGCTTCAGCTTTTCTCAGTCTTTTTTATGTTTTCCAGGTGCTGGCTGTGCTCCCAAGCGACGCGACCTCTGGGCGCAAGGAGGCGGCAGTGGCAGCGGCGTTGGCACGGCACTGCGGCGTAGCTGGCGTGGAAGACCTGCGGCTGGGGTGCAGCCTCTCGGACTTGGTGTCTGCAGCAGGTGACAGGCTGCACCAGCCAGGCGCTTCGATCGCGGCCGCAGTGGCACTGCTGGCCGCTTCTTCCGATGCCGCCGCCCCCGTGGCTCCCCAAGGCACCGCCGCCGTTGTGGGACTGCTGGGCGAAGTTGACCGGGAGGCTGCGGGACGATGCCTCGCAGCAGCGCCACCACTGGCGGACCTGCTGTCATGGACCCACTGGGCAGCGGTCTTTGAGCCGTCACTTGGACCGCTGCCAGAGTTCCTGAGGTCATCGCAAGGATCTGCCGGCAACCTGCTCAGGGCGCTTGCCACCGCGGACGGACGCCTCCTCAAGCTACCAGACGGCAGCGGCTCTCCGGACGGTTTGGCCGCTGCCATCAAGAGCGGCTCCGCGGAGGAGGCAGCGGCAGAGCTGCTGGCGGCGGTCGTCGCTTGTGGCAGCCTGGAGCTCAGCCCGCTGCCGCGCCTTGTCACCGCTGCCACGGCCGGCCTGTCCGCCCGCCTGTCCGACCCCCCCGGGGACGCGGCCTCCGTATGGCTCGAAATTGCCGCCCTGCTGCCGCAGGAGCTGAGGGCGGCGCTGGCGGGCGCAGTCCTCCTCCCTGCCTTCAGCGAGGCGGCCGGGAAGCACCACACACACATGTTGCTGCTTGAGGCGGCGCAGGGGAACAGCGCCATGCTCTCTATGCTTACAGCGATGGGCGTGGAGCTTGGGGAGACTGCCTGGTCCGACCCTTGGACATCCCAGTGGCAGCAGAGCGATGCCCAGAAGCTGGTCAGCGATAATGTGACCAGCCTCGCGAACGGCCGAGACGACAAGTCCTTCGCCGGTGGCCGTCAGGCTGGCGCTGCAAATCTGCCATCATGGCTCTCTGCTGAGCCACCAGCTGAGACTGCTATAACGGCGCCTGGTGGCGAGGGTGCCGGTGATCTCCCCGCGGATTTCGGCGCGGATGAAACTCTGGTGGCTATGGGGGAACTGGAAGCGACGCCGCAGCCTCCTGGTCTTTGTATGGATAACGAGGACGCTGGCCGAGGCAGCCTGCTGGAGGCAGCGGAGGCGGTGGTGGAGGACATCCGCAAGAAGCTGGGCATCCTGCCGAGGCACGCTGGCATGGACGAGGACGTGCAGCGCTGTCTGGATGAGTACCCGAAGCTGATGGGCAACGCCTGCGACAAGCTGTCCACGGAGCTGTACAGCAAGGACAGCCACTTTGTGCTCGAGCTCATTCAGAATGCGGACGACAACAGCTACGGCGCTGGCGTCAGCCCTGCTGTGTGCTTTGTTGTCGGTGCCGCCAACTCCATCACGGTGCTCAACAACGAGGTAACATCGGCTGAAACCGCCCGCACAGGGCTTGCCCGGGCCTTGTCTCCCTCACTGCTAAGGGTCCGCATCAAAGGTCGAGGGCTAAATATCAAGAATTGTCATCAGTTCAAGGTCTAAATGTCGAGGTTTTCATTTCATAGGGGTTTGTCCTGCATCGAATATCAAGACAGTATCTTTTTATTCCAACACAAACACCAATACCAAATATATCAAGTAAAACATACAGTATATAATACGGGTTTATCCAGTACAAAACGCGCATGTCAAATATCAAGAATCGTCATCAAGTCAAGGTCTAAATGTCGAAGTTCTGGTTTTTCTGGTTTTTTTCGAAGTACGGGTTTATTCTAAAACTCGATTCGATTCGGTCTGACATTATTTTTCACTGTTTACATTCCATGTCTAGAGGTATCAGGATCATGATCCACGCTGAACAGCGTGATGCATCGAGGAATCAAGGGCAGTTTCCTGATGCACCGGTCGAATCAATATACCCGTTGTTATCAACAGTATCGATAAACTGCGCGCCTAATTTTCGATGATATCGATCAATTGCCAACCATACTATTGATTCACCGTGATCTAGCTGATGCATCTGATCCCGATGATGTATCGATTCTTGATGCGAATGCTTACTTGCTACCTGTCATTGCATCTCTCATTGATCTGGGGCTGGGGGCAAACGCGCACAGGCTCTGTCGTCTTACAAACTGTCCCGCTGCAGGTCGGCTTCAACGACCGCAACATCCAGGCTCTGTGCAGCGTCGGGGACTCCACTAAGCAGAAGCAGGCCGGCTACATCGGGCAGAAGGGCATCGGATTCAAGTCGGTCTTCCGGATCACAGACAAACCCAGCGTCCACTCCGGGGGCTACCACATCGCGTTTGACATCCATTCGGAGCACGGGAAGCTCAACTACATCCTGCCCACCTGGGTGGGGCCGCAGTACCTGCCCGGCACACTGGCTGCGGCCGCGTGTCCGGAGCTCACCGATGAGCTGCGTCGGCCGCAGTGGCGCACCGCCATCCACCTGCCGCTCAAGGCCAGCGGCATCAGGGGTGAGAACGGCGTCAAGTTTCAGTTCGAAGAGTGCGTTGCCAGCCCTCCCTCCCTGCCGTTTCCACCAGGAGGGCGTCCCCCGCCCTCTCTTTCTCGTGAATCCGGCCGTCTGCCATCACGCAGACGGTAGTGCGTTGCGCCTGTACTCCCCGTCCCTGACCCGGCGCGCTGTCCCGTGCCGCCGCCCGCAGCATCGACCCCTCCATGCTGCTCTTCCTCCGCAAGCTCCGGCACGTCACAGTGTGGGACGCAGAGGCGGGGACCCGCCGGGAGATGCGGCGCCAGGACAGTCCCAACGGCGTCGTGCATGTCCACTGCGGTGGCGGCCAGGCTCCGCACTCCTTCCTGGTGGTGCGCCGTGCCGTGCAGCCGGGCGTGCCGCGTCTCGGGGTGGCCGTGGAGGAGACGGAGGTCTGCGCCGCCCTCGCGCTGGGCGAGGGCACGCGCAGCGCGCAGCAACAGCCGGTGTTTGCGTTCCTGCCGGTCGCCTCGTACGGCCTGCGCTTCATCCTCCAGGCGGACTTTGTGCTGCCGTCGTCGCGCGAGTCCATCAACGTGAATAACGAGTGGAACCAGCGGCTCAGGGAGGAGGTGAGGGAGCTCTCCCCCCCCCCTTTCTCCCCATTCCCTCCCTTCCCCTCCTGTGGGCACGCACATCTCATGCTTCTGCTGGGGTTTCAAGCTGGTTACCGGTGACTCAGCTTCGCGCCACTGCCGGCGGCGGCGATCCCCGGCACAGGTACCAAGGCTGTTTGTCGACATCGTGGAGGCGTGCAAGCAGCTGGCGCCCCCCGGCCAGGAGGCGGCCGCCGCGGAGCTGTGGCTGCGCTGCGTGCCGCTGGAGGGCGAGGTGCGTGACTTCTTCCGCCCCAGCGTGGAGGCGGTGCACCGCGCGGTGGCGGGCATGCCGTGCGTGCTGGTGGAGGGCGGCGCGTGGGTGCAGCCCTGTGAGGCTCTGCTGGCCAGCAACGCGGCGATGCGGGAGTTGGTGCAGGCGGAGGGAATCCTGCAGGAGCAGGGCCTCCGCGTGGTGCACCCTGACCTCTACGCCTTCGCCCCCGCCCTCAAGGTGCGCACCCAGACCTTTTACCCCCCCCTTCCCCCCCCCCGGGACCTCTGGGTGTCTGTGTGTGGCGCTGAGAAGCCGACCCGGCAACCTTACATGTCAGGATGCTGACGCCCCGGAAAGATCCCGGAACATCGGCGTGGGTCTGACTGCTTCCTGGTACCTGTAGCTGCCCATAGTGATATGCGTTATCATTCCGCCATGGTTTGTCACCATTTGGCCCCCGGCAGGCAGGGCGGGGTTTGTTTCGCAGTGCTAGTACTATACTCACGGAATCGGAATCACAATATAAGGATGCTCGCAATCCTTACGCATACCACAGCTACGAAGCATATCGTGCATCCGTGTTCTGTAGCACAATATTATGGATGTATATATATGCATTTATATCCCCGAGTTTAAAACATTTGCACGTTTCAGAGATGGCAAACTTCGACATGCGACAACATGTAAACTTCTAGGTGTCAGAGGTGATCGCGATTCACCACCATCCTACGCCGAAACGGTCGCCGCCGGCAGGTGCTTTGTTCGTCCAGTCAAACATGCCGACTTTGACGCGCCGCTGCTGGGCCACTGGCGCAGGCGGTCGGCGTGAAGGAGCTGGGCTGGGAGCACCTCGTCAGCGTGCTGGAGCGCGCCGCTGCGTCGTCCCCGCAGCGGCTGGCGGACCTGCCGTGGCTGGCGTCGGTGCTGACCTGCCTGCAGCAGTGCATGGCGGAGGGGAGGCTGCCGCCGCGGGCAGTGGAGGCCCTGCGCCGGTTGCGGGTGCTCCCGGTGGAAGGGGGCGCCTGCGTGTCCGCCGCCGAGGTGCAGGTGTACTTTCCGCTGGCCGCCGTCGCGCACGGCGCCGCTCCGGGGAGTGCTGGTAGCTCGGCCGTGGCGGCGGCGGTGGCGGCGGCGGGGCTCCGCTTGAGCGGCGTCGTGCAGCTGCTGCGGCCGGAGCTGATGGAGGAGATGGCCGAGCGTGGGCGCCGGCTGGGCGCAGGCGACGGGGCGGCCGCGCAGGCGCTGCTCCGGCAGCTCGGGGTGCAGCCCCTCACGCTGCACGAGCTGGCGGAGCGTCACCTGGTGCCTCGCCTCCTTGGCGGCGCCGCAGCGGCCGGGGAGAAAGAAAGGAAGTCGGAGGAGGATGTGGCGGAGGAGGGGGACGCGGGGGAGGAAGAGGAGGAGCTGGCGGCGATGCTGGGGGTGGTTCGCCACCACTATGCAAGCCTGTCTTCCGAGGCCGACCGCGCCGCGCTGAGCAGCCGCCTGGCCGGCCTCGCCGTTCTCACCACCAGTGGGGTCCAACGCCTCAGCGCAGACGACGGCTCCCCGCGCGCGTACCTCTCGTCCGCTTTCGGGCGCGGCCTCCTGCCCCCGAGCCTCCTGGCGGCTGTGGGGTGGGCGGCGCTGGACCCAAGCTACCTGATGCGCGGCGGCAAGGCGCACGAGTGGCGCGGCTTCTTCCAGGCCCTGGGGGCGCGCGAGCTGCCGGCGCCGACTCCCTTCCGCCAGGAGGTCAGCCGGCAGGAGAAGGCCGCCGACCCCGCCATGATGGCAGAGGAATGGGGGCATGGTCCCTACATCCTCCAGGACTGGCGCTGCCCCGAGGTGGAGGAGCTGCTCGGGGCGACCCTCGGACCTGCCGAACGGCAGGCGCTCGCGGACTTCCTCGACAGCAGCTGGGACTCCCACTTCAGCGGCTTCTCCATGGCCAGCCTGCTGCCGCGCCCCGACCCGCACCGGGCGCTCAGCCTGGAGCAGGATTCCGCCACATGCCACGGCCTGGTCTCCACGCCCGTGCCCTCCACCTTCCTGCGCAGCCTCAGGCACAGTGACTGGCTGCCAGCGCGGAGCGGCGCCCTCCACCGGCCCGAGCAGCTCTTCAACATGGGGCAACGGGACGTGGCGGACACCCTCCTCGGCATCCAGGCTTATTTGCCCGTGCTGGACACCGCAGCCGCCGGGCTGCGCAGCCACGGCTTCAGGCAGGCCATCGGACTGGAGCGCCGCGTCTCGCCCTCGATGCTGCTGGATGCTCTACGGCACTGTGCCGCCCATCCGGACTTCAGAGCCAGTACCGAGGCGGTACAGCCGGTGTACAATAACCTCGCCAGCATGATGCGCGTGGACCCCAACGCCGCGGCACAGGCAAGCGGCCCACCTGCTTGCGCACACTGCCCAACATCCTCCCCCCTCCCTCTCCCCCCCCCCCCCCAACACACACACATACACACACACCTAAAGCACTGAGCCAGAACGTGGTCGCTCTTGTTGCAATACTCTCCTCACCCGGGCAAGGTGTTGCTGATGGCCAGATTGCTGCCCCCTCCCCCCTCCCTCCCCCCTCTACCCCTGCCCGCCGCAGGTGCATCACGCCATGGCGGGTGAAGCGCTCTTCTACTTGCCGGGCCGCAGCGCCAGCCAGCCGTCTTGGTATCCCGTGGGGAACGTGCGTCTCAGGTGCGGATCCCCAAACAGCGCCCCGGGAGGGAGGCAAACACATCTAGTACCTGAGAGGCCGCCTTTTGGTGGAGCGCGCGGGGTGGGGGGGGGGGGGGGGGGGGAGCTGCTGCCACGCCTGGCCGTCTCCCCATCACGTCTATTGCTTCAGTTCATGTGCGGATGGCACAGCAGCTGGCTTGTATGGACTGATGCGCCCCGGCGCGCGTGACCGCCCGCGTTACGCAGGGACAACAGTGGAGTGATTGAGCAAGTTGACTATGAGAAGATCGGATTGCGCGCCGCCGGCAAGCGTGGCCGGTGACCCCCCCCCCCCCCCCGCCCCCAATCCCCCCCCCCCCCCCCCCCCGGCCCGCTCACTGCCTAGCTAAAGGTATCCGCCCCAGGAGCAATGACTTCCTTGACGTGCTTGTGTGAATTGGCTTTAGAGCCTGCCCTCGCTAACCATTCCCTAGCCTTGACCCATCCTGTTTTCACCTCGTGCACGTTCCCAACAACCTGAGATGTCAACGCCTGGGCTTTGTGCCGCCTGTCGCCATCCGCCCTTTATATACTGTACTAGTGCTGTCTGCATTTTATTTATTGCATGCCAAAACATATAACGGTTTTGAATATGTAAATGTATTCATCTCTGTTAGGGTTACCCTTGCTACATGTATACAGAAAATAATAAGGGTAAAACCCGCGCGCTCCGCGTGTAGCAATGGTAGTACCCGCACTCGTCTGAATTCAAATACCGACGAATGTACCCGTATAGAAAACTGGCATGAATACGAGTGAATTTTACCCGGGGAATCCCGTGCGGCAGTAATTTATTGATCTCAATCTGTCAGTATATTATTTCCCGATTGCCTTTTGCAGGTAGCCCATGTAAATAATCTACTTATCTCAACATTACTGATGCACTTTCCGTATGCACAAATATCGTCGAAAGACTGCCCCCACGGATATTGGTTCGGGAATACTCCACAAGTATACGGATGTGGCTGCATCTCTCATCGCGAGCCGGCGTTGTTATTCCGGCCATGAGACGTTTATACATCGCGTGACAGGTGACAGCTCTGTTTGGAGCTGATGGCAATGATAGAGCGGAAGTGCAGACGAGCCCGCGATGTGTACTTATAGGTCTCAACTCTGGCATGTTGTGTCGACCCGGGCCGCACGCGGCGCCGCAGGGGCAAGCAGGACCCCGGCCACACCCGCTACTACGAGGTCAACCACATGGACGCCTTCTTCTCCAGCCTGGCGCTCGACCCGTGGGCGAGTGTGCCGCGTTTCCCGGCCCCACAGGAGTACTTCCGGGTGCTGGAGGCCATCGCACGGGACAGCGAGACGGTCACCAGCGAGCAGCTCAACCTTGTGGTCAAGGTACCATGCCCTCCCCCGTCATCACGACACGGCAGTGTCGCCCTCACGCATTGTCAAACAATTCGTTGGCTGTGGCGTGCTCACAGGCGCTGACCTGCTGATGGTGGGTGATAGGTGTTCACGATGTGGGCGGAGGGCATCAAGCGATGGCATGAGGGGAACGGCAAAGGCATCAAGCCGGAGGAGGTAGCGAGCTGGATCGAGCCCATCTCTCCCTTGCGCATCTTCCCCACCACCAACAAGACGTGGTGCTCGCTGGCGGACGGCGTCTACATCTGCGACGACGACGAGCTGGCCAAGGCTTTCATGACGCCACCCGAGGCGGGGGTGGGGAGCCCCGAGCCCGAGGCGGGCGTGGACGAGAATATGGCGGCGGCGAGGGCTCGGGCCGCAAGGAGTGCGGCCATCGCGAAGGCGGCGGCCGCGGAGGGGCAGGCCAAGACCATCAACTTCCTGCACGTGCCCCCGCCCGACACCCGCAGCCAGCGGGGAGGCCAGATGGCCTTCTACCCGGACACCTCCATCCTGCCCTTCCTGGACGCCATGCGCATCCCCCGGCTAAGCGCCAGCGTGGCGGTGCGAATCGTGACGCAGCAGATGTTCTTCGGCCGGCCCATCACCAACCTCGTCGCGGACCTCTTCCCCTGCGTGCAGCGGTGGATCTTCAGCCACCGCGGCCGCGCGGAGTACATCGCGCTGGAGGAGCACCTCAATGGGGAGGCCCGCCAGCGCAAGCTTGACGAGTTCTCTTGCGAGGTCATGGCAAAGGTAACCCCCCCCCCCCCCCTATAGTAACAGAAAACAAGCAGTGAGTACACAGAATAAGAGCTTGAAATATTGTGCCTTGCAGCCTTTTGCTCCAATATGTGGTAATTACGGCACCCTCTTGCGTCTAATATTCATGCGATGTCCGCGAGGGAACTCATCCGGCAAGCGCCCCGCACTGTGCGCCGCAGGTCGAGGCCGAGTACAGCCTGAAGGATCGGGTCATCGCCCCGGTCTTTGTCGAGCAGCCCGTCATCCTGGACGCGGACGGCATGCGGCTCGTGGTGTCCACTGCGGCGGAGAGGGAGTTCTCCGTGGTGTTCCGGGAGCTCAGCCGGCTGTTCACCTATGGCAAGGTCGACGCCGACCTGGTCAACTTCATGGTGAGGGTGGCGTTTGAAGCCGGCGGCGCAGGAAAGGTCGACATGGCGCGGTTTCAGGCGGATCTGGGCGACATGGATGCGGACGTGGTGCCATGGGAGGTCAAGCGGACACAGCTGCTGGTCACAGACCCAATGGAGGCCGCCGATGCCACTGGCAAGTTCTCTAAGTGGGACGATGCGGCAGGCGGGAGCAAGGCTGCGGATGCCACCATGCCTGGGAGGATGGCCAAGGCGAAGGAGGACGAGGCGGTGCAAGTGTGGCCGCCGCCGAGGCCGCGCGACGAGCTCGAGCAGCTGCGGCAGCAGATCAGCCCTGCGCCGGTGGGCGTCATGCCAGAGTTCCCCGGCGGAACGCCGCAGCCGCCGGGATCCTCCGGTGGCAAAAACGCCCTCAGCCTGCCTGCCGTGGAGCCGACCTCCGCGTTCATCCTCCAGCAGCAACAGGAACATTACCGCCAGCAGCCGCCGCTGCATGATCCGCTAGCCAACGGAGGCTCAGGTCTCCCTGGCGCAGAGGCTGCCAGCAGCGAGGCGCCCGTCCGAGCCGGGGAGCACCATCCAAGCGCTAATGCCGGGCCACTTCAGACACAGCTGCCGCATTCGGAGGGCCCGTGGATGTTGGCCACCCATCGGGGCGTGGACAACATGCCCACAGTGGGCAGCCACGCCGGAAGCCCTTGGTCGGGAGGTGGGGCGGGTGCGTCCAATGGAGGAAGCGGCGGCGGCGGCTACAGCGAGGCCTGCAAGCTGGCGCTGCGGAACTCGCTCGGGGCTCTGCAGCTGGTGCCGCTCGAGGTACCGGGGACGATGTCTCTGGGCGGCGACGCTGATGTTCTTCTGAGCTCGCTGGCGGACGAGGACAAGCAGCTGGTGGGCCGCGTGGGGGAGGAGCTGGTCTACCGGTGGCTCCGCCGTCGGCATGAGGGCACCGGCGCCGTGGTGGAGTGGGTGAATTATGAGGCGGAGAGCGGCATGCCGTACGACATCCGGGTCTCGCGGAAGGTGGCCGGAGCGGCGGGCGCGGAGGTAGAGTATGTGGAGGTGAAGAGCTCGTCCGCCGCCAACAAGCTGCCCTTTGAGGTATCCCTCCGGGAGCTCCGCTTTGCAGAGCAGCACGGCCCCGCCTATCTCCTCATCCGCCTTCTTGGCGTGGCAGCAGGACTGCAGCCAACGATGATGGAGATCCGGGACCCGGCGCTACAGCTCCAGGCCGGTGTGCTGAGCCTCGTGGCTGTGCCAGAGCAGTGACCGCGAGCCACCTTGGATTCATGCCCACCTCGACAATGGGCATCACATAGCGGCAAGTTGGCATGTTGTCAATACATTTACACCAGTCCATAGAGGAGGGTGGGACGCCGTGCGTAGAATCTGGTATCTATTGGAATGGTAGTGAGACGTGATGCAGCAATTCCATATCTATGTTGTAACGCTATTGCTGCGCATATCCCATCCAGAAACCAGCAAAGTCGCTACATGCTAGGAGATGTAAATCTATTCATAATGAACAAGTCCTGAGGAATAATATACCGGTAATGCCAAACGAATACCTCCGCCATACCCAGGCGGTAAACAGAAACATTGCTGTTATTCGATTGGAATAACCAAATAGCTTTTGAGCTTTTCAGCACTAACTTCGACAGCAGTAGTGACAATCGCGACATTGCTTTTCTAACTAGGTACGCAGAATTACTGATAATGGATATTCATCAGTAATCATAATATTAAGGTTTGCCATCGAAGTACATGTCGTGTTTTTTGCAAGATGCTACGGCAGCACGCAGCAACGATCAGGCCAAGCAAGCAGGCAGGCTGAGGGCAACATCATCATCGACACCGCCAGATATTAATAGCGATCGAAAGGATTGGGTGTCGCTAGTGTAGCAACATGAAACCCTGCCTGGTTCGAATTTCGAAATGAAATATAGCGACTTTATGGCGGTCGCTATGTGTTTGCCGGTACAATCTGTTTTTAGATGAGGGAATTTGTATTAATGAATGGAACATTTTGACGAATGCTGCCTGCCGCTCCTATTAATTCTTTTTTATTTTGATAATACCGGTACTCTTACAGCACAAGGCGTGTCGCGCTTCTCGCACATCCATAAACGCTATCGTCAGTTTTTTTTTATGTGTCACTCATAGAATTCTTATTTACATGAGCTAGCTGCAAAAAGGCATATCGTCAGTACATTGTCGCTACATTTAGTCGCTACAGCTAGCGGTAGTCCCTACTAGTCGCTACACCAGTCCACATAAGTCTTTGCACAAAGAATTCCGCGCGTATCCTCGCTTCGGTGCCCAAGCCATGGGGCCACGGGGCCATGGAGCCTTGTAATGCAGTCTATGCAATCCTCCTACGCCAAGGAGGCAGCCATTTCTCCCGGTTATCGTACTTTTAGAATTTTGTTTCGGCAACGGCATTGCTTGGCACATGGCTAAAACCACAGAAAAAACGGGCAATGAATAGGGGGCAACTTGTTGGCGGCGTAGCTACCATCCGTTGCAGATGCCCGCGCGCTGCCGGTGGTGCGTGGATGTATGCATGCGCTGTAAGACGACCGAGCTTGAGCCCAATCCATGCACGCTGCCGATGCAATGCATGGCAGCCCCCGCATGAGAGTGTGCCAGTAATCCCGTCGTCGTGATGGGGCCAATCATCCCATAATTTTTCAAGCTTCAAGATAAGCGCCGTTGGCTGCGCCTCGCTGGGTGAAAGTAGCACACATAAAGTTCCTTCGATGTCATAGGTGCATGCTTATACTGCCCGCACCGTAGGCTAAGCGCGGGCTGGCCCCTTCGACAACAATGTCGCCACTGTTGCACATGTATGCGCGCATGTTGTCACACATGTCACCCATCATCCAAGGGAAAAAGCCAAAATGATGACGGGGTCCGCGCGACGTGGAGACCTATCCAAGGGGTCCTCGCGCCTGGGAGCTTGCGTGGAAGGGCACATTATATGCCCCCATCATGCACCCTCACCCAAAGTGAGTAAGATGGCTGGGATACCAGAACATGGGGTTTACTTTGAAAGAGCATAACATTTCGGCGTTTTATCAGATTGGGCTGAAAATTAGTGCGTTGGAAAGCGCAGGTTACGGGCTGATAAAACGCCGAATTGTTATGAATTAAAACGTGATTGCAAGGGCAAACAACCAGTTTGCGAATGTCGCATGCAGCCCGCGCTAGCTGACAATATACTCCAAACCCTGCGCCGCGAGGCATGTGGTTGGTGGCCAACACATGTATCTCTGCGACCATGGGAGAAAAACACGGTTCTTATTTATGTCCAAATGTCGGCGTGCCGTGCGCTCAAACCGTTCACAGCCCGGCCGTGCAGCACTTGTTACATTGGCAGTGCCGCATAACAGACGACGCGCGCGCCACGCGCCGTCGCATTGGCCCTAGCACACCCTGTGCACGCTCTTTCATGGTTATCCTCGCAATGGCTGCAACGGCGTAGACTATGCGTGGGTTTGCCGACTAGACGCGACCAAACCCAAATCACACGCGTAAAAACATGCAGAAACTTGTGTGGGCTGCTGTACAATAATTACCGCGCGCAGCGTCATCATCAGCAGCAGCGCCCACAAGCGCCCGCCGGCCGCCCGCCCCTGGCGGCGGGCAACGGGGCAACTCGCATATATCAAGCCGATGCTCCGGAGACGGATGGTTGCTGTGCAAGCTCTCGACCGGGAGCGGACTGAGACTCAACGTCGACCCCAGCCTCAGACTCAACCTGGACCCCACGGCTGCAGCGCATTGAATCCGCCAGGCAGCCTACAGGCAGGGACAATCGCTCATTCCTAGGCCGTCAACCCCCGCCCCGGCCTGCCCCGGGCGGCTCTACACTCTGCACAGGCCGGCGGCGGCGGTCGGTAAACCCTACACACCCTAACGACCAGCCATGAAGCACCGCGTCAGTCTCAAGCGTCTGGGGCGCGACTCCGCGCACCGATGGGCAATGCTACGGTGAGATCAGCCAGCGGGTGTACCCCCACTCCGTCCACAGCCACAGACAGGCCTGCACCGTCTGCCCTCACCGATTGCCCGTCCGCGTCCTGCCCTGCGCGTGCCGAACGGACGGCGGAGGGGCAACCGAGCACTCCTGCCTTGCCGTACTGGTTCCGCGCCTCTGCTCAGACGATGGGCCGCGCGCCAGGCTGCGCCGTGGTGCCAGGCGGTGGGTGGCCGCCTGATGGCGGCTGAGCCACAGCGGCGTTGCCTGCGCCTGCCTCTGCCAGACTGGGTCATGCTGAACACCCCCCCCCCCCCCCCCCCCCCCCCCCCCGGCCCCCACCCTCCTTGCATCGACACTCGAAACCTGGCACTCGCAGCAACTTGGTGACACAGCTGGTGCGGCACCAGCGCATCCGGACGACGCTGCCCAGGGCGAAAGAGCTGCGGCGGGTGGCGGACCAGGTGGTGACTCTGGGCAAGCAGGTGCAGCCAATCCCCCCCCCCCCCCCCCCCCCCCCCCCCGGCCCTTCCCCTCCCCCCCCAACCCCCCAACATCCACCTCCCGAGTCCGCGACCCATGGCCTACTCCCGGCTTCCAGCTCTGAGATGCCCTGGTTCTCTGCGGGAGAACGCAGGGCGATCTCAATGCGCGCCGGCGGCTAGGCGCCATTGTGCGGGGCGACGAGGAGGTGCACACGCTGTTCACCACCATGGCGGAGCGCTACCGGGATCGCGAGGGCGGCTACACCCGCATCCTCAAGACCAGCCAGCGCGTGAATGACGCCGCCCCGATGGCGTACATCGAGTAAGTGGACACCCGCCCCTGCCCCTGCTAAATCACCCCCCGTATGTGGTACCAATCACACGAACCCTTGGTCGAGCTCGAGCCCGATGGTTGAGGAGCATGCCTGTGCATGGCCGGGAATCAATACGATCGTGTTGGAGCTCAGCGCACCGTGGGTTGAAAGGTCCTACTTACCCCGACCCCTTGTGCTATAGAGGCTCCACGCCGACCACCCACTACAAATGCCTCAGCGTGAACCCCAGCCCGATTCAGACATTTCTAGGAGAACCAGAGTTTGTATCCACTCCGTGCTGGTCCTGCATTGTTCTGACCCTCTGACAGCCCAGCTGCAGCTGCCTACTGCTAGCGCACGATCAAATTTACATCCGTAGCATGGATGGCCTCCGCATACGGCAACCGCATGCTACAGGATTTAATGTGTCACCGCGCGCAGCTCCTCCAGGGCACCTTTTGCCCTGGCCGGATCGTACCTGCACCCCCCGAACATTTATCAGCCACCGCAATGCCGAAGGTTGCGGGCGCCCTGTAGACTGACCCCCCCCCCCCCCCCCCCCCCCCCGCCTTCTTCCGCCTGCAGGTATGTGGATCGGGAGGGCGAGTTCCGCCCCGCTCGGCCGCCGCAGAAGAGCCTCCTCCCGCTGGCGGCCCGCGCCGCGGCGCCGCAGTGAGCAGCTTATTAGAGGCACGGGATGTGCTGGCGGATCCACCGCCCCTGAGGCGCGACCTCACATGCATGCTCTAGAGCTGGCTGATATAGTCGTCTGTGGCCCGGCTGGTAATGTTATGCTCCAAGGATCCCCTCCTGATCTTGCCCTGGCGCCTGCTGTGCGATGATCCGGGTCCAACTTGCTGCGCAACAGAACAGATGCAACCATGGCGAGGTCGCTGAGCCGGCCCGAATATAAGCAGAACTGGCGGACATGAAGGGAGCCGAGGGAGTGGCGCATCTGTCAGCGTCACGCAGCAAGTACTGTCCGGTGCAGTGACGGATGTTCATTTAGCGTGCCACTCGACTCGGAGGCTTTTACCGCAAGGTGTTATGTATGGCATAGGCGCGCGGGCATTGGGGTTAGGGTCCGAGTTAAGTCATACCCTGGTCAGCCCCCGTTGTGCACATTCTCCGGTCGACGTACTCACTGAACACACTCCCAGGCAGACTCCGTGGCGTTTGTCGTGTTTGGCGTTTGTACTCTGTCCATTGTTGCCCTCCCAACCCGATCCCGCTTAAGTGCGCTTGTCACCTGATCGCTCCGCAGCGGATGGTTGCTACCCCATCATCTACCCCACTGGCGGCGGATAGTTGCCGCAGTGATGTTTGGTATTGTCATCTTATTCGCGCCATCTGGGACATTTTTGCGGCTGGTGGTCTGGACGGTTCCGCTGCGTTAGACTCCTTTGCAGTTGCTATGGGGAGAGTGATGCATGATAAGCCAGGATAACCAGGCAGCGCTGCACGAGCCATGTATGGTGCCGACCCGACCATAAAAAGCTTTTTTTTTAAACGTGCCATGTCCTTGTTGGTCCAATTCCAGACAAATACATCACGAGATATCACCACGAGAATTAAAAGCATTAGCTAGCACCCCATTAATCAGAGCAAAAACATGGGTTCTTATAACATAGGTCCTAACATGTGGTTCGGCATCACCCGTAACCACATGGCAAAATCTACAGAGTTCATAGCGTGCACACCGCTCCCTGCCACTTTCAAGGGACTCCGTTTTCGTGTCCCCGTCCGTTATTTCATGCCTTGCCGTGAAACCTGCTCAACAGGCTGTTGAAATCAATCGTGGGCCGGCTTTTCGTCATTCTCTTTCCAGTCTTCGACAGCGGTGCTGGATTTATGCTCGGCAGCTTGCTGAGCAAGGATCCCAGTCCGGACAGCCGCGCGAATCCCTTCGGGCAGTCTCCGTTGTCCTCGTCTTCCAACATCCCCAGCGTGCCCTGCAGCGGGCCCGCACTCTGGGTGTAGCCGTCCCGCACAGACTGCAGCCCTGTGGCAAAGGACTCTCGCCGCTTATTCAGTAGGTTCGAAATCACCGACGTCCGGCGAGCCTGCATAGGCACCGCAGGCTTGTCGCCCAGCGCGTTGTTTTGCTTCGCCTCTTGCTGTTGCTTTGCAGCCCTGCCGCTCTCCTCCTTGGCGAGCCTGTCGAGCAGATCACTGACATGCAGTTCCTCCAGCTTGCGCGGGTCGGCCTTTGCTGCCGCCTTGGCCCCCTTGTACCGGCGCATGTCACGCCCGCCATTCCAAAACCCATACTTTGGCATCGAGATCTCCTCACTCTCGTTACCCATGCCGTCCTCCCTCCGACCTGCTGAAGGGTCCGCTGAAACAGACTTCTTCGTGCCTGGCTGGCTTACTCCCACATCAATAGAGCGTCTGGAACTCTGTGCGTGAATGGAGCGCCTGGAACTCTGTGCATGAATTGAGCGCCTGGAACTCTGTGCATGAATGGAGCGCCTGGAACTCTGTGCATCTGCGGAGCGCCTTTGGCCTGGGCAACAGTTGGGAAATCGGCAGCAGGCTTCAGCGCCCTGGATGTTTTTTCCGTGGACTCCCGGTAACGCCCGACAGTATAGAGTAAGACATAAATACTCTTCCTCTATAATGTCGCCAGGTGGTCGTTCCTCTGCAAAAGGCCGAAATTCCCTACAGTAAACGGCTGCAGAGAGGTGCGTTGTTTATAGGGGCAGGATGGGGAGGGTTGTCGGGGGCTCACCGCCTTTCTTGGGTGCCACTATTGGGGGTAGGCCAGGGCTGGTGTCGCTGGTGGAGGGCCACTCCTGCTGTGGCGGCGACCGATCGAGCTCATGTTTTGAGGACAACGTCAAATCCTTCTTGGAGGTGCGCCGGCTCTTCGTCTTAGCCTTGCGAGCGGTCGCGTCTTGCGCGGCCTTTGGCTGATTGATATCAGACGTCGTGAAGCTGCGCGCTACACTGCTGCGGATAGGACTTGTCACCGGCGGCAGCCCCGACTCGGTGAGGCTGAGCTGCGAGCGCTCCGCACGGCCGTCCACGCGGGACATCGCCTGCTCAAACACCTCGTGGCCGACCATGGCGCTTGCACAGTGCCGGAGATACACCACCGCTGAGCTTTGTCGGCGGTGGTGGGATTCCGAGGTGCGGACAATTATCTCGGTAGTATGTTTTCTTGAGATACTTCACAGCTGTTAAACACGTCAGTATGTTGCTGGTATCTTTTGTGGCCTATCTATTTACTATGGCCTGACTAACGCAATCCTTTCTGCGTTACTACAGGCAGCGAATCCTCATCGCTACAGGCAAATATGCTGTAGTAATGATTACTTGCTGCTACTGCTACTGCTCGCCGCCGCCTAGCGCGAGCGCCTTTATAATCCTTAATGTATTTATTTTATCGGATAAGGGATAGACGCGTGCTGGTACGCGGTACAGGTAAACGCGTTATCCCATGCGTGAGTCCACAGGCGTAAATAGTAATGAAGGGGTGGGTTTTAATCCATGCGCAGGCTGAACGCCACGTGTCGCGAATGATGTAATAAAACGATTTGCTGCCCTGAGGGCAGCAATATATATCCCCATCTTCCCCCCAGCAAGCCGCCCCTAATAATCGCACTACGAATGCGATGGCGCATTATGGAAATATACGCAATTGTACACCGGGGATTGGTGAAATGTTGCACCTTCCAAGATGCAAATGTGTTACATCGCATGTACACAATGTACATCTAGGGTTATCTAAGGTATCTATGCTCTACTCTGAAAACATGCGGGGTGACGTTGCTGTTATCTTGCGTCGCGAGCTCGTGGCCGCGCTTGGCGTGTGCGCTTCAAAAAACAGCGATACTCGCCCGCTAGTGCGCGCCGGAAAACGGAAATTGCCGGTCAGCTACTCAGCTGTAAAATGCGCAAAAAACGCAATTTAATCGCGCAGTACATAATGTCAAAGTCACAACTGATGTCGGAACATTGAGGACCATGGTGCTGGCACTAGCGCTCAGGGAGCCGCCACCCCAGTCCGTGCAATGAACTAAATTCTAGAATAAAATAAAATTTGATCTAAGTCCCTCTTTAATTTCACTCTGATTCAAAGTTAATGGAATCTACTACTTAATTAACGTAATTGAAATCGAATCAATCTTGCCTTAAAATGCGGACGAAAACTTACCATATCACACCTGGGCTGGATAGGGTGGATCCCTGTGTAAATGGTCCAAGTACCGCGCTCCATGCGTACATGGGCCGGTCCGTGTGTACATGGTCGTTGTCGAGGGCATTCCATGTGTACATGGGTTAGCCAACGACCCGTGTTCACATGGACCGTTTTCGGTTAACTCCATGTGTACATGGTACGGGCCATGTGGACATGGGTCAATGGAGGCTCCATGTTCACAGTCATGGACCGCTCCATGTACACATGGCCCGCATGCCCACATTAGTAGTTATACTAGCTAGCTGCAGAAGGCGATATCAGGAAATCACCAGAAAAGGACTATCGGAAAGGTCCTTTACAGCAACTGCGAGGTGGAAGCAGTAGCATGAGAAGATGCAAAATAGGCACGAGCCCACGTATCAGACTTCGCCACCTACACACCGGCCGAGAGAATGCCGCCTATGGTACCATGCACGCAAGCAGAGACCCGCTGCAACACCCCCCGCCGTGTGCGCAACAGGTGACGGCGGAACTCGGCAAGTTGACTAGCGACAAAGTTCCGAAGTGTCTGAACGGACCGGCCACGAAGGAAGCATGAGGTCGGGGCGGAAGGGCCGCCAAGGAAGTTGCGCACAGCCAGCAACACCGCAAAGACCACCGTCAAAGCGGACTTCCCGAGACGGCCGCGGTCTTCAACCACAAAAGGGTAGTACCGGTGAATACCCTGCACTGCTGGGGCAGAAGACGCCCGGTCCGCTGCCAACTTACCCTGCTCCGCCTCGGTCGCCGCGATCCCCGGGGTGCACCAGCGGGGGTCGTTGCTCCAATTGGGAGTTGTGGAGGACACGCACGCGAAGTCGATCATGTAGTCGCACGCCGCCCCCCCCCCCCCCCCCTCCACCCCAGCCACTCCGCCAGCGTCAAGTCCGACGCCCGCGAGCGAGCGGTCCGCTGGGCGCAGCCCACTCGTCTCAAGGGTCAAGTCGCCGGCTCCCGAGCGGTCCCGGTCAAGCACCGCCCCCGCTTCAATTGCCACAGATGCCCACAGATTCTTCAAAGCGGTATGCATGCGGTGCTTGTAGTTCGCTACATCACCAGACGGGCAGCTAGATGATTCACACGGATGCCCGCATGTCCGCATGCCCGGATGCCTGCATGGATCTTAACAACGCTGCAAACCTGGCGGTATGCCTGTCCCGGGGCCGGGGGAAGGAAAAACCCACGGCGGCTACCTGTAGTGGTATTGCTGTGAACTACCAATAAAATGCCAGTCGTAACAAATCCACCTACCGCTATTACATGATTGATTTCGCGTGCGTGTCCTCCACGACCCCCACTTTGGGCATTGACCCCCGCAAGTGTACCCCAGGGATCCCGGCGACCGGCGGGGCGGAGCACAACAAGCTGGCGACGACGAACCGGGCGTCTTCCGCCCCTGTGCAGGGTGTTCACCGGTACTACCCTTTTGTGGTTGAGGACCGCGGTCGCCTCGGAAAATCCGCTTTGACGGTGGTCTACATCTTCGCGGTGTTGCTTGATGTGCGCAACTTCCTTGGCGGTCCTTCCGCCCCGACTTCATGCTTCCTACGTGGCCAGTTCGTCCATGCTCTTCAGAAATTTGGCGCAAGCCAACCCGCACAGTTCCGCCATCACCTGTCGTGCACACGGCGGGGGGTGTTGCAACGCGAGTCTCTGCTTGCGTGCATGGTACCTTGGGCGGCATTCTCTATGCGGCCGGAGTGCGTACGGCCAAGTCTGATGCGTTTGCCCATGGTCATTCCGCACCCTCTTCTGGTGCTGTTTCCACCTCGCAATTGTTGTGCTGGACGTTTCCTATGTTACCTTTTTGGGTGATTTCCTGGTCGCCTTTTGCAGCTAGCTCATGTAACTATGTTATACCTACCGCGGAAAGCAGTAGCGACTACTTAGGTACTAAAATATCAACACAGCAAGCCGCCCAAAGGCGCCCGGCATAAAACTGCTGGTGGTATCCCTGGGATAATACTTAGGGATAATCCTTAGCGACCGCTCGTACTTGGTACCCTGCGCGCTTAAAAAAATACCGTGCGTTCATGGGCTGCGCCGGACGGGCTTTTTTTCTGCTTCGATGCGGCAGTGCGCGGCGGGCGGATGCCGTCGATGACGGGCACTACCAGTAACCCTGTAGCTTCGTGCCGCCACCGTCACAAGCCGGTGACAGCCCGCGCCAATCACTCCCCGCACCATCCGTAGCCTGAACCATATACGCCCGACGCTCGTGGCCGGCTTGTCTCCGGACTCGCTTCCACGCGCTCGAGATGGGCAAGAAGAAGGGGCCGGCGAAGCGGCTGCCCATATTCGCCGCCGCCGACAAGGGCGACGTGGCGGCGGTGCGCACCATCCTGGAGGAGCACCCCACCACCATATCCGCGAAGAACAACGTGCGCCCCGAGCCTCAAGCCCCTTTCATAACTTCTTCTTCCCAACTCTCGTTTTGCTATCCGTGTGTTGCCCCCCCCCCCCCCCCCCCCCCCCCCCCCCTCGTGCCGATTTTTCTACGGGATATATATTACCGACTATCTCGATCCTACATATACCCTCTTTTCATTACGTTATGATTGGGCGGGGGTATGCATTCTATCTGTCCATATGGTAGAAATATTATGTATGTGTGTGTGTGGGGGGGTCGGAGGGGGGGAGGGGGGGGGGGGGCTGTATCCCTACACATTCCTTCCCCGCCAACCGCCAGGAAACTTTCCCCGCGCGGACAACTCCGCCGCCACAACGCACGCAGCTCATCCTGCCAACCTCCTCCTTCCGTGACGGCTCCCCTTCCATCCTCCCTGGTGCCACCAGGACGGCTGGACGCCACTGCACCAGGCGTCGTTCTCGGGCAACCTGAGCGTGGTGAAGCTGCTGCTGGAGAAGGGCGCCGATATCTCGGCCGGCTGCAAGGTTGCCTCCCCGCCAACCCCCGGCTCCCCTTAGCAACTGCCCTGACCGACCCCACAGAGCCTGCCAGAGGTCCATACCATTACAAACTGGTTAGCACCTGCATGGGCAGTGGCCTTTTCCCTCTGGCACTGTCGCAATGTCGTGACCGCCAGACGGGTGGGGTCAGGTGGCGTAGTAAGAGGCGGGGGGAAGGGGGGTTCATTATTCAGGAGACCTCAGCCCCCGCACCTGTAGTCGTAACTAGTCTGAATGGCATGCCACCGCCCGGTGCAGGACCAGGACACGCCGCTGCACTACGCCGCGGCGCAGGGCCACTGCCGCATCATGCGCTTCCTGGCCGCCAAGGGCGCGGACCTGCGTGTGAAGGACCGGGTGACCCCCCCCCCCCCCCCCCCCCCTTCCTCCCTTCCCAACCCCACGTCTCCCTGTCTCCTACCCCCGAGAGGCACTCAACCGCCGCCCAGCCGCTCGCTTCCTGCCGGGCCATTTAAATAGCTTTCCAATGGCAAATGGGTGGCGGTGGTTGAGTGGTAGCAGGGACGCACAGGGGCGCAAGCCGCATGTCCACCCTCCTGGAAGGTGTGCGGGGCTCAGGGTTGGACTGCATAGCGGTGCGGACAACGGATGCACAGGGGTGCACCACACCACGGCGTACCCCACCGTGGGTCCTCCTGTCCACCCCATCGCTCCATACACTCCGCCCCTGCCACAACGCCCCGGCTCGGTCGTGCCTGTCGCGACATGCGCAAGCGGTGCCGTCCAGGCGGGTTTGGTCTACCCTCTCCCTGGACGCGGCGCAGCCGTGTTGGCGTCCAGGGCGTCAGCGCACCTGCAGGAGCAAAAAACAATCGCGACGGGCTTTGCTCTCACATTTCAAGCTTATTTAGAATATGTTCGAAAACTGTGCGCATGTAAACAAACGTTTGCCGGCACCCCGATTGCATTCAGCTTCTTGTACCGGCGTGGGGGCACGTGCTTCTGATTGCAGAGTATGTTTTTTCATTTGCTAGGTCCTGCCACGATGGCGTGGGGACCGCGCTCGCGTGCGGGCTGGGGCTGGGGGGCTGACGTGGGTGCCGTGGTGGGCTTGCCGGGGCGCAGGACGGCGAGGCCCCGCTGGACGTGATTCCCAAGAAGGAGAAGGACGCGCGCAAGCTGATGGCGGCGCTGCTGGCGGGCGAGGACTGCCCGGAGGTGGGCAGCGAGGAGGACGACTGGGAGACCGACCCCGAGGAAGGCGAGAGCGGCAGCGCAGCGGCGTGAGGCGCCCCCAGCAGGCCTGCCGCTGGTGCCTCTGAACGCGCACGTGTCTCAGCCAGCACGTATCTGCCGAGGAGGGCTGGAATCGGCGCACGCGATGTTGACAGAGCCGGTGCCGCTGCCGGACATCTGTGATGCGCCTGATGTGTCCAGGCCCTCAAGGGCCGCCAGAGCGCCCGGGGCGTCTGCAGGCTGGCGGCAGGTGATGGCGCTGACGTTGGAGGGGGCGCCATCGGTAGATGGGCTGCGCGCACGCAGCTGGCTGGCTGGGGATACTCTGCTTGGAGAGGGGCAATGTAAGCAAAGCATTCATTGTCTGCCGTCGATGTACGGGGAAGTGCCGAGTGACAGTGTTATTTACGCGAGCTGCCACCAGTGGATGGAGCACCCCGCCTGCCCCTCCCCCCCTTCCCGCAACCCCCCACACACACATTCCTTTGTGCTCTTCGGGTTGCAGTTGTGGGAGGAGTTCTTGTACCTATAATGGCAAGCCAGGCAGCTGCAGGTCGCTGGTGATGTTGGCATCCAGGCGCAACACGCCGGACAGCGGCAGGCGCATGCGCAACAGAAGGGGAGGCGGAGGGCGTGTTGGCGCTCACACTGGGAGCGCTGTGGTGTTTCAGACTAGATGGCGGCTGCGGGTCATATGGCATGATCGATGGCCACAAGCCCACACCGAAGGGCACGGCTGCATTGTGCCCAGAGGAAAAATGCGGCGGAGGGCGGGAGGGGGGGAGGGGGAGGTGGGGGGGGGGGGGGGGGGGGCAAGGTGGGCAATATTCTGTTAAAAAACATGCTGCGAGAGTTCACATGAAGGGGAGAAGGGGGAGGGAGGAGAGGAGGGAAGGACGGGGGGGGGGGGGGGGGGGGGGGGAGGGGGGTGGTTCAGCGCAGCTATGTAATCACTAGCGCATGGCCGCGCTAACCGCAGCCGCTGCCTCCTGCGCCACAAAGCGCAGCGAGCGGTCGCCCTGCTCCCCGACGGTGTGGACCGCAGCCAGCAGGGCGTCGTACTCGGGGCCCGCCAGCCGCGGCGTGGCGCCCGTCGCGATGGCCTTCATCAGCGCCTCCAGCATGACCTGCTGCGTGCGGTGGCGCGGCAGCATGTTGTCGCGCGGGCCAACCAGCACCGCCGTCGTCAGCCCGGCGCCCTCAGTCGACAGCAGCGCGCGCGCCGCGTCGCCGGGGTGCGTCGCGAGCAGCGCCGCCTCGCACTGCGCGGCCGCCACCGCCAGCGGCGGGTCGGGGTGCGTCGCCAGCTCGAGGAAGATGTCGTAGCAGCCCACCAGAGGGCCCGACACGCCTGCGCCTGCCTCGCCCGCCTTGACTGCCGCGCCGTCCACCTCCAGCAGCGACTGCAGCAGCCAGGATGGTGGGATTGGGGCACCGCTCACATCAGCCAGCAATGAGGTACCCGTCCACCCACCCACCCACACACACCCTCTACGGCGCAAACGAAATCGGGAACCCGGTGCCGATGCTTCCCGATTCCGGCTTGCTCAAATTCCCGTCAATGTAGTCATTATATCCACCGCCATGTATTTGCCTTGACGGGAGTTTGCGGGCCAAAGCTCCACGAGTTGGCGGTTCGTGGTGTATTCCGACCGCTTTTGACTATTTATGGTTGTTCCCTTGTGTAGGTAAGGGCAAGGTTCGAAATTGCTACGTGTGCGGGGACCAAAAGTAAGCCAACTGTACACTAATTCATGCTCCGGCAGCAGGCCGAGGTAGGAACACGCTAGAGCCCACGGCGTGGCCTCGTCATGTCATGGACATATGGAATGGGTACATGAGGCGCCCATGCCACAATGCGATGTAGAAAGCATCCGCCTCGCAAATGCATGCGCCGTTGAGCGCAGCCTACTTGTGCAAACACAAACGGTCCGCGGATTAAAAGCGCTGTTGACCCCCCCCCCCCCCCCCCCCCCCACTAAGAGACACAAACTAGCAAAACGGGGAAATAATTCAGGAAACAGCACGAATACGTCACGAATATTACGACGCGACATTCATCGCTGGTCGATGGAATATAAAGGTGCGAAAGAGTATTTTTTGGCCCCGTGGACCGTCTTTAATTGTACGGTAGAATTACGTCTTTAATTACGTCTTTAATTGGACGGTCTTTCATTTAATTATACCGTCCGGTTGGGATAACTCTTACATGTAGAGATAGAGATAGAGATAGAGAGAGAGAGAGCGAGAGAGAGAGAGAGTGTGTCATAGGAAAAGGAAGGAGAACCCGGGGCGGGGGGGGGGCTTTCACCTGGCAGAGCTCCAGGACGGGCTCCAGGAAGGGCTCCACGCGGTTCTCATGCGCGTACTCCACCACCGCAGCGACCTGCCAAACAACACAGGCCGTCGGCATGGACCGCCCTGCATGCGTACAACCTCCCCGCCGTGCGGGTGGTGAGTCCGCTGTATGGCGCAGGGGAGGATGGCTGCTGTGATGGGGCACTGACCTTCGGCACCACCCCCAAGCTGGCCATCGCCGACGGCCGCACGTTGCCGGCGGCGATGACGAGGCGGCACAGCCGGATATTGTGCACATTGTTGTTGGTGTGGTCCAGCGACAGAAACTCGAAGAACTTGGGGATGAGCCCCAGGCGGTCGATGGCGTCCACCCACGCAGAGCGCGCCTGGAGAATGCCACGTGACGCGCGGACGGGGTTTCAGCCGGCTGCTGGCACGCGCGCAGGCAGCGGCTGCTGAGGTATCGCGGCTGAGCGAGAAGCAAGCCACCAAATGCTGTGGGACCAGGTGCGCCCGCAGGTGGTGCGTACCTCGAGTAGCGCTCCTAGCAGCTTGAGGGCATAAAGCGGCATGGGGTCCTCGTCCTCCAGCAGTCCTGGCAGCAATGGCAGCACGTGCTTCTGCACCAGGTTGTCGATCTGTCGGCCTGTGCGCACCGTGTGAATGCAAACGGGTGGGGTGGGGGGCAGCCCGGGGGTTTTTTTTTTTTGGAGGGGGGGGGGGGGGGGGGGGGGGGTTCAGCGATTCCGCACATTACGCGCAGAATTACAGGGCGGGGAGGGTGGGGGCGGGGCGCTTGCCTGAGGTGGAGGTGTCGCTGGTGCCGTCGCGGTCGCCAGCGTAGATGTCCGGCTCCGTCAGGTAGAGGAGCAGGATGTCACAGGTCAACTAGGCGTATGCCAGAAGATTTGGCGGCGTTAGTGCTGCTGCAACAAGCAATTTCATCTCTTTATGTGCTTATTACGTAATTAATTGTATGTTGTTGGCGGTGGCGCCGGGGGGTGGGGTGGGGGGGGGGGAGGGGGCGGGCGCTCTGCGGCGGCGGGCGCATGAGCACCTTCAGGCACAAGAAGCGCGTGTCGCCGGTCTCGTGATTGGAGGCCACGGCGGTCGCGAGCGCGGGGAGCAGCTTGCCCAGCACGGTGTCGTAGTGCTGCAGCAACGTCTCCATGTTCTGCGCACAACCCAATCGGTGCAACATCAGTGCAGAGCAACGCCAAAACCCTTTTTCTTACTCTCTCTCCATCTCTCTCGCCATCTTTCGATTGAGACAGCGGAGGACAAGAGCGTCTGCACCGCAGGTGGCAGGTGGGCCGAAAGCTAAGCGGGTCGGATGGGAGGGGAGGGGCAGACAGATGGGGTGGCGAGCGGCGCATGCCTGGCTCAGCGCCTCCAGGGTGTGCAGCAGCGTGGTTTTGAACTCGGCCATGCCTGTGAAGTTGACCGAGGGCTGGCAGGTGACGGAGAGGTACGTGGCGAGCTCGGTCACGAGCGCCGGAGTGACAGCGGCGGAGCGGAACGCCGGCGAGGTGAGCAGGTGCAGCACGACGGGGAACTGGCTCAGGTGCGACCCGCCGGTGCGTGGCCGCATGCCCGAAGTGGGCGTCAGCCGCCGGCCGCGGCTCAGCCCATCCAGCTCTGACGACACCTGCGCGCCACCACAACCCAAAACAGGGCATGCACAATCAGCGCGTCAGTCATCGGAACATCCTTCAGCAAATACCAGTGGGATAGCTGTGCATTCAACATGGGATGGGGTGGCTGGCCGACCTGCTGGGTGATGGCCTCCAGCACACCGGCCGTCTCGTCGCGCAGCGTGCCGACTGCATTGCGTACGTATGGCTCCTTGTCGCGCGCCAGCTTCTCGATGATGGGCACCGCCTTGGCGTTGCACGCGTCCAAGAGGTAGCGGCTGCTCAGGCGGGATAGCAGGACCAGCGACACCACGCCCTGCGCATCGCACCGGTGCACGGCAGGGAAAATCAGCGTGAAGCACAGGGGATGTGGTGATTTTAGGCGCCCGGGCCGGGCGAGGGGGGCGGGGGGGGGGGGGAGAGGGCTGGCGGCGTGCCTTGGCGCGCAGGCTAGCCAGGCTGTTGTCCAGCAGCGCCACAACTGCGGGCACGAGGCTGCGCTCCTCGCCCAGGGAGGAGCGCGTGCGGCCCGAGATATCGGGGCTGGACAGGCCAAGGTTGAGCATGTTGATGGCCGCCGTCTGCACCTTGGCGCTGCTGTCAGAAAGGCCTACAGACAGCAGCAGGGGCTCTCTCAGGGGGCAATCAACTAGCCCTCTTGGCTTCAGGACTCAGCGGGTGTGGGTACCGTCTACCCCGGCCGGCGGTGGGGGTGGGGGGGAGGGGCAAAAAAGGCCGCACCAGAGAGGATGAGGCGCACGCCGAAACTTGTCCATGGTGTATGACACCAGCGAGGGGTTGAAGCGCAGCAGCCTCGACATGGTGGACGCGATGGTGGCCTTCAGGCCTTCATTGCGTGTGGAGTTGAAGAGCTGCCATAGGAGCGGAGGGGAAGGCGGGCGGGGCTCAGTGACGCCGCTGAGCAGTGCAGGTGTATATATCAGCGTCATACATCTGCGCAACACCCCCATATCTTGGGGATCAAACAATGTGATGGAGTCAGAAAGGTTGCGCCCCGCGCGGCATGTGAACCACCGACCTGCACGAGGGCAGCCATCGTGTCAGGCGTGCCGAGGCGGCTGCCCCAGTCGTTGCCGGGGCCGGAGATGTTCTGGCTGGCGATGTTCTCCACCGTCTTGACGGCGTAGTGCTGCGCCGTTTCGTCCTCACCCATGCGCAGCAGACGCAGCACCGCCGCCACGGTGTTGGGCGACACCTGCCAGACGTCGGCGCCCTTCCCCAGCGCGGCCGCGTCCTGCTGCTGAGTGGCGATGTAGAACAGCAGCTCCCCCAGCGTCGCCATCGCGCGCCGCCGCACGCGCTCGTTCTTGTCGCGGAGCGTCTCGGCCAGCACCTCCAGAACGCCAGTCGCCGCCAGCTCGTCCGCGATGAAGGTGGCGTGGCGCACCAGCAGGCCGATAACGGACGCCAGGCGCACCCGCAGCGTGGGCGCGCGCGCATTGCGCAGCATGCGCACAAACAGGATGGTCAGCGAGCTGTTGATCAGCACGTTGGCCGCCGTGGTGTCCGTGCACAGCGTCTCAAAGTACGCCAGCACGTTGACCTTGTCCTGGTGGGGACAGCGCGCGATGGGGGCGAAGCAGGGCTCGCAGTCAGGGGTAGGCAGAGAGAAGCACATGGCAAACTTCACGCATTTGCGTTTTCAGCATGAGGTGAAGATTGGTGTGCACTGCGGCGTGGTGGCTGGGCGCACCTTGAGCGGCGCTGCGCCTGCGACGGCACGGTAGATGTGCGTGAGGAAGGTCTCCAGCTCTGTCTGATTGTTTTGGCAGGCAGCAAGCATCTCTTGCAGGCTCTGCAGGACCACGTGGGGTTACACCGGGGGGGGGGGGGGGGGGGGGGGGCAAACACAGTCAGCATGCCATACTCCAACACATAATTGGCGAGTGGACAATACCGTACAATTAAATACGGTTGCCGGGGCCACAATTTATAATGAATTGTATTGCACCTTCGTGTCGGAATATTCGTGAGGTATTCGTGCTGTATTCTTACTTATTTTCCGTTTAAATAGCTTTCCCTTCTTTGCAGGAGGCAGGGGGGGGGGGGGGGGGGGGGGAGAATGTTATTTGTCCACGGACTGTTTGTGTTTGTACGATACGCACTTTAACAGTCAAGCTTGGCCAAGCACTTTCACCGATCAGGCATCCCAGTGAGCGAAGACAAGACACATAGGATGGGGGGATATAGGCCCGCATTGGGGTGTCATGGTAGTGGCAGCAGTTGGGTCGGGGGTAGAGGGGGGCCCACCATGGCTGGGAAGGAGAGGCTGCGCGCCTCCCAGCGAGGCTCCGCTACGCGCTCAATGCGGCGGTTGCCCACAATTGGCTTGACGGCGCTGTCGCTGGCGTGCCAGATGAGGTCCTCTACCGCAGGGCGTTCCGTGGTCGCCATGTCGTCCTCTTCTGTGGCGCTGATGTTCTGTTGCGCGCCCAGGGTGGCGACGTCAGCCCCCCCCCCCCCCCCCCCCCCCCCCATCTCCAATGTGGCCCCTGCGTGACAACCCAATGAAGAAGCAACTTTGGCTGGCGGGCTGAGGACGGGCCGCGAGAATGCACACAGATCAAGGGAGGCTGCAACCTGTTCCTGCGGACATCTCTGCGGACTTTACCAGCTGCCCCCAGCGATCTCCTAAATCCCCTGCCCCGTCCCCTCCCCACCCACTGCTTGTCATGCGCATCCACTGCCAGCCCAAGCTGGAGCTCAACATGCTTTGGGAGCCTGAACAAGACAGCTGAGAACGGAAGGGAAAGGGGAGAGGTAGATAGGAGGGGAGGAGGGGTACCGTGGGGTGTTGGACGTCCTCCCGCACAGGGCTGCCGCCGTGCCCTCCGCGCGGCTGCGCTCGCATGACACCCTCCTCCACGCCCTGCCGGGGAGACAGACGCGTCAGCCCCCCCCCCCCCCCCCCCCCCGCCCGCCCGCCGCACCCCCTCTGTTTTGGGTTTACCCCCCCCCTCCCCCCTTCCCCTGCAAGTCAACACGTGCGGACGGCCGCACCTTGTTGAGCCCCACCCTGTGGTTGTTGTTCTGGGAGCCGACAGCGCCGCTGTCGTCCTGTTCGCCTACAAGCACAGAGATCCAGGACACTCACACGCTGCGCAGCGAGCAGGGGGTGCGGCAAGCCGCCGGCACAGGAGAACAAGAGTGGGGCGAAGGTGTTTGGGGGGGGGGGGGGGGGGGGGGAGGCTTACCGCTGGCGTGAGAGCCCTCTTCCTCCTCCGCACCCGACTCTGCGTCCGCTTGCCGTTCCTGGGGACATAGAGATGACACACAGGGCGGCGCAACAGGTCAGGAAGGGCCCCAGTTCACAAGCCCTGACCCTCCGCTTACCGGTCAGGCCATCCAGGAGCCCCCCCCCCCCCCCCCCCCCACACACACAGACACAGACACACAGAATCCCTAACACAGTGGTCTACAACAATATATTATCCTTGACCCGGGAACCCGATTCTATGTTACGCGTATGATCCTGGCCTTGGCAGATGTGGAGCCCTGCTTTGCAGCCCTCCCCAAGGGGAAGAGGCCAGCAAGGATTCCCCCCCCCCCCCCCCCCCCCCCCCTTGACCCACCCCTGCAAGCCCGCCCCCTTCACGCCCCAAACTTCCCGCAGCGGTCCGCCTGCCCGCACCTCAAAGTCAAGCTCTGCATCAGCGTTCTCCAGACGGACGTCACCGCGCGTGGGTCCAGCCGTGGCGGCGGTGTACTCCTGCCCGTCCGACTCCTTGTCCAGATTGTTGCGCGCCACCGCGGACATGCGGTTCACGTTGACGCTGCGCAGCATCTCGCTCATCAGGGTCTGGCTCTCGCGCACGCCCGCAGCCGGCTTGGGGCGCAGGCTGTTGCGCTCGATGAACGCCTCCAGCGCTGGCTCCGCCGGCATCGGTCGCTCCGGGAGCCGGAAGTTCCAGAAGGGGTGTGCGATCAGCTCCTGTGCGCCGGCATCCAACCCCAAACGCTCAGCCTCGCAAGTGCAGTGCCCTGCGGCGCCCGCTGGCCAGCCAGGCTGCCAGCGCCGCCAAAAGCTCACAAGAACAGCTCCAGTGATTCCATTCCCCTGCCTATGTCCGGCGGACAGGCGAAAGCGGGGCTAGGGGCGGGGCACCTTCCACGTCATGCGCGTGGCAGGGTTCTTGTCCAGCAGGCCGGCCACCATGTCGTTGAACTCCTTGCTGGCTGAGGGCAGCGGCGCGGGGTCCTTATTGAGGATGTCGTGTACCTGTGCAGGCAAGGGCCGGGTGCGGCGATCAGGGCTGCCGGGCGCCAAGGGGGGAACACTTCAGAGGGGGATGCTGCCACCACCTCCGTAGTCGCTTTTGCTGCTGGTCAGCTGCCAGGCCTCCTAGGTTTTTAGCAGCCTGTGTGTTGCCGATGGATGTGCGGAAGGGGGGCGCACCAGCTGATTGAAGCTGGTGGAGACAAAGGGCGGATGGCCCGCGGCGCATTTGTAGAGCACGCAGCCGAGCGACCACAGGTCCGATGCGGAGGAGTGCGTCGCGTCCTCCTGGAAAAGCTCTGGGGCCATGTAGCAGGGCGTACCGCGCTTGGCCTGCGGCGGCGAGTGCGAGCCAGGGGGCTCAAGTGAGGTGGGGTGGAGTGAGGCCGGATGGAGGTGGGAGTTGGGGGTTCGGGGGGGGGGGGGGGGGGGGGGCTCTACCGGCGGCAGCCCCGTCACAGGCGTCTTGTTGATGTCGCTGAGGCGGCGGCTCAGGCCAAAGCCGCCGAGCTTAATGCGTCCGTTTTCGTCCAGCAGAATGTTGCTGGGCTTCAGGTCGCAGTATATGATGGAGTGGGAGTGCAAGAAGTGCATCGCGGTGACCAGATCGCGCCCAAAGTCGTGCATGGATGTCTCGGGTAGGCGCATGTCCTGCGGAGTGGCGGCGATACTGAACATGGTGGCCCGCCAAGGTATGGCGGGGAATAGGAGGAGGGAGGGCGGGCGGGGGGGGGGGGGGGGGGGGGGGGGCGCACCTGCCGCAGCAGCGACATGAGATCGCCGCCGACGCAGTACTCGAGAATGAGCCACAGGTGGTTGGTTGTCTCATACCACGCGTAAAACTTGAGAATGTTGGCCGAGTTGAGGGCGTGCATGGTGCGGACCTCCTGCAGCACCCGCGCCTTCTGGCTCTTCTCCACGCTCTTGATCGCGTAGTACGAGATTGTTTTCTTCTTGCGTCCCTTGTACACCACGGAGTGCTTGCCCCGACCCAGCGCCTCATAGATGCTGCGCATACCGCCGCCGGCAAGCAGGCAGGAGGGGGCAAGAAGGGGAGAGGGGGGTCAGCGCGCCGCCAGCGCTTTCAACTCCCCCCCCCCCCCCCCCCCCCCCCAATGACCAATGAAACCCGCCTGCGTGTCTGCCTGCCTGATGCAAAATTTCCTCCTTTGGTCCTTTGCCATGGCACTCCTCACGTGATGAACAGGTAGTGCCTGCTTGCCTGCGTGCGCTCGTGGGTAGCCTGTGTTGGGGGGTACATGCCGCCTCCCCAGCTCACCCCCCCCCCCCTTGCCATCCCCGCGCGATGTTGTGCCTGCTTGCCTATATGGGCTAGCAGGCGGGCGTACAAATAGCCTCCCCGCCCCTGATACCTAGCTCCACACCTCCTTGACCCAGGACCCCCCTCCCCCCCCCCCCCCCAAAACACACACACACACACACACACACACACTCTCTCTCTCTCTCACACATATTATGCGTTGCCACCGGCGTATAGACGTGTGTGCCCAGCCGCCAGCCGCCAGCGCCGCGCGTGCGCGCCTATTGCCACCCAGCCCCCGCGCTGAAGGTGCGCCAGTGAGCGGAACTGGAGGGGCTCCTTCCCCGCCCTCCGTAGGGCGTGCTCGCCTTGGCCGGGCAACGGGCCAAGGCGAGATCCGACTGGCCGACAGCCGCGGTCGAAGCGGCCCACAGCAGGGAAAGAGGCGCTGGTGGAGGTGTAAGGGCAGGGACATGTGGAGGTGCGCACTGGTACTGGTTCATGGCGCCGATTCAGCGCGCCACGGGCGCCGCTGTGCTCGGGCTGCCACGCGCGAGTGAGGTTGTTGGCTGTCAGAGCTGCGCGACGGCTTTTACTTAGTTGGTTAAGCCGTCCGCCCTGAGGGGACCGCGCCCGACGCCCGCCGAGCGCCCGCCGCCCGAGCTGGCTGGCGTGCACGGAACCTCGGTTATCGACTACTAGTCAGCAGCTGCAGCTGTCGGGCGGCTGGACGGGGCACTCGCCTCGCCGGTCTGCACCGTGGCACTGATCGCGACCCGGCCCGTGTGGGCGCTGCTGGGACTGCTAGAGGTATCCCCATATGGTCAGCGCGCGCGCGTATATGTATGGTGGGGCGCCGTATTCCTGCGGGTAGTAAGATTGCCTGTATAGATGGCCGCGCCGCGGCACTAGTCAAAAGGATCAGCAGCTTTGCAGTGGTAAAATGTACTGGTGTGAATTACAAAAAGGGCAGTTCCCCAGAATTAGAAAATCAACACAGCAAGCCGCCTAAAAGCGGCCTGCATCCCGCAGAAGGCGGGATGGATGAGTGATGCGCACACGGTTCAGAGTCCGGGCCACGCGTGCACGTGTGTGTGCGGGTGATCCTCGGACGTGCTGTGCAGCTTTAGCAACGGGATGGCAGACGAATCTGCGCCGTCTGATGAGGCAGCGAGCGCGCTCTCGAGCGGCCACCAAGCTCAGGACCCCGAGGAAATCTCTGGCGAGCAAGGCCTGCTGGTGAGCCCGGGTGATGCACCGAGTGCCCCGCGATGAGAGGGCACCCCGATCCGCAGCCAAGCATGCGATACCACGCACTGTGCGGTGCACCCCCTTGCTCACCTCACCCACTGTGCCGAAGACCATGCCCGTGTACTCCGACATATCCAGGATGTCTCGAAGAGGACCCTTCTGTCCGGGCTCTGTGTTGTGCCACGCCGCATCCCGCGCAGCCAACCCCCGTTGTATGTCGCCCAACAGGGAG
>VCJN01003607.1:0-94622 GCA_006384855.1 Tetraselmis striata
AGAGGCGGTGGCAAGTGTGGCATCATCACGCGTCAGCAGTGCTAAATTAGCGACCACATGCAGTGCATGGTGGCGGAAGCATTGGCGGGCACAATTGTATATCAACAGCGCAGCAGTGCGAATATAATTTACTTAAATATATACCCATCCACATAAGTCCGAGTTTTGTGGATTCGATCAACATGCACATACGTGGCTGCATTTCGGCCGTGACTACACGTGCATGCATGTTGCTAAAGGTGATACGGCTTGGGAGAAATGCTGTGATGGCGCGCTAGATCCGATATTGCCACGTGTGGTAGCTGTTCCCTTCAACACTTTCACCTGCTAGGCAAAAGCAGAGCGAGTGGCGCGAGCGCTTCAAAAACACATACTGCCGCGCCATCCATGTGCATATAGCAACCTATAGCCATGGGGCACAACTACCCCCGCACTCATACCACATCACCCTGCTTGGTATGACAGCAGCTATCCACCATGCGCGTAGGGCATTGAAAAAACTAGGTTATTCAGGGTAAAGGAAAATAAAGCCCTGTGTGCGGATTTCGCTAGCTTACAAACAAAATCGCAGGCAGGGGAAATGTTGCTATGATTGTCACATGCGCGTGGTGATAATTCTTTCAGCCACCTCGCCGTGGGGCGAAATTTCCTGTAATAGTGCTGGCTACATCACTATTTTAGGGACGTCTGTACGCGTATGTCATCATGAATTAGTGGTCCTGATTACTGCCCATCGCACTTCGCAAGCCAAGTGGCAATGGAATGGCGTGCACTGCAATGCATCGATGCTTGTGGGTATATTGCTGCAAAATGGGGGAATGGGCATGCCAGGCGTGCGCATCGCTCAAGCCTTAAGGCGGCGCGGGACGACGATTGTATCTCGGACATGTGCCAAGTACAGCAGACCACAGAAGTCTGCATTTTCCACGCATGTTTTTTATGGGTGTGATTTCGCTCGGGGCGCTTCTGGTCGATATAAACGCACGCGCAAAATTTATACCTTTGCGGTCATAGCCGGAAAACTCATGAAAGGGCGTGCATTACATGGTGCGCTAGGGTCAATGCGACGGTGTGCGGTGCGCGCGCGGCACCTGTCATGTGGCAATATCATTGTAACGTGTGGAAACCGGCGGGGTTGTGGCCGGTCTGAGCGAACGGCATGGCGGCATTTGAACATAAAGAACCGTGTTTCCTCCTATGCTCGTCGAAATACATGTGTTCGCCACCTTCACCGCGCTGTTCGGCGGCTCGGCGCATGGTTTAGCGTTTATGGTTACATAGTGGGCTGCATGCAACATTCGCATACTGGCTGTTCGCCCTGGAAAGATCATAAATCTTGCAATCACGCGGAAATTCATAACATTTCGCATCATCAGTTTTATCGGATGTATAATTTGGACAGCGGGAAAGAAAGCCCGTGAGCGGGGCTTTCTAGTTTGTTCATTATAACATCATTCAGATAAAATTGAGACAACTGCAATAAACCCCTACTCTGGCATGACAGCCATCCAACCTTTTGTGGGTGGGAGGGGGGGGAGGGGGGGGCATGATAAGGCATGGAATGTGCGCACTCCCACGCAAGCTCCAGGCGCGCGGACCTCTTTGACATGTCCCATATCGCGTCGACCCCGTCGTCATTTCAGCTCCTCCTCTTTGTCATGGATGACATGTGCTTACACAACATGCGCGCGGACCTTTACGCTTGTCGTGAAAATTATTGTTTATGGGGGCGAACCCCGTGCTTATTGCCCCACGGTGTGGGTGATATAAGCATGCCTGTGGAATGAAAGCACTTTATGTATCTTAATTTTAACCCAGCGAGGCGCAGCCAGCGACGCATGTCTTGCAGCTTGGAAAGTTTCGGATTGAAAAATTGTGGAGAATGGTCTGATGATTGCACACTTGTATGGACATGCCCAGCGCGCATGCATTACAACGGTAGCATGCAATTATTGGTCTCAAGCTTGCGCGTCATAGATGCAATGCATATGTCCACCCACCACCGGGAGAGCGCGTGCAATAACATGCAACAAACGGACGGATAGCTACAAACAAAACACCGCCAACATGTTGACCATGTGGCTTGACCCACGTTTTGGGGGTTCTACCTTGGTGCCAAACAACACCATCGACCGAAACACATGTTAAACAAGTGCGATACGCGGACGAAAGCGGCTGCCTCCTTGGCGTAGGTAACTTGCATGCACTGAAACGCGAGGCTTGATAGCCCCGTAGCCCCATGGCTTGGACACCAAGGCGAGGACACGCGCGGATTTCTATGTGCAAAAACTTATGTGGAGTGCTGTATGCATGATACCGAAATGTGTGTTAGTGTGTATAGTGTGCGTGCGTGTAGAGGTAATAAGAATTTGGAAGAGATCTAGATCTTAAGAGAGATATATACACGCCGCGCGAGAGCGCGCGATGTGAGAGACGAACCAATAATATACGTAAATGGAGCTGTGCATATATCTGTCGTGGGCACATAATCATAACTAATAAAGGGTATCATCGCCGCGTACGTGTGTTTTACTAGTAAAGTTATTTAAGCACAAATCTAAGCTCTATTTCAGAACATATTTCAGAACATGTCATACATCATATATACCCCACGTGTTTATACGGGCTAACTCTGCCGACGATTCATAACACGCCCACACCGATGCCTTTCCTAGTTTAGCGGCATCGCGCGCGGCATCCCACTCAAGTGGAAGGCGTGCCCCCTCAGCTAGCCCTACGTTTGCCCTAGCTAGTCGATCTAAACACCGCATAGTACCCGACGTATATGTGTCATGGTGCGCCCGACTTTGTTGATTAACTTAATGGGTTATAGAGGTATTCAAGTCGGATGCTTTAGTGATCGCCCGAGCCCATGCCGCAGCGCCCGTAGTAGCCTCTATGGGCGACATATCAAATTCCCGCATCACCGGTGCAGTGGCAACCCCATGGGAGTTTTTACCCACCCCAATAAGGCACCGCAAGCACTGATTGAGTGCGTTTTGTAATTTACTTCCACCGCTAGTAGCGACTACTACCCATTCCTCACGCTTCACACCCATAAGTTAGAACCGCCGGTACTACACACGTTACTTTTAACGACAGACACACGCACATTTAGAAGGATTATGTCCCATCGGCCGACTAATACCGAGCGAATCGAGCGCCTTAATTGCGCACTTACCCTTCCTAACCCGGTCGTCTACTACGTGCCGCATATCTTAATCCGAATTAATGCTGACCGTACCCAAATACCTATATTCATTTACAACCGCTACCCCTCTTCCACCCCCTCCCCACAAGCTGCCACCACGCACCGTGTTCGCGTAACACAGTCGCGTCGGAATATTGGCCTAATGCTATCACCCCACATGTGAGTGCCCCAAGCCCCATAAAAATCGTCCTCCATCTATTGAGAGAAGTGGGCGAACATGGCATGCACGTTATCGAACCTCGAGCAACAACGTCGAGACATGTGAGACCAAAAGCGCCGTCCGCGTATAACTGACCCGGCACCCGTAGTGGTTGCTTTGCCGCTAATGAGTCAGTGCACCTTGGTACGCCACGCCCTAGATTATATCCCGTCGAATACATATCGTTAATAACTATGTCAACTAGGATGGGGGAATATCGGGGCACCCCTGTCGGGGGCCACGCTCTATGTGTATGAGGTCTGGTAGTATTCCCGGGGCCACCCATGTCTAACATGTTCCATACTATTCCTATATATAAAGTTTAAATGAAGGTAAACATATTACCCGTAACTCCTATGGCTTATTGTTGTTATATGTATAAAACCTCACGAGGTACGGTGTCACATGCCTTCCTACAATCGATAATCCCGCGGACGTACGTGCCTAACACTTGGCGACGACCCGGGATATTGAACAAGCTGGCGAACAAGCTAGCGACAAGCGGCATGGGGGCCTCCTCATTCCGCATAAATGCCGCTTGACAACGGCGGATTAACCCTGTAGCTTGGCGGGCGTCGTGCATGTGCGTTGGGTAATTATGGTCACAAGGAGTTTCCTAGCGGGATAATAATCAAAATTACCCCTATATCATTGTCCATTACATCCATACATTACATCCATTATAGGCCCATTGATCCCGTTTAGTGCGGGGACAATGGGCGGCGACGTACCGTGGCGGTGTTCCCAACACGCCGCATGGTATATCGCAACCCGTTGCGCTGACAAGTGGGGGTCACGCATCAACTCCCGATAGTCCCGCGCGCTGCACGCATTGATTGGGGTCGGTATGAACTACTCCCGATATTGGATCGCGTACTTGCTTGTCGATTGCGCCCTCAATGAATGAACACCGCCCTCACGGAGGGAGCGCGGCCACTTCCATAACGCCCGTCGCCCACCCATAATCTTCTCAAAATCTTGAACCGCGTTATGCACGGCCCGCTCCATTTGGCGGCGGCGGTGATTACGTACAAGTGTCCTAACCCTATGCCGCGCAACATCTTACTGTGCGTGTCGACGCCAGAGCGGCGTCTCAAGAGCTCCTAGGGCCCCGGCACGCCATAAACGCAATGCGCCGACGATTAATCGCCCCTAGGATAGACCGTTGCAGTGGCGGCCCTAAGCCACGACGCCGGGGCTTGCTAGAAACGGTGTCACGGGATACCCCTCTCTTCCGTCTACATGTGTGTCATCAAGAGGGGCGAGTAACGGGTTGGCGGTATTGACGAAATCTTGGAATGGCTTTGGCCATTCAGAGGGAGGGTCACGCGCGGGATAGTTAGGGAATGGACCTTACAGACAAGCAGCGTGCAGACAAAGGAGTTGGGCGGGCATCCTCACAGATAATGGCGACCACGGGGAAAGAAGCCAAGACATGGAAGTGATCGGAGGTTTTTCAAGAGTAGGCCCACCCGGCGGAGGGTGAAGCGGGGGCGTGTGGTGGGGGGGAATGCAATGAAGTGGTCGAGAATCAACGCGGTAGCTGCCCCTCCGGCATGTGCCGCGTTTGCGCGCAGAATCGTCCCGCGGCCACATGGCTTTACCGCCGTGAAGACACCGTCCGCCAACGCCGAAGCAAAGCCGCCAACTCCCTTCCATGCATGTTTCACCCCCCCCCCCCCCCCCCCCCCGAACGACGATCGAATCCCTCGGATATCCCTGGCTCAAGGAGCTGCGCCAGCTCATCGCGCAGCCGGCACCTACCGGTACGGTTCCCTCTGTGAGCCGGTGGCCGGTAGGCCGAGATAAATACAGTGGCCGCGGAGTCACTGCAACCTCCCCCCACACAGACGCAAGTCCAATATCGGTGAGGCGCGCCGACTACCCCCGCCCAATACGGCGATTGGACTAAAGCTCGACACCCACGTTCCGATGCAACGCGGTCACCGAACGAATAGTAGTCGGAATACCCGGCATAAAACGCGCCCGCATATTGGTCGCTCTCACCAAAGTCGCATGAACGAGCAATACATCTACATCTCGATAGATCGGCAGCGCACCAACATCTTCAACCTAAGAAGATATTAACCTATTCAGCACATCAAGCGTCGTAGCGCACAAGTACGGCTGGGCGGGCGGGGCATGGAATAGGGAGGCTAGGGAGTGGAGGGAGGGGGGGGGGGGGTGGTTATCCCAGTAAGAGCGGTACCCTCGGAAGAACCATCCCCACCGGCCTGCAAAACGCTGTAAACGCTCACGCACATGCGCACCCTCCCGATGAGTATATTATACATCAAAGCGCACTGCCCCATCGGATTGCAACACACGACCGATCTTCGGCGGGAATGGCCGAGGGCCGCGCATTAAACGTCCATTCGATGCGGTGCCAAAATGCAGGTAGCAAAGAGAGTCCCCCCAACAACACACGCGACGTAAAGACGTCCCAGCGTCCCCGGTCATCATCTGCCATGGCAACCGTCCATGGGCGAACCCCTGTCACTGTGACGGTTGCACCTAATGGTGCGTGGCTGCCCATAGTAGGGCCAAACCTATCGGTGGTGCGGCTATGTAATACCAGGCGGGAAACTATGTATTGCCAGACGCGCATGGTGCACATGCCGTGCCCGTGCGCGAGACGTTACCTACGGGACGCTAATACCCGTGGCGCCGGCCAAACAGGGCCGACAGCCCGGGGGCGGTACCGCACGAATAGATACCATAAAATATGCGATGGGGCTGCGGTCAACCCCGATGTTGACCAAGGGCGGGCAGGCGGGGGTGGGGTAGAGGGCGGGATGGCGGGGGACCTTACATGCCGCGAATAACATTGCATGGTGGGATTCATTAGTTACATATAGTAGTAGGTGCAGGTCGTCGTCGCACGCGTTGGCGGCGGCGCGCGGCCGCATCGGGCGCTGGCAGTCTAGTACAGACAACATTATTTAATAGTCGCGACTTGCAGCAACAAGGTCAGCGCGCGAATGTCGTCGTTTGCGTTATACTGGTGCACAAGCAGCTTCAGAACGCTGATGCGCGCGCTTCTTGCTGCTGCGCTATCAGTCTGCTGCTGGCGCGGCGCGCCTTTTCGTGGCTGGAACCTGCTTGTTAAAATAAAACAATCAGCACATCGTCGGCAATACTAACACAGTAACGAAACATCATGAAGCGATGATGGTTTCGGAGCAACATAGGATCCGAAACCATGATTCTCCGAAACAATACAGAGGGCACCTGTAGTTGCTGTTTTTTTATGTGACTACCGCCCCAGAGCGCGCACTTGGCGACTATTCGGTATCGGTACGGTGCGAGACTGCCTAGCGACCGCAGTTCGTCTCGCCCCGTGCGAAAGCGCTCACTGACGACCGAGCAGCGGGCAGGTAGCAGCGCCTGCCCACAGCAGAGCTAAGCCAGGCCAGACTGCGGAGAGAGTGCTGCAATTCGGCTGCCGCTGAAGCGACGCGTAGCGGCTGCTGGTCCGGTGGGCTGATGCCGTTCGCCGCTGGCGGGCGGCTTCAGGCGGAGCTTGTTAGTCGGCGCTGTAGCCACTAGCCAGCGATGAGCTCCGCGCCGCCGCCGCCGCGGAAGACTTGAGGCCGGCCTCCGCGCAGCTGCAGGGGTCTCCAGCAGGTGCGCAGCCCCGCACGGTGGATGCCTGACGCCGGCGGTGCTTACCGGCCGCTCGTCGCCGTCCGACACCGATCTGATCCGCCGACAAACACCGACGGCGCCGAGAGAGAGAGGCTAATTACTTTCATAGCGACTTCTCGGTTTGGGCTACAATGGGGACGGTTCAAAACGATTGGCTTGCGGAACAGAAGTAAGAGCTGCATACGGTTGTCGCACTGTGTTCGGAAGTGGATACTGGGGACTTTAGCGCGCGCGTAGCACATGCAGCCCGTGGGAGCTGCACCATCCCAACCATCCTTGAGGACGGGCGGTGAGGTCCGGTCCCTCGTGCCGGCGCAGGTAGCGAGGAGGCCGGCGGCGATGGCGAGGCGGGGCCAAGCGGGGCTGCAGGCGCTGCTGCACGGCGGCCAGCGCGCCTACATGGCGCCACCGGAGCCAGAGGAGCTGCACCACGGTGGCAGCTTCGCGGCGTACATGGCCACTAAGAACCGCAAGCTGCAGGAGCAGTACCTCGCGCAGCGGCAGCAGCATGGCACGCAGGGCGGTGGTACGTCACGGGGCCTCTTTGCTGGCGTCCACATCCACGTCAACGGATACACAAACCCGCCCCACGAGGTGAACCTTCCCCGCGCGCCCTGCCCTGCTCTTGCCATTGCATGCCGCGCCGCCGTACGAGCCCACCGCTGACATGCCCCTTGTTCCCAGGAGCTCAAGCACATCATGGCCCGCCACGGGGGCTCCTTCGAGAACTACTACTACCGCTCCCGCGTCACCCACGTCATCTGCAGCAACTTCTCCGACGCCCGCCTGAAGAACATCCTGGGCGAGAGGAACCCGCCCCCAGTGGTGCGGCCCGAGTGGATCACGGACTCCATCAAGCAGGGCCACCTCCTGGAGGTGCGCACTCAAGCCAGCACTGCGCGCTGTCTACCATGGCGGGTGTGCCTGGTGGTGATGTTGGCGGCTGCCGTCTGACCCCTTTGCCGCCCGGTGCAGATCAAGGACTACGTGCTCGCGCGCCTGCGGACGTCCCGGGGCCAGACGCTGCTCCGGTCCTTTGCGCGCGACCCGCCACCGCAGGGAACACCTACCCGGGCGCGGCCATCCGCCGCCCCGCGGGTGGAGGCGGCCACCTCCTCGGGGCGGCGCTCTGCCGGACAACGGGGCGCCCAAGCGCCCACGGCTCAATGCGCCGCCCACCGCTGCGGCCTCTAGCACTCCCGCATCGCCGCAGGCGCCGCTCACCGGGGTTGGCGCGCCGGAGAGCACGGCTGGCGCGGAGCGGCAGGTGGCGGTCACCCCGAGGGTAGCCCGCAGCAGCCCGCGCGCAGCCCCTCTGGCGCCCTGCCGGAGGACGACTTGTCGATGCGGATGGCGGTGAGGGTGGCGGCGCGGCCGCGAGGGCGGCGTGCGATGTGCTGAAGATGGGGCCGCGCTCCTCCCGGGACGACCCCAACTTCATGGAGACCTTCTACAAGTGACCCCCTCCCCCCCCCCGTTTGGTCACTACCCCATCCTCTCTTCCCGTGCCTGAAGTCTTATTATGTCCCGGGTACTAATTGTTGATTTTTCTTTCATAATGTTATGTTTTGATTTTCTGAAAGCCAGATATAAATGGATAAATTGGTAAATAAATGCTCAAATTATAAAGGAGTCACTCCTAGAACTGGTTCCCCAACCCGAACCACGTTACGACCTCATTGCAGTTACACACCTCACTGTGAAGTATCAGTGCATGTACACTCACTGGCGGACGTTGGGCCAGCTTGGTTGCGCTGTACGATTGTCGCCCACAAGTGCGCCAGTGCCACAAGTGTCTGTGTGCCGCAAACATTATTCTGCTACCGGTATACCTTCACATGTTGACCCTGATCCGCGTATGTGTGTAGATTGCAGGTGCCATATTTGTATTCTTAAACTTCCTCTATCAGTATTGTTTCGTCTTTGTAAGAAGGTTAATATTCCCTCAGTCGCCTAAATCCAATGACTGCATACCCTCTCCCTCTCCCTCCCTCTCCTTCTCCCTTTTCCTCTCCCCCCCCCCCCCCCCCCCCCCTCTTCCCTCTCTGTCTCCGTCTGTCTGTCTGTCTGTCTGTCTGTCTGTCTGTCTCTGTCTGTCTCTCTCTCTCTCTCTCTGTCTGTCTCTCCCTCTCCCCCCCCTCTCTCCCTCCCTCTCTCTCTCTCCCCCTCTCCCCCCCTCTCTCTCTCTCCCTCTCCCTCTCCCCCCCCCTCTCCCTCTCTCAAGCTTTTGTGTGCCCTCTCTGCCCCGATTGTTCATGCGTAATGCAAAGGGCTGCATTTATTATGTGGTATCTGCAGTACCCGCACACCGATGTCCTGATGTCCTGCTGGCGCGTGTGCGGGCGCGTGCAGGGCGTCGCGGCTGCACTTCATCGGCACCTGGAAGGCGCGCAACGAGGCGCTGGTGGACACGCTGTGCCGTGCCGGGCCGCAGCCGTCTGCGCCGCCGCCGCCCGGCGCCGACCCCCTGGCCGGCGCGGCCCCCCTCGAGCGCGCCATCATCCACCTCGACATGGACGCCTTCTTCGCCACCGTGGCGTGCCTCACGCACCCCTCCCTGCGCGACAAGCCGCTGGCGGTCAGCCACTCCAACAGCAACGCCGGCACCAGCGGCGGCGAGATCTCGAGCGCCAACTACCCGGCCAGAGCGCTCGGCATCCGCGCGGGCATGTGGATGGGCGAGGCCAAGAAGCTCTGCCCCGACCTGCTGGTCATGCCATACCAGTTTGAGCGCTACCAGGTACTCACGGCCCAGCACCGGCATATATAAGCATATATAAACGAGCGCGTAGGTGGAATAAAAATTCAAACGGCGGGGCCTGGCCGTGTTTTGCCACCCTTCTAGCGTTTTTCATTTTATTCTATTCTGGTGTTATTCTGTTCTCTTGTTATCATTGCTGAAGTTCTAACGTAATAGACTTTTTAGACGTGGTAAGGATTATGGAATCCTTCTTGTCTAGAACACTTAATTACACAGGGTTTGTACTCCTCGCCAAACGCGCTGTGTAATCCTTACCAGCATGCATACGCGTCTTTTACATGTTTACTTGTACCGTATATATATATATATATATATATATATATATATATATATATGGATAACCCAACGCGTGAAAGCAACGCGTAATCATTGCCAGCATGCTCAACAGTCGTCTTAGAATCGTTGTGCATCGGTCCGCGTTCCTGTACTGTCACTATCTAATTTTAAACAATGCACGTATACTTGTCTTGAATTAACGGGCCATACAAACGCAAAGAATGTACTTAGTGCTTTTGGAAATCGAATCGCAACTCGACTAAGACGTATCTCTCAGTTTTCGTTCAAAATAATCCAAACTACCAACACGTGTTATATTCTTCGATTTCTAATTGCCAAGCTTGCATCCTAATAAACTAAGAAACTAATAAACTGATTAGTTGCGTGTGTGTGTGTGTGTGCACATGCGATTACACTACATTGCTTTACATCTGCATTCCGACCCCTTAGCGGCCTTCACGCGCAATCACGCCCTGATTGCGCACGAATAGCGCAATATTTATTGTGTACAATATGTGCTCGAAGGCTTTCATTCTCATTAAATGACGCATCTTCCAAAGCTCAAAGTCCCGTGCTACTTGCAGTGTTATCGACAATGAACTTACGAGTACTACACCGCGCCTAACGCTTGACGGCAACTATATTGCTAGGATGATATGATTGACTATACTGACTGTACTGATATGATAATACCATTTTGGTGGGAATGCGCAGAATGGTTCGAGAGTGTTTTCAAGCGGTTACAGAATCAACTAACCGTTGAAATCCCAGAGCCCACCGATTCTGATATTTGGAGCTCGTAAGTGTGAAAAGGCTTCGTATATGCTCTGGCTGTAAAGTGAGCGCCTCGGCAGCACTCATATATATATATATGATACACCTTTCTGTTTACAATTGTGGGAGGCTAAGCCGTGTGGTGCTTTGCCATCTCGAATGATTGCAGGAGATCTCCGACAAGGTATACTCCATTCTGCTCAAATACACCGCGGCCGTACAGCCCATCAGCTGCGACGAGGCCTTTCTGGACGTGACGGGGCTGGGCGACCCGACACGCATGGCGGCGGATATACGGCAGGAGATCGAGGAGCAGACGGGCTGCACCGCCAGCGCGGGCATCGGGCCCAACATGCTGCTCGCCAGGCTCGCGACCAAGAAGGCCAAGCCGGACGGGCAGTTCGCGCTGAGCGCCGCCGATGCGCGCGCGTACGTGGCGCAGCTGCCGGTAGGCGACCTTCCCGGTGTGGGCTGGAAGCTGCGGAAGAAGCTGACCGCGCTCGGCATCGCCACGTGCGCCGACGTGCTGGCTTGCGGGCGCGACCTGCGCGCCGAGCTGGGCGACAAGACGGGCGCCCAACTACGCGAGTTTGCGGCAGGTCCGTGGCCACCCTCGGCGCACACGGCCCTCCTTGGGTGCAGCGATCACATTGCATGCTTTGCACCGGGGCGTCGCGGCGTCTCGGCTGAATCATTATTCGCTAATATTGCACTTTCGGCAGTCTCCGAATCCCCCATAAACTTCCTTGTTTGTCGTTACGGCTTCGTCGCTTGGTAATATTCACGCAATTAAGCTCGATCCGATGGAGCACACTAATCTGTTAGTACCTACACCTGAATCCGATCATAATGCGACTGTCAGCGAATATGTGCCGGACCATGATAGTCACAGCCGCGAAGGCCGAACGGAGAGAACCCTAAACCCTGACTAAAACCATATACCTGTATCCCCATTCGAACCCCCTTCGAGAGAAACGGTGCGCGAAACGAAACGAAAGCAGACCGCCAGTCGACGACGCACGCATCGCAGCACGAGACGGCCGCTCGAATGAACAATACGACGAGAACTCTGCAGTTTGAGCAGCACACGCCCGGGGCCTGCGTACATGGGGTTCTGACCGCGACGATTACTCCCGGTGTTGTGCCCGTGCGTCGTGGGCGCAACATCAGCCCCCACGAACGCAGAGTGCTTCACTAACACGCATCTTCGGCGCGGCGCGCGACGATGCCTAGCAGTGACCATGTGTATTCGTCGTCGCCGTCCCGCAGTAGAATGCGTAGTCGCGAACTCGCGTCGTCGTGGTCCACACTAAAATGCATCATATCATATTGTCGTCACTGCCGCTCATGAACAGTACTCTTTTCCACAAAATTTATCGATAAAATGGGCGGAGTTAATATGTAATATGCCCTCGACTGGTTTGAATGCGCAGGTACATAGTTGTCAGTTGCGATGATATACCCTAAGAAAATCGCATACTCTTCTCCACAAACTTATCGTATTCGCTACAGCTCTCTGCCTTGCATGCACCGGCGGTGTGAACATGGCACCAGAGATAGGAGACGCTCAGGGATCGTTGGTTCGTTGGCTTGCCGCATGGCAGGTCGCGACGACCGCCAGGTGGAGCCGCCCCGAGCCAGGAAGAGCGTTGGCGCAGAAGTCAACTGGGGCGTCCGCTTCCAGACCACCAAGGAGGCAGAGGACTTCCTGGAGGTGTACCCCCCCCCCCCCCCCCCCCCCTCCCCCCCCCCCCCCTTCCGCCTTCTCTACGCCCGGTACTTTTTAGGGGTGACCTAAGGCTACTTTACCCGCCGTTGGCAGTATGATCGCCATATACCGGCACGTTTGTGTATTTGGTTCTTTGGCAATCCGCTGTTACCTCCGGGACTAAAACTGCGCCGCGACACCGTTGAATCCAAACGCGGCTTGGCACTATTGGCAAAGCACAATTTCGCCCCCGGGACAGGACTGGCACCAGTGAACCCTTGCAACAACTCTACGACGGCCGTTTAGGAAGCAATCCAGTTACGGACAGCCGTGGGTAGGCGACGCTCCGTTTTAGTCATCAAGCAAATTGCCGAAGCATTCTGCAACACTAATTGGAGGCCAGTAACAACGCTTCCAACACCGTTAAATCACTGTCTAAAACACTGCCATGAAAATACCCGGCACCGACCACAAAAGGTCCGCCCACCAGTTTGGGCGTCGGCCCTTTCGAGTAATGCGAGTTGGGGCAAGCCCCATCCCACGGAGCAAAGCATTTTGGGAGTGTGATGCATGTGCAACAACAAGGGAAACATGCTCGGAGTGGGGGTGCATGGCCGCAGTAGACATCCGTACTTGCCGACAACTCAAGCAGGAAGTGAGAGGGCATGAGGAGTCATGTCATCCTGGCAGATTGATGTGAGCTGCATCATCGGCAAAGTTAACAGTTAACAGTTCACACTTTGAGGAGTGTCGTTTACGAATAAAAACAAGCACCGAACGGCGGACATGTGGAACCTTTGCGATTCTGCTGCTGGGGGAGTGCTTGACCTCGATGGCACGCGCCCTCTTGCGCCGGACCCTCACTGCCACCGTGCGCCCTGCCGGAACTACAGGGCCTGGCTGGCGAGGTGGCGGCGCGCCTGGAGGCGGCGGGCGCGGCGGGGCGCAGCCTGACGCTCAAGCTCAAGCGCCGCTCGGCGGACGCGCCGGAGGAGCCGCGCAAGTTCCTGGGGCACGGCCTGTGCGACAACATGAGCAAGTCGTGCATGCTGCCGCGCCTCACCGGCGACGCGCAGGAGATCGCGCGGAGGTGACCCCCCCCCCCCCCCCCCCACCCCCCCCCCCCCCGGGCCGGCCATTTTCCCGACGCTTTGCCTGACGCCAGATATCCTCGTGACAACCGGGGGTGATCACCACTGACAGTGCGTAGCGATCTTTCGTCGGTTGTGTACCGACAGCGGGCGGCGTTTGTATGTTTTGCGCGCGTCGTCACAGCGCCTGGGCCAGTCAGCATGCCGCCCCGCCCGGCAACGAAGTGAGGCTCATGCAGCCCCCTACTGTATTAACTAGGCTTGTTGCTCGGCCCTCCGAGTATCGGACGTGCGTACCTGCAGCGCAATGCAGTCGATGCATATACCCATGAATCGCATGTGATGTGATGCTAGTCGTTGTACCCCATAGGGATCTGCCCGCAGCATGTTTGCGACATGCAGCATGTGGGTTGCTGCTATTCCGGGGCCGTGAAGATGGTCGAGACTGCGGCGTACATTTCACACAGTTGCGGCGCCGGGGATGCGCGCGGTTGCTGCCCTCCACCATGGCGTCATCGGATACGCCATGATGGATAACATGCCAAAAAAGACAAAGATGCGCCTGTGAATAGTAATGCCGGGACAGATCCGATGGCACCGGCCCGACGACACGGGGCGTTATCACACCTAACAGTCCATATTACAGTCCATAAATAAAGTTCGTATCTTAATCAGCATGGTGAAGTTGTGTCACTACAACGTGTGGGGCACTGCTCTATGGTGATGGTGCTGCCCACGCCTGACAGTGTCACCACTGGAAAGCTGATGTTCATCACCCACCGCTGGGCCAATCAGCGCCGTATCAAAACGTCGAAATGGGCCACTTGTTGTCAATGTCACGGGCATGCCATTGACACCCCCTCCCCCCTCCGAATTCACCCCCCTCCCTACTCCCCTGGCGGACGCTCCGCGCAGCGCCAAGCAGCTGCTGCGCCAGCTGGCGTGCCCGCCAGACCAAGTGCGCGGCATCGGGCTGTCCATGACGCGGCTGCAGGGCAGAAGCGGGGCGCCCCGGGGCGCCAATGCGCCGCCGTTGGAGCGCTTCTTCCAGCATCACAAGGCGAGCGCCGCCCCCTTTCTTTCCTCCTCGAAAATGATGGCATTCCACCGAGGGAGGGGGTGGGGGGTTGGGGGGCATGTCAACATGCCTACATGACGGGGGTAGATAGCCTCATGGGTGCCTGCGTGGCGGGTCGATGACCGCAAAGCCGTTGCAAGCGCCGCACGGCCGGGTCGTCCTTGTCGGCCGCCGTGCATGTACGTGAACAGCTCTCCTTTGTGTAAGCCCTAGCCAAAGCCTGGCACCATCAATTTGATTGCAAGATTCGGAACAGTTTAGGAGTTTTTGGATCAAAATGAGTCAAAACCAAAATTAGTTTACTCGAGCCTTCTTCAAAGTTCCATGGTAATCGGAAAATCCAATTGTTTAGATTCGAACCGATTTGCTGCTTGAGCTTGCATGGTTCACCTAACTTGAAATGTGGGTTGGCCCTTTCATATTGAGGAATTAAGCGTGAAGTCCGAGCTGATTTCCCCACTGTTCCAATACATAACATTATACCAATATTGGTCAAGGAATGACATGAATAATGATTTCATACAAAAAATGTATTCTACTTAACTTATTATTATGGGTTTTGAGCAGTGATAAACTCCTTCACGCTTTAAGAGTGAATTGATTTCACTTGATTTGATCGACCAGGGACGGCATCACATTTCATTCCTAATCATGAAGTAGCCCGGCTATGTTAACATCAGCAGCGGTTATAAATACACGAATATGAGTTTTTCCTGTACATTATGGAATAAATGCAAATCTCTCGTTGGTCTCGATTGTTGATTCCTTAAGAAATCACCGGCATGCTGTGTCGGCTATGGCGGGCGGACCTCCAGCGCAATGTCCGAACGATATAACGTGAACTATCACGTTCGTTCGCCACATCCGCGAAAGATACCTCCAGCGCAAAGTACCTGGTACGGGTACTGTACATGCGCCCGGTCAGACCGGTCGTCCGTCTGGGATATTAATACCCGTTGGAATGCTGACGACGGACGTCCTCTCTCATCAAACCCTACAGCATGAACTCCACAAACCCTAATTCCCACGTCGCAGCAGGCGCTCGCCCTCCCCCCTTGGCGCAAGCAATTGCCACGCGGTTTGGTGCTGACTAAGGAGTCCCCGATGCGTCTCCTGCTGGTAGGCGGCTAGCGCAGAGGACGACACGGCGGGCGGGGGTGACGGGCCTGGCCGGGTGGCGGAGGTGCATGGGGAGACCCGTCAGTTCCTCGGGCGGGGCGGCGATAGTCCTGGCGCCAGTGCCCGCGAGCCCTCGGAGCCCGGGACGCCGGACGCGAGCGTCGACGCCGGGGGAGGCGTGGCCGGCGCGGGCCAGCCTGCCCCGAGGGTAGCCGGGCCGTCGGCGCGCGACGGCATCAGTGCGGCCGTGCTGGCGGCGCTGCCCCCGGAGATGCGGCAGCAGCTGCGGTCTCCTCGGTCGGACCAGCAGGGTGAGTCGCTCGCGCCACCTGCCGAGCACAGCACCATGTGCCCGCATGCACCCTTACCCCGATGAATACCCGGGGTGCTCACGCGGTCATACGACGAACACTCCGAATGCGAACATGTCCAGCCGCCTCATTGTCTGCCCGCTCGGTCGAGCGGAGCCCTCTTGTACGAGAGGTCCCCGGTTCGACTCCCGGTTCTCCCACAGCGGATAACGTCGACCCGGGTTTACCTGGTTGATGCATTCGCCCTTCGTCGGAGTTCGAATGAGTTCATGGCTATGCCAGACATGCGACTGCAGTCGGCGCAAGAGGTCAAGTGCTGGGGCGGCTTTGGCCGATGACCCGGGACGAACTTCTGTTTACTTTAATTATGTCCAGCCGGCCCGTCAGAGGACCAGCATAAACGAAGCTCGCAGCGGGACCACGGAAGCCGGCGCACCTACGAGAACCCGTGATGCGAGACCCGCATTCGTGGCACCAATAGGGACTATATTCCCCACATAGTTCCGGGCTATGCAGTTTCGTCTACGTACAACCTCTGGCGGGCAGGGCAGCTTCTTAATCGCACCCGTTTTCTTATTACCGTGTCGGCGCCCGTAGAGGCATGGTTTCGGAGCTCTCGTGGGTGCGGCGGCACACCCTAAGCGCCTGGCGGTCCGCCGCCTAAAGACCCGTTGCCGCCCGGCGGCGAACTGGCCAAGCGCCGTACCTCCCAGCACTGCGTGGCGCTCGCGTGCACAAAGATACACGGCCCTTTCCCTTGCCTGTTTCATCACACAAGGGGGAGAGGCATGCAGCCCTTGCTGTGCATCGCCGTCTGCGGTTGCTGCGGCAATGAGGTCGACACCGCGCATAACGAGAACAATAAGCCACGCTCTCCTACGAGGCCTATCAAGGGGGCGGACGGCCGGGGCGTGCGGCGGGCCGTCCTCTGAGGGGTCTCATTCGATGTTGGATTGCTCCCGTTATGACACCAGGCGCACCGCTGTCCCCGGCAGCCGGAGCAGGTACGGAGAGCGCCTCCCCCAGTGGGCGCAGCTGCGGGGCGCCCGGCGCAAGTGTGTCCCCCGCCGGGCAACTCGGCGGCGGTGCTGGCGGCAGCAACGCCGGCCCCTTCGCGGCGCTGCCCCCGCCGTCGCAGCTTGACCCCTCCGTGCTGCGCGAGCTGCCGCCGGACATCCGCCGTGAGATCCAGCTGGCGTACGGTGCGCGCGCCCCCCCCCCCCCCCCCCCCCCCGCCCTGCGCCGCCTCTGCCCGCGCTTCCGGCAGGGCTGTCCACCATGTCCCAACTCATAGTATTGTACTATCTGTGTTTGCCGCTTGGAATAAAGATTGATTGTGTTGCAACGTCGGGTCCGAATATCCATGCTGTTTTCAAGTTGTGTTTTCATGTATTTTTCTTTGAGGATTAATTTCTTTATATCTTAGCTGGAGATGGGAGCGGGTGGGGTTTGAGGGGGCGGGGGGGGGGGGGGGGGGGAGATTAGAGATACAGCACTAAATAACAAACCCAAAGCGTGACTACTTGTCACGGTATTGACAACGATCTCAACATACCCCCCCCCTGCTTAACGACAATTAATGTGTGACAACGTGTGTGTTTTGGGGGGGGGGGGGGTGGGGGGGTCGACAAAACCCAGCGGTGTCAGTGAATGGCGATGTGAGACAACGAAGCGAAGCTACCGAGCAATGCATTCTCATGATGCCGTTTGAGTGATGCGACGACTTGCACGATTACCCATGTGCGGGATGCGACACGGAATCGCGACGATCACCTAAATATACACTGGTCCAAAAAGTAACCACCCGTCAGCCAGGACAACTGAAAGAGGAGCCCATGAAGAGAGAGTCCGGGTTTACCGGGTTGATGCATTAGCCCTTTGGGGTTCGAACGAGGCAACGGTCTAATGGCTATGCCAGACATGCGACTGCAGTTGGCACAAACAGAGGTCAAGTGTTGGGGCGGCTTCGGCCGAAAACCGGGGCGAGCTATACTTTGACTTTTACTTCCGAAAGAGGAGAATCCAACCGCCGCCCAGTCGAGCTATCCACCCCGGAGACAGTCCCCCTCTGAAACACATGGGGCCGGAGCAAGATTGGGTCCCATCAGCCGGGAGTTTTTAGTGGCCTGACGTACCTTGGTGTGTCACCGCGTGTCGGTGCGCCGTCGCCGCCTCGTCCATGCAGCCCAAGACCCGGCGAGAGCGCCGCACCGCACGATGCCGCCGCAGCCCAGCAGGCCGCACGCGCCCGAGTCAGCCGCCACCTGGCGCGCCGACCCCGGGCCCAGCGGAGCCGGCAGGGGCGTCGCGATGCCGGCCGCCGCGGACCCTCTAGGGATGCGGTCGCACGGGTTGGGCGCGGGCTCGTCCGGGCACCAGCCGGCGGACATCAACATCACGATGTCCCAGGTATTGGACGGGGCTGTTGTGGTAGTGGGCGCCGACGCGCCTGCTGGCTTTCGGCAGTGCCTTCGTCCTGGCATGCCCATTGCCATGGTCTCACTTGTGCCCCAATTCCCGTGGTTTATGAGATACAATACCCGGCACGGGAGCGCGCACGCATAAGGCAGCCGCGACCCCGTTCCGGCCATGCAAGCGCCGCATGCCCTCGCTTGCGAATAGTAATCGTGTACGTAACCTCGACGTCGCGCATCGGCCCGCATTCCTGTATTGCTATCGATTCAACACAATGCATGCAACACTGTCCTGAATAAAATGGGCAATGTCTCATCGAAGACTGTCCTCCGTGCTGTCCGATATCGATTTGCGAACAACTACAATGTAAATGTCAGGTTTCTTCGAAGAAATGCCAAATTAGCAAGACGTTTCCTAGTCTATTCCTTTCTTTCTCTGTACTAATAACCTCACTTGCATCCTAACAGTCGGTGTCATCGCCGCACCGACCCGCCGGCCGCCCTTCGTAGGTTTGGGCATGCGCCCCCCCATATTCACCAACTTTCGCGTCGCTGCACCGTGCTTGACCCCGGCGGCGGCCGCGCTGGCCATACTCGCGCGCCGGACTGGGCGCACGAGGCACGCGCGAGCTGCCTGATTTGCGCGCTCTCTATCCCGTTTCTCTAGATGCCGATGTGAATGTGGATGTGTACGTGGATGCAGATGTAGGAGGAGATGTAGATGCCGACGTGGATTTGGATGTACATATAGATGTATATTTAGATGAATTTTCTTACGACTTTGTTCCCGCTTAGTCTTTGATGGTTAACATGCCAGCTTTCTTACGGCTGTACGGCTGCACGAGCCCGAATAGCGTCCACTATGTGACATGCGCGTAGCGTGCCGCCCTCTGAAGGCCATGATGCATCAATTGTAGATGCATTTATGGGATCCGCACCCGCACCTGTATGTGTATGTTTGCACGGATTTCCGCGCTGGCAGCTGTATTGTATATTTTGCATACCGCGTCTGTGTGTAGTAGTGTGTGCGGCGATTGATTAGCGCACTACGGACGGCGGTCACGTGATCAGGGGTTTCTGCGGCCGGGCTAGCGCGTACCGGCTGGCGCCCCTGCGCGCGCGTGACCCCCCGCACGACTCACGTGTCGCGTACCGGTGATGCGAAATCAGTACCGGTGTACCGCGACAGAGCCTCGTCGGCCCACAGAGGCCCCACCCTACCCGCCTTTGATTAGCGGACCCTACGCGGGTTGGCAAGGGCGGGGCGCTTCCATGATGCTGGGCCAAAACCCTGGAATAAACCCTAACATACAACCTGTCATGAGAAGGCGCTCGATGCAGTGGTGACAAATTTGAAATTCGAAATGATTAGTGCCCACAGGGCTGTTGGGCTGCCGTTTGATACGTCCTTAACCTACCGGTGTACACGTGCCGGCAGGTGGACCCGGAGTGCATGGCTGCTCTGCCCGCAGAGATCCAAGCGGAGCTGAAGGCCCAGCTGCGCCACAGCCGCCGCGCCGCCGCCGCCTCCCGGCGCCCCCAGCGCGGCGCCCCTCCGCAGCGCCCCGCCCAGCCGCGCCCCGGCCACGCCCCCGCCCAGCTGCGAGGTAGCGGCCCGGACGCCGCGCCGCCGAGCACGGATCGGACCGTCCGCGCCGTCCTCCAGGAGCTGCTGGCCGACATGGCGGAGGCTTGCCCCCCCGAAGCCGAGCCGCTGCGGGCCTCTCTGGCAGCTATGGCCGACGAGCTGTTCCCGGCCGGGGCGGACGCCACCGTCCCGGAAGGCTGGGACAGCGACCTTCCGCCGCCGCCTTCCGCACCGCCGGGCGACGCAGACCCCGGCCGCGCGGGGGAGAGCGGGCGGTGGGGGTCGTGCGCGCAGCGGGTGGGTGCGCTCATTGTGGCTTGGGGCTCGCCGCGACTCGCCACGCGCGCCGATGAAGTGCGGGGCGCGCTGATGGCGGTGCGCGCCCCCCCTCATCTGCCCCCACATTGCCCCCATCCCCGCCGGCCCTTGCTCCTCCTTTCCCGCTCTTTGGCAGCTGCCTCCGTCAAGGAATGCGTGGCTAAGGTGATGACGCGCGCGCTCCCATGAAAGTCTTCATAACAAATTATGCATGCGCTTTTTTGCAAACGACAAGAAAAGAAAGGAAGCATTGAAATTGAAATTTGTTACAACAGGCTCACCCGCTGCTCTCCGCCGCCCGGACCGAGTTGTTCTCAGGACCTGCCATCTCTAACCGCTATGGAACACTGGGTGTATTACAGCTCAGGCTGCCGGCCATCCACTCCCGCTTCCAAGCCCCTGCTCCGTCCAGGTTTCAGGGTTTGTAGGGTTTTAGACCTTGGGCTTCTAAACCTTCGGCTGCCCCTCTTGTCCGCTACCTTTGGACTTCGCGGCATCTCCGTTTTCCGCGCCCAGTTCATCATAGAGCCCCAGGCATCCCCTGGGGGTTTGGTCCGCTACGTGCAACTTGGACCCGTTGCGCAGGTAGGCGTCTAGGTAGGGCGGCGCCGTGTTGCCCCAGAAAGAAAGCACAACATACAAATGTATAAACATATAAAAATGTACACAATTGCATCAATATGCAAATGGTTAGCAAGTGTGTACCCAAGTCAGGAAACCTCTTCCTCCTAGCCGACGGTCCTTAAGGCACCCCACATGGCGCCATTGTGGTTCCTGTTTCTTAAATGCTCCCTCCCGAATCACCTCCAGATCCCCTCCCCCTTCATCATTATTGTTATGGGACTAACTTTGCCAAGACAATAGGCCAACATAAGTACATGGGTGCGGAAATGCCTCCAACTAGTTAGTTGAACGAAAGCGCTTGCCTTTTTCGTCAAGGTAAGCAGGTGAACGTACAAAAAAGAAAGTCTGTCCGGGTCAAGAAAAAGGAGTTCCCCTAGTTAGTGGCCTTTCCGAACCGGGCACCCCCAAAAAATGTCTTCATCTTCTTTCGGGATTGAGCAAGGTGTCTTGGCGCCCTTTATACTCCGTACTCACGTCACGGATTGGCCTCGAGAGGCGGCGACTGGGCGGCGCGCCATCATCAGCGGTCTCATGGCGCCGTCCCGCTGATCCACGCGGCGCAGGTGAAGCGACTGGGCGCGCGGTTTCCGGACACGTTTGAGCACATCGCGCAACGGACCATTGACGCGCTGCAGTTGCGCGCGGTGGGAGTCTTTGGCGGGACGCTGCGCCTACGGAGCTTGTTCGACTCGCCCGCGCGGGGATGACGCGAGTTATGCGAAGGCGCCACTCCGGAAATTGAAATTGAAATTGAATTACAACGTGCCGACTTGCTGCTCTCCACCGCCCGAGCCTCTTCAGCATCCCCAAGCGCCAAGCAAACGGGCGCCATGTTGGTTGGGATGGCGACCATGATGGCCCTCCACTGCCCGAAAAACTCCGGCGGAATGTCGTGGTGGCCAACATGGAGTGAGCCTCGGCGTAGGCGTCTCATGCCTCCCGTACCCTCCACTTTCGATACCTGGGATCATGGGAGAGCGTCCAGAGATGCACGGAAAGTACTGGGGAAGGAAAAAGCCTACATGAAAAAACCTCGGTGACTACCAGTATACGCGAGTGAAGCGTAACAATGCTGACGCGCATCTGCGCGCGCATCAAGCTAATATCCTCGTTTCCACAGCGCGCGCGCCTGCACGTGAGGTCACGAGACGCCATTGAGCAAGTGATATACGGTTTATAGTTACATGGGCTAGCTGCAAAAGGCGATCAGGAAACCACCCGAAAGGTAATAGAAAACGTCCGCTACTACGATTACGCGGTGGAAGCAGCACCAGAAGAGGGTGCGGAATGCCTTCCTCCTTGTTCTTGGCGGCTCGCTGTCAACATGTCCACCACAGGTTGCGTGTGTGTGTGTGTGTGTGTGTGTGGTGGCGGGGGGGGGGGGGGGGGGGGGGCAATGATGGTTCATTCAGCGCGTCAGGAGGCTCCATGTGCTGGCACTGATGGGGCACACACGCATCAAGGGCAGTGGGAGGAGGGCTAGCAAGGGACTTTCACAACATAATGTGTGAGTAAGTCCAATTTTGTTTTATTGTCGTTCCGCCCCTAGGACATGGCAGTCAGCTCCTACCCCAGCCCGGTGCAGTTCAATCGGCATTGCATCCGAGTCTGCTGCAGCTCCATAGCGCGAGGTGGTTCATGTGTGTTTGTGCACGCTCATTATATGCCCGTTCTCTACTTCCATGTAGAGGCGGCAGCTACTGTATGTGCATGTATATGAGTGTATGTGTATAAAAAAAAGTTGTTGAAATGTGTTACAACTGAATCAAGCTCTTTCTATTGACAAGTGGTCTATACCCGACATCAGGGAAGGGCCCGCCCCTGATAAATAGCCGGCAGAGGGTCCACTAATTAAAGTACATAGGGTGAGGCCTCCGTAGGCCACGTGGCTATATTGCAGTACTTAACGGTGCTAGTCTTCAAGAATGGCACTAGTTCACGTTTAGTGTTCCATACGGGATTGCATTGCGCGCGTACAAGGACGCCAGCATGTACGCACTACCCGCACCGGCGTGCACGACGCACATTTGTAGAAACACGTAATTGCCCGTACGTACGTTTCCTCGCCATTTTCGTGCCCCCGGATCTCGCAGCCCGCTCCAGCGCTGCGTTCCGCCGGCGACGGCGGAGCGGCTAGGCCGCTTTGCCGTCTCGCTGCCGTGATGACCAGCTCCCGCCTTGAGCTACTGCCCGGGGCGTAGTCCTCTCTCCGCACCCATAGGTGTATCTCGGAGAGGCCGACGCCCGGTCGGGGTCGTACATGAATTATTTGTAACACCCCCGGTGCCAGGGGACGCCACCGGGACTCCGAGTGTGATTTTAATCGACCCTCGTAGGGTTTCCCGATAGTCATCGAACAATCCGAGGATTAGCGACAACCGGCCACCCCTGTCAGCCCCCTACCGCACCGCACCAAGCCGGTAGGGGTTATCAGCGCCCACGGCGTGGAGCTAATTGCGAATAATTGCGAAATTGCCGTTAGTTTGCGTGCCCTTCTGCGTGGGAAGGTATCACATGCCGGCAACGGCCATCACCAATGAGATGAGCAGGAGAGGCGGGAGGGGGCGGGGAGGGGGGGTGCTAATGTATGCAAATATGCTGCCCGACCAAGTGCACCAACTCCCAATGCCAAGTGAGCATGTTGACGTGGTAGGCCTCCAGGTGGTGGCGGTCGGGGTACGTTTGGGACGGGTTGGCAGGCGGTTGGTAGCCGCAGAGCATTCCACATCACATAGCTTTGGTCCTGTTGTGCGAAGTTGTGAAAAGTACTAAAGCATCAGCGCCGACTTGCAACACGGCATTGGCCGACATGCTTTCCACCACGCTATTCCGCATGGACATCGCCCACCATCCATGCACCAATGGAAGTGCGATGAAATGCACGGCAATGAGATTCTTGGCGTCGAACTCCGGATTCGACGAGATCGCGTGCTCCATGGCTTTGATAGCCATGACGATAATCTTCTGGCCCGCGACAATCGGCGAGATGACGACGAGGGGCAGCTTCACGGGTGTCGCCATGTCGACTCGCGTCTTATTCAATCACCATCAAAGCCGCGCTGAATAAGTTGTTGGGGATGATCTGCGGCAGCCGGCCCAGCCCGTCGACCGACATATTGGTCGTGTTGACGACCCAGATAATCTACCCAGCCGATCTTTTGGATCTTGCCTGCGATGCCCATGCAGCCAAACGTCTCTCCGATCATGATAAGGGGTTGGTGATAAAGATTAGGATGCTGCATATCAACTCTTGGACCAGCGGGGCGCGCGGCGACTAAGACGGCAAGAGCGCTCACTACCCCCGCGAGCGCCAAGATGGCGTGAATGTCCACACCAGACACTCACGCTCCGGGTGATGATGAACACGGTGATGCCCAGGTTGAGCAGGCGGCCGACCAGTGGCGCCATCCCCACAAACTTGAAGTGATGTCGCCCGGTGAGGCCGCCACCGTGCAGCAGGGCCAGGAAGTACTTGCCGAGGAGGCCGTCCTCCGGCTTGAGGAACCGCCATGAAGGCGGCGGGCGCTTCTTCATCGGCAACAACGTGACGCCAAGCGACAATGTGAGCCCGCCACCGTCGACTTGCGCGTGAAGCGGTGGATGGCGGTCTCGACGCCCTTCCTGGTAAAGACGGATGAGCTCTCCTCCCGCCCATGACGAAGGTAGAGGACTAGAGGCTGGTCAGCATGATCGGTTGGGTCGTGCTAGAGCTCCGCCAGGAAGTCGGCGACCAAGGGATTGGTGTCGGTGCCGAACGTGGAGGGATCCAAAGAGATCGCTAGCACCCGCTCGACCACCGCGAGGACGGTTGCATTCACCGCCCCCGCGAAGGGCTCCACCTCGGACGGGAGGGAATTGCGGAGCCAATAACCCGCCATGTGATGCATGCAATGCTTGAGCATGGTCCATGTAAGGTGATGCATCAATGGCAGGAGTGTACCAACGGTTGGCCTTGGCAGACATAGGCTTGCTCAAGCTGGCGTATCCACCTCCTCTTCTAGCTCCTCCGCAATGCCGCGCACGCAGGCATGCACATACTACCCTGGCGATTCGAACGGCACGTTGAGGACAAGGATGCCGTGGTGGCCATCCAACTCGGGCCACTCGATGTCGGAGCCTAGCGCCGCGCGACCTCTTTGTATACGTTGTACGCGAGCATGTTGTCGAAATTGAAATTGAAATCTTGTCGAAACGCACCTCAAGCCCCACGGACGTCTTGACCGACGTGCGGTTGGCGTGAAGTTAGGGCCGGCCAGCAGACGTGCTGCTCCGCCAGGCCCACCGAATATCCATCGTCGGCGTTGAAGCACGCCACCTTGTCCGTCAGTGGTCTCCATTCATGATGTTGTCGCACTCGTCTCCCGCCTCTTGGTGAGCCACGACGTAGAAGAATGTCGTGGCCAACGGCGCGCCTAGTTAAACGCCGCGCTCTGACCACATAGGGGCGGGACGATCGTCCACTACGAGCAGCAAACCATCCGTGGAGAGGGAGGCCACGAGCGCATGGATGACGGGGTGGAAAGGAGAGCAATCGATGTGGCGTTGGATGATGGTGCGGCGCCACGCTTCGTTGCAAGCGTGACGAAGATTGGTGTGGACGATGCCGGCGCGCGGGCCAAGCTTCTCGGCGGTGAGGCGGACACCGTGGATGAGCACGGACGGAGTCCCCTGCGGAGATGCCGGCGCCGAGCTGAGACGGCGCAAGCACCGACACATTTGCCTCCTTCCTGTTGTCTAACATGGCTCGGCGCTCCGTTGCAACGTTCTGTTTAACCTCCATGACTGCCGCATGCCGAAGCCTTGCACATGCGAAGAGCCGGTTGAATCATCCGACCAGGTGACATTGGAGGTACATTGAGACGACTTCCAACATGCATGGAGTGAAACGCCGTGGCCAGCGACATGAGGGCGTATTTCCCAACCAAGTAGCGGAGATACTCAGATACTAGTTGCGCTTGCCTTAGGGCCCTGCCGCCACATGTTGCTTGAGCCTTGGAAGACACGCGGCCCGCCACTCGGGAGAGCTCTCCGTCCTCCACCAACGCCACTACATACTACGGTGTCCGTGGTGCCCATGGGCAACTACGCCGCAAATAAGAGATAAGCATCAACCCGGCGCTGGCGGGCATGTCCGGCATATAGAGCGCCTCGGTGCGGGCATCGTCTCATGACCTCACAATTTCGGTCATGCGCCTCTCGGCGAATGCGCCGGCGAATGCGCGGAATTCGAATCAATGCGGGCCAAAGTTTGCGGCTGCCGCCTCCCGCCTCGGCCCGGGGCCCAAACTGAGCTCTCCGTCCTCCACCAACGCCACTACATACTACGGTGTCCGTGGTGCCCATGGGCAACTACGCCGCAAATAAGAGATAAGCATCAACCCGGCGCTGGCGGGCATGTCCGGCGGCATATAGAGCGCCTCGGTGCGGGCATCGTCTCATGACCTCACAATTTCGGTCATGCGCCTCTCGGCGAATGCGTCGGCGAATGCGCGGAATTCGAATCAATGCGGGCCAAGGCTTGCGGCTGCCGCCTCCCGCCTCGGCCCGGGGCCCTCATCAACAGCAGTGGGAGCAAGTGCTTCCATGTCAACGCCCTATCCAACGCCACCGGGTCATCACTCGTACCGTCGGTGCGAGTCTGTGCGATGGTGAGTAGCGCTATAGATTTTATCCCAAGAATCAGAATATTCTCGCCAATAATCAACTTATGTACGACATTAACTGCTCTACCCTGTAGCACTGGCCGGCACACATTTTTTTCCATTATAGAAGATATAAGGATTATGGGTAAAAGTAAAGTAAAGTTCGCCCCGGGACATCGGCCGAAGCCGCCCCAACACTTGACCTCTTGCGCCAACTGCAGTCGTAGGTCTGGCATAGCCCGTAGACCATTGCCTCATTCCAACCCCGAAGGGCTAATGCATCAACCACGGGAAACCCAGGACACGCCGGGACGATATTGCCGAAATACATCGGCCAGGAATCGAACCCGGACCTCTCGTGTACGAGACGACCGCTTGGGAACGGGAACGGGAGTGTTGACCGGCTGCGGCCTAGTACGTGCGGCGGTGGACCCCGTACGCCGCGAGCTCCCGGGCGGTCATGTGGCAGTGGCGGCTCCAACACGCGGCGCCATGCATTGCGCCTCTTACTCGGGGTGCTCAGAGGTATGTCACACTCCGGGCACTTGCATTAGATCCAGCCCACGTTGTCGTCGTCAAGACGGCACATAGTGCAGCGAACGGACTTATTGGCATTGTTGTTGCCGGGGCGTTTGCCGAGTTGTCGCAGTCGGACGGAACAGTAGCGGCGGCGAAACGCGACGGAGGCATGGCGGTCGGACCAGCGTGGTTCGGCCCAGGGACACCAGGGACCGCTGGCGCTGCGACCATGGCACTGCCGGAGATGTCCTGGAGTCACGCGAGGTCCTGGGCATGGCGTAGCTTGCCTCGACTCCGGGTCGGGGCAGGTAGGCGGGGCTGACTGACCTGCATGGCGCAGGTCAGTCAGCCGTTGTTGTGATGTTTCAACGAAAAAACGAACTCAAATTCAACAGCCAGACGCGATCGCACGGCCGCGCCGCCCACACGCGTCGACATAATCATCACATGCCCGCTACATATCATCCAGGGCGGCAAGGCATCGTCAGACGAGTGCTTGGTGGTATGAGAGTCATACCTGAGGCAGGGTTCCGGCGCCGGTGGTTTGCATCTTTAGCACGTTGGAGGTCTCGGGGGACTCGGTGGCGTCGTGTCACCTGATGCGGAATGTGTTGTTCACAACAGACTCCGCAACTTCTCCAAACTTCATAGCCCTCTGTTGGCGTAATCTGCCGGGGGCAGGGGCTTGATACGGCCCACGACGGCGGCTACACGGCTCTTAAGCGGAATAGATTGTCTCATGGTGAATCAATAGGTTGGGAATGGTGGCCGCTTTGCACTGACCGATCAACCGACCCGATCGGTCCCGGAACAACTAAAGTATCCTATTTGCTTGGGGCCCTCTGGACCTCCCCCTGACGCCGTGGTGGTCATCATGCCAGTTCTGCCCATAGTACTGGACCCATACTTTCTGTTGTATATATACAACATTTGTTGTATACATACCACAACATATCTGGACGAGGCACAAGGATTACTGGTGTGAATTGCAAAAGGGGCAGTTCCCCATAATTAGAAAATCAACACAGCAAGCCGCCTAAAAGCGGCCCGCATCCCGCATAAGGCGGGATGGATAAGTGATTACTGGTATGGGATTATCGTCGCTACTGAAGGCGGCGGCCGGAGGCGGCCGGGGGCGGGGGGGGGGGGGGGGGGGGTTCCGGTGTCGACCGCACTTGTAATCCACATAAAAAATGAAGGGTTCTTGCACTGCCTATGAATACGGTATGAAATACGATGTATTTGAGCAGAGAAGCGTTTTGCCCGATTTTAAATTGTTTGTTTGCTGCCATGGCATGTTCCGTTCGGCCCCCGCCGAAATACTTCGCGACCATTCGACGTCGTAGCGGCGGCGACAACGGCGGCTGACGCGAAATTCGGTGTCGTGTGACGCGCAATTCCCCTCCGGCCGGTAAAAGTAGGAACCCCTACTCCCGATCCGCCTTCACAAGGACACCGGCGCCGTGCCCTGGCTGATGCAATTTGGGGCACCGTTTCACATGAGCTGCTTGGCGCGAAGGGCTATATGGGAGGCCGCGAGGCGGCAGTCGGAGGCAGTCGGCCGCGCGGCTGCGGTCGGGCGGGCCCCGCCTTCCGGCGGTGTGCTTACCCTGCCCGGCGCACTTTCCCGGGCTCGCCAGGACCGCCGCCACCTCTCCAAGCCTCGCCTCCCCAACGCCGAGCAGTGGTCTCGGACTAGCGAGGGAATCAGGGACTAGGAGCTCGGAGGGCGCGGCTTCGTTGCAGCGCGGCGCGGCTGCGGCGGAGCCCTCCGCGGACTGTCGAGGCGGGCTATTGCCGGGGTCGAGAGCGGTGACGTGTGGGCGCGGCCACCTTCGAGGATTCAGCGCATCCAGGGCGGAGATCCTGCCTCCGAAGCAGGCGCAGACGGGAGTTCAGACGCCGATGCAGACGCAGGCTCAGGCGCAGGCGGGGGCACCGGCGGAGCAGCAGCAGGCGCAGCCCGGGGGAGCGCCGGCGTCGGGGGGCGCAGACGGCAGTAGCGAGGAGGGCGCGCTAAGAAACCACGGCCCCGATGAGCTACACTACTTCCATCGACCAGAGACGCCGTCCAGCGTTTCGGTCAAGGCGGAGCCGACCCAGTTGCTCATGAAGGAGTACTTGCTGCCGGTGACGGCGTACCACATCGGTGAGCAGGTTCCATATCTGCATCGCGACAAGGCCCCCCCGGGGGGGGGGGGCTATAGTGAGCTCATTCCACATCAAAGTGCTACGGCGGTGTTGTGACACGTACTATGCACCCAACCCAGGCACGAAGCTAGACTTCTACTCATTGGCGCAAAGCCCGGAATTTGCTCCCTGCCCGCGTGCGCTCAATCGGGACAGCATCATCCTTTCGCTCGAGCCGCGCAAGAAGGGGCAGATCGCGCAGACGTCCAACGACAAGTACATGGCGGTCTTCAGGTACGGGTCGGTAGTCTTCTTCAACGTCAAGGTGGAGCAGCGGCTCCATCTACTGCAGGTGTGGCTAACCTGGGTGTCGCGCGGATTGGCGGCTGCTAAATAAACTATACCGACCAAAAGCGGCGGATGCGTCAATGTCACTGTTGTAACTCGTTCAGCTGATGCATGGTCCCTCTGCAGATTTGCGAGCGCTTCACAGATAATCCCGTTGCCAAGCCCCAGATCGAAGGTGCGGCATCCCTGTGCCACACGTCAGGTTCTACATGTACGCCTGAGCAGCGGCGGCTGACCTTGGCATACCCCCCCCCCCCCCCCCCCCTCCCCCCTTCCGCTGGGCCGCCTTGCTGCCGCTCACAGACTTCGCGGTGCTGGTCCGGCCGGATCTCAAATCCTGGAGCGAGTTGCAGCCTGACAGCGTGGTGCTGAAGCGGATGGACACCAACAGCATCCGCGTAATCTCGTCTGTGCTGGGGCAGTCCGTGGCGCTGGACATGTACGCCAGGTACGAGCGGCTCCCCCCTCCGCGGCACTGCTGCGCCCCTGGATGCCCGGCAGGGACACGCATGCCGACTGACCGACCATCTGTTTGTCGGTGCGGCTTGGATCTGGCTGGCTCTGCAGCAAGGTGGAGAGCAGCCTGGAGGTGTTCAGCAACCTGAACCGCGAGATGGAGCGCACCGGCACCTTCACCATCAAGAAGGGCCACCTCTTCCGGCTCGTTGCGCAGAACAACATTTTAATCACGGAGATCATCACCAAGCTCGGGCTGCTGGAGCGCTCGGACACCGCCTGGAAGTACGCGCAGTATGGGCCTATCTGGGAGGGGCTGCGCAACGAGTTTGAGCTGGAGGCGCGCTTCCAGACGCTGGACCTCAAGGTGCGCTGCTGTTTGCTGCAGTGCGCGGGGCTGAGCGGTACGCCAGTCCTGCCCACGCGTCATCACGGTGCTGACGACGCGCCTGACGCGCATTCAGATCAACTTGATACAGAACAACGTCAAGTACTTCCTGGAGATTCTGCAGAACCGGAAATCGGACACCCTGGAGTGGATCATCATCGTCCTCATTTCCGGCGAGATCATGCTGGGGCTCTACGAAATATTCTCGAAAGTTTAGTGCAGCAGCGCCCACACCAAGCACGTACCAAACCGCAAACAATAAAGCTAAGCTGCACAACAAGCCTGGGTTGATTGGGCTTCCGGCTTCGGTGGTGTTGGCGACGCAATTTCTGCACATAAACACGTGTTATCTCGGAGTTGGTGAAGATATGTCACAGCCTGAGGCATATTCCCACCTTTAAACCGTTCACTTTCACACACGCCACGGTGAAACTGCACTAGCGTTTTGTCTGTTCCGTCTGGGAACGAACTAGCGCTGAGGGGGCAACGTTTGTACGTCCGTTTGGTGAAATTTCCCGATCTGTTTAAACATTATAATTAACGCACCCCTTAACATACAGGGGGGCAGCAGTATTTGTTTTTGGTGTAGTATATACTATGCCCGCCTATGAAGAATATCGTAAGTATGCTGCAGTATATTATGTACCTATGTCCGCGCCGCACCTGTACCACTAGGGGTGGCGGAAGCAGTAGCAGACCAGCAGTCGCTCGGCTGTCGGACAACAGGCCAAAGGGACGGCTAATTGTGCAGGGCAGCCTGAACGGGGAGGGCAACGCTACTAACAACGTTACTAACGCGAATCGCCCCCTCATTGTTTAAACCGTTTCACGTTAGTGCTTTCCCAGTTTTCCGTTGATATGTTCCACCCTCGATCTCACCCTTCATTGCCCAGTTTGTCTTTGAGGGCTGGCGCATTCTTGGAGGCAAGAAAGATCCGGCACATACATTTACTATTTTAATTCCGTTCTAGAAAGACACTAGAACCTGCTTGATGTTCACAGCAGCTCAGCAGCTGACCGCTGGCAGTTTGACACAGCTGCATCAAATTCTGGTAGCAGTGCCTCCAGTTTCACCGGTGTTCCGCCAGCATGCGTGGCCGGTTGCCCATCGCAGGTAGCTTTGCTTTATTCCTCCACGCCACGGGATTGTATATAAACATATACTACATATTCATATCTGTATAACACCAGCCACGCCCGTCTACCACATATAGAGCAGACAGTTGATATCATATATGAGCAGGCGGAGCTGTAGCCCGCGCACGTTGAGGCAGAGGTACCAGGGCACACATAACGGATGTATGGCACTATGGCTGTATGCCGGAATCGACGATGGCGTGATCACTACGCCTGCGGGGCTGGACGCAGATACAGGGATGCCGAGTTCAGTGATTCCACTTGCGGTTTTACATCAACGTTGGGGTTAATATTTACAGCGTGTCGTTCCGCTGTTGAGACTACAACCGCGCCGCCTGCAGCGCTACCTCGTAGTAATACTATCATTCTACTGACGATGAAAGCAACGATCGTCGTAGGAGGAGAGGCGGGGGCGGGGAGAGGGGGGGGGGGGGGGGGGGGGGGGGCTAACCTCGCCCACACCCCACATGTATCTTCCCTAAATATTTGTCGGGCCGGTGCAGCATGTTTGCAGAGTCGACAGTATTCAACTGTCCACGGGAGGTCAGGTCGCCGAGGTTTTGCTCGAAGCCTCCAGCACTCGGCGCTACTATTCGCCGGAACGTTGGCTGAGTGCTGGTTGCCTATTAAATCGCAACGGAGTTGACGACGGCGGTCGTGCCTTCATAGTACTGGTACCGGTAGCGACTACAACCTTGCCAACTTTCAGAGGAGACGTGGATACTGGACAGTAAACGTGGATACCGGTTGAGTGGCCTTGTTCGCCCTTGTGGCAGTATGCGCGCCCAACTAGCGGCACGCTCCTCTCCTGCCCGGCACGCTCCGGGACTACAAAATCGAGCGGTCGTTCGGTATGTACGTCTGCACACACGCGCCCGGCACGTGCTGCCACCGTTAAACGCCACGGACGATTAGTCGCTAGAGCGGGACGAATAAATAGCAGTACAATAAAAAGCTGCTACTGAAATTCTAAACTGATAAGGATTAACGATGATGAATGGTTGCTGCATGTTCGCGAATAAAATATGCGGGTCCAAAACCCTGGCTGGATGACGATTTAGGACAGGATGATATTCATATCAATATAACACGGTTGCTATTTTCCAGCAACTAGCGACGCTACCCATTAAGGATTGGTCGCTGACTCTGTTGAATCCTTCTACTGGTTGGTTAGTCACTACACATATTTCAATAAGTTCCTCTTCAGAATAATAAGTGTTTTTGAAATAAATCACCGGTAATAATTTCAAATAGCGGTGCCGGTGCATGCCTTGAAAACACCGGTACATACTCATCCTTATATGGGGAGATAATTTACGTTCTCGTATCACTACTCCGAATCTTTAAGGATCTACCCTGATGTACGAGCAGTTGCTACTCCCCGCAGTAATTTACAGTATCTCGTACCTTGCTCGTACGCTTCTTCAATTTGGCGGCGGGCAAGAAAAGCATACGAGAGACGTCCGACGACGATGCGCGACAGGCAGTCAGCATGCCTTGCAGACAGCGTTGTACGTACTCGTATTCCAGTAGATGCTGGCCGTGGCCTGCGGGATTCATCGGCGCATCGCGCGCACGCCCGCACTGCGCGCTGGCACGACGGCGCCCACCCCGCGCCGCGCGACTCAGGTTCCGGGCGGGCGGGTGACCCCGCCACGCCGGGCGGAATAAAAGCGCCGCATGTGCTGACGAGGGCCGAGGGCTTCTAATCCTTATATACGAGACTGCGACACCTGGTTTGCGCCCACCGCTGGCCTACATTTCTTCAGCCAGCCCGTAAGCCGGTGGGTATCGTGCCCCAGCGTCTCACACTCTGGCTGGTCACGGACCTGGCCACTATATAGCGACTGTTTCGGCGACCACTATCGGCGGCAATTCCAAGCAGGAAGCTCGCAAAATGATGGGGGTTGCGGTCAAGCTTGGCGCGCCTCGCTCGCTCGCCCTTCGAGACACGAGCGCGTCTGCTTCCCGACAGCGGTCGCACCTAGGCGCCAGACCTGCCATGCCGATTACACGCTGCCACCCTGCCATTTGTCTGCACCATCCCAGTCGGACGGCGACAGTGTCGTCTGCAGGCGCTGTCGGCGTTGTCGCATGCTCGGCAAGCGACGTCAGCACTGGCGGGGGTGCGCGCCCTTTCGGCAAGGGGCCGCCCCGCCTTCGAAACAGCGCACAAAACAGCACCGCTGGGCGCAGCGCTTCCGTTCATGGCGCCCCTAGCCCGCAGGTCGGGAAGGCAAGTGGACTGTCGGTTGCTCTCGAGGTTGCAACGCTGCCGCAGCTCCGGCCTGTGGACGCGCGCGCAGCGTGCTGGTACGAGCGCGCCCTGGAGCTGGCCCGGCAGCAGCAGTTTGAGCACGCGCGCCGCGTATTCGAAGCCACCGTCAAGACCTACCCCAACTTGTGCCGAGCGTGGGTGTCCTGGGCCCAGGTATGTGCGGCACGCCTCCCAAACTTAAGTGTTTGCCTATTCAATCGAGTCACGCGAGACGTCGCGGGCTTGCTAGTCAAAATGTACACAGCCCCGGCTGCGCGGTAAATAACGCCGCCGTCGATGACCCGGATTTATTTGAAAGTAGGACTTAAATAGTATACGGTGCCAGCTCCGCGGCTCGTTGAGCAAATGCCATAAATTCTCAAAGCGGTGATGTTCTCCAGCCCCGGACTCCTCGACGGACTGCCCCAAATACCTGCGCAGGACTCGTTTCGACATGTGTCGAGTTCCACAACTGCTGATATCCTGGATTCGCACCACCATCTTGTCTGTTTACTCAGCGTGTCCCCGGAAAGCGACCATACTTAACCAACCGGAAAATTCTGCCCGTCCTTCAGATGGAGAAAAAGGCGCGTGGAAGCCAGCTCTTGGACTACGAGAGCTGCAGAGTGGTACTCCAGAGGGGTCTACAGCTTAACCCAACAAGCTCCTGCCTCTGCCAGGTACGCTTATAGTCCCGATGTCTATGCCCAGTTACATTCACACCGCCCCATCAAACCCGCCCGGCTGAGTGTAACAACCGTTCCTGACCGAGTCCTGTACATGCTCTTGACCCTCAGGCTTGGGGCTTGATGGAGCTTCAGAAAGGAAATGCGAAGGCTGCCGTCTGGCTACTCGACCGCTCCGCCATCTACGACCCCAAGTGCAAGCCTGTACAACGCTGGAAGCTGTACAAGGAAGCCCTTGAGAAGTCGTCCGTCAGCAGCAAGAGCCGGACTACCCGCGGCTGCTAGCGAGCGCCAACATGGCCCGTCTGGACATCTGCCTCCGTGTCTTCGGGATAAAGTGTGACCTTTTGAATACAAGCAGTGCTCCCACATTATGGCAGGGCAAGCAGCAGCTGCACTGCTCCCATGGCTGGATACGCTGACCGACGGGATATCGCCATTTTGTACAATATAGCAAGGTGCCCGAAATTGACTAAGGTTGCTTGCAAATAAAAAACCTGGTCTCGATGCCGGGATGCAAATGTGTAAATTAAAGCCAGCAAAACCCTACTACCAGCAAGTAGCACCATGCACCGCTGCATTCCGTAAATAGTACACCTATTGCTTCCCATCAGCAAACTTTGAGGGATGTGTGCGAAGTGCAGCATGTCGCCCATGTCAGGGCCTACGCACTCGCATCTATCTGCACACTCATCGCTGCTGCGTTTGCAGTCGCCAGTACAGGTGATGTGTTGGAATAGCCGATAGGAATGGCATACTGCCACCTGCATGAATGGGGCACGGAATAAGTACACATAGCGAGGCATCGCTTCCACCTGGAAATGTACGAGCGCCGCGGCGGATGTACATATCACACCATCACCCTGTGATTTAAAGAGGGGGTGCGGAGGAGGGGGTCAAACCGATAATATGCTGCAAACTCAAAGCGTTGCTCTTACTGTATGTCAGAGCCATATCTGGGCAACCGCACGAGACCCACAGCCTCCAATGCCTTGCGTCATGCCTGCAGGTCATGCATGGTTCAAGAACTATCATGCTGATGGCTGTGCCAATGTGCCCCAGATGTCTGCTGGCAGCCGATTCGCTCATTGATTTGTGCACTGCACAATTTTACCGTTACAGAGTGAGGCGCCAAGGGTTAGTAGTGGGGCTGGAAGGCGGAAATTGCGCTGCCTGACACTTGCTATCAGTGCTGGGATGGATGCGGGATGGTGCTACCAGCGGTGGGGTGGGGCGGGGCGGGGCGGGGTAGGGTAGGGTAGGGGAGTGAGGGACACATCAGGGCAGCGCAACACCCTGCCTGTGCGGCCGGAAGCATGGGCCTCTGGGACCAGGGGTGGCTACTCTAGCCGGCGGAAAAGGAGGCCTGATGCAAGCCACCTCGCCAGCAGAGCAAACCAGCGAGGTGAAGCCTGTGGCTGACAAGTGGCACCAATAAGGATAGATAGGGACCTGCTGAATAGAGCATGGCGCACTACGTCAGACCACGGCATTCCGGGGATATTGACCACCATATACACGAGACTGGCGCAAAACGGGGCCTCACCATTACTCTGGCCTCGACCGCGAGGTGTTGCCCTCCAACCTGCCAGTGGTGCCCTTGCCGTCGGCGTCCTTGGCGTCAGCGGGGCGCGGGGCGCTGGGACCGGCACGGGCCCCACTGGACTGCTGCGCCTGCTGGTACTTCAGGATGGTCCAGTCAAAGACATAGTCCCACTGGTACCCCTCCCGGGTGAACAGCTCGCGGAACAGCTTCCTCAGGTAAGCGTAGTCCGGCTTGTCATCAAAGCGCAGAGATCTGCAGTACTGAAAGTACGTGCGGAACTCCTCCGGGTGGCCCTTGCAAAGCACCTGCATCAATCACCAGCAATGCCTCAGCTTCTCGGTCTTGACGCAGATTTATCTATCACTCGACCTACATGTATTGTAATATTTACAGTGATTCGTGTACACAGCAGACGGACAACGTGCATCCTGAGCAGTGAAAGGATTGAGACGAGGCTCACCTCAATGGGGGTGGACATCTTCTTCTCACTGATCTTCTCATACTTCTGCTTCTTGGTGGCAGCCTTCAGCCCCTGCCACGGCAAGCTGCCGCGCAAGAAATACATAAGGACATAGCCCAGCGACTCCACATCGTCGCGGCGGCTCTGCTCAATGCCCAGGTGGGTGTTGATGCTGGCATAACGAGCGGTGCCAGTGAGGTTTTTATTCTCTCTGTACGGGATGTGGATGTGGGTCTTCGGGTCGCGGTACTTCTTCGCCAGACCAAAATCAATCACATTGACCTGGTTGGCACGCTTGCCAAGACCCATAAGGAAATTGTCAGGTTTGATGTCACGGTGAATGAAGCTCTTGGAGTGCACAAACTCGATCCGGCTGATAACCTGTTGGGAGAGAAGAGGGGGGGGGGGGGGGGGTGATCAGCTTCCAACACATAAAGCTGCAGACGGTGAGTAACAGCAGCACACTGAGGGCGGTGGCTCATCGCACCTGGTCAGCCAGCATGAGCACGGTCTTCAGAGAAAACTGCCTGTTGCAGAAGTTGAACAAGTCTTCCAGGCTAGGCCCCAGCAGATCGAGCACCATGACGTTATAGTCGCCCTCGACGCCATACCACCTGACGTTGGGGATGCCAGTGCCACCTTGCAAGATCTTGTACAGCTTGCTCTCATACAGCAGCTGGGGGTGTTTGGTCTTTATTGATTCCAGCTTGATTCCCACCTCTTCCCCAGTCTGGACATGCGTGCCAAGATAGATGTCGCCAAAGCTGCCGCTGCCTATCTTGCGCCCCAGCCGGAACTTCCCCGCGATCCTGATGTCCAGAGCCATGGCTACCCAGTCGGCTGGACAGGCTCAGGGGAGAGGGGCTGCGCTAACGCTAGAGGGACTTCCCGCGAACGAGCGCCACGGCGCGGTGTCCAGCGAGAAGGCGACAAGCCGTTCCAGCGCCGCGTGCGCAGCGCAGCCGTTCAGTATCTGCCCGTGATGGGCTCACACCGGCAGCGGTCCCGCGCGCCCGCGTCTGTCTACATAACAACCGGAGGCGCAGATTGTAGGGGGGGCGGGGGGATGAGGCATGAATCAGCGCGCACTCCAACAACTGCCAAAGAAACACGCTCCTTACGGGGACGCGCGAGGCGCGGCGGGCGGGGCCCGAGCGGGGTCGCGTGTGGGTTCAAGGCGGCCAGCTCGCGGGGAAGAGGGCAACGGCGTAGTATATATAGTGAGCTAGTACTATGCGTGGTATCCTCAGAGGCGGATCTCGCTGGAACAACAGAACACTAGCACCTCACGCGCGCACGCACAGGCGCAAGTCCCTCTGTCCCGTAAAAACACTATATTGGCCGTCGCCGCAGAGGGCGGCAGTGGGGCTTGCAGAACGCGGGGCCGGGGAGCTGCGCAAGGGGGCCCGGGATGGTGTGCCTGCAGGACACCTCCGCGGGTAATACAGCTTTAAGTACTGCTCCAGAAATAGCACCAGCACCGCGGGCCTGGCCCGCGATAACCCACCCGTCGCGAAGGCACCACAGGCCGCGGCCGAAGGCGCATGATAGTTGGCGGGGCCCCAACCACGCTAGCCTGATCCGCTGCAGCACCTGTCCTTCTGTTTTACGCAGGGCGGCTTTGTTGGGAGCCAGGGCTGCACCGGGCACACGGGATCAGGGGGACTCGCAGGTCGGCAGTACATTGTCAACTAACCCATAACCCAGGACGCGGCCGCCGGATGCGATACCAGGAGCGCGGACGCCGTTGCTGCAACGTGACACCAGCCCAGCGGGCGTGCGCCTCGGGGTAAGGGCGCACCTGTAGAGATATCCGGCGAAGAAGGAACACCGCAGCACGGACCAGGCAGTCCGTGGACCTCCGGGCGTGCAATGCAGCTGGAGGGGTGTGACCAGGGTGGAGAGATATGGGGCAAAGCGGCTTCACGGCGGGAGGTGGCGGCTGGTCTACTCCCAGGTACTGTACTGCAGCACAGGTGGGCGGTCCTTTTTTTTCTTTCCGGCGGTCCTATCCGCCGGGTATCTCACACCCTCGCCTATCGCGCTGTATCCGTGGTGCGTCGGACGTTTTTTTTCCTTGGACGTCCCCACTACCTTCATCCGCATCATTGCCCACCTTCGCATGTCTGTACTCGGATCCAAATGTGCGATGCTTTGTTTAGAAACTACGAATGAAAAGACACATAAATGGAATACAGTATGAATTTTCATACCTTACACAGTGCAGCAGCAATCCCGCCAGGTACCGGTGTGAATTGCAAAAAGCTTAGACGCAGGCAATAAAATCACCGCTAAACGTCCAACCATCTACCGGTACCAGTACTTGTAGCAGTAATCCAGGAGTAACCCTTACGTGATTACCTCTGGACGCTCACCGATGGGAATAGATATATATTTGATGTATCTAAGGATTATTATTTATATAATAGGTACACACGTATGCGTATGTGTGTGTGTGTGTGTGTGTGTGTGTGTGTGTGTGCCGAACCAAAGTTTGGTTTTAAAGTCATTAAAGGTGCCGCCGCCCCACGGGTCGAAGTCGTCATGGTCTTCGCCGGGGAGTATTTGCCAGCGGCGGCGCCTTGGTAGAAAATTGGCTATGTAGAAAATTGGCTCGGCCTCGCTTGCAACCGTAGTAGTGTCGTAGCGGTCGAGGTCGAAGCCTAGGTGCGGGCATGTAGTTATCCAAGAACCCCATCTCCATGTGCATGCGGTACGTACGCTTGCGCCAAGAGGGGATGCATGCCACGAAGACATGAAGAGGGCCTTGTACGACGTCTTGCGGCTGAGGCTTGCCATCATCCTATAAGGGGCCGTCGGTCAAGTGGCCTAGCATGGATACATAGGCTGGGAGTGTAGGCAACCCATCACCAAGCGGTACATCGTGGCGATAGACGAAGATGGTGCGGACGCGGCGTACATGCCAAATAGGTCCGACCGCGAGTGTTGGAACCCGCGTGAAGGTGAAGAGTCCCCAATTAAAGCCGATCCGTTTGTTGCGGTAGTGGCGTGCGCAAATCTGAGCCGCATGGAGGGTGTTGTTGTGGTAAGATGAGGCCAGCATCCGCGGCGCCTCGCCGCTACTACAAAGGGGGGGGGGCAGGGGGGGGCATCCACAGGAGGCAACAAACAAGCCTTAGAAGATGACGTCCTCTCTGACCTCCCCGATTAGGCGCCACTCGGTATGGTCTTGACGGAAAGCGAGTGTAGGCAACAATAGTGCATGTCGACTTCGGATGCCGGGTAGCCCGCTGCGGGCAGCCGGTGCACCCACGGCAGATCAACGGAGACGGGGAAAGGCTCGTTAAGTACACCGAGCGGGGATTCCCTCTCTCACCAAGCGGTCCAAAGTGTAGATCGAGGAGCAAAAAAAGCAAGTCGTACTTCGCCGTTGCCACGAACAAAAGCGATAAGCCACCCATCGACGATGCGACGTGCTGAGGTTGCGCGGCCACGCGTCACGCTTGGCGAGGGCGAGCCGTGGGCCGAGCAGGGCGCAAGCTCGGAGAGGTGCAACGCGCCAAATATGTGGGCGCGGGCAACCCCGCAAGAGTGGAGGACGAGAGAAAGCCAGTCCACCGACCACATCACTCACCGCGGTAGCCCGTGCGACGTTTCGAGATCCGAATACGGTACGAATAATCGGCCCACGCGCGCCGCGCCCCTACGCCGCGAATCCGTGTCCCCGCCCGCAGTACATGTCCGGCACTGCGGGCCGCACATGACGCACCGTCTAGCACACCCTCGGCCAACCCACTAGCTAGCTCGCGCCCACTCCATAGGCGTACCTCCCTCCCCCCTTTGAGGACATAGGGCAAGGCTGGTTGGGGGCGCGTGGATGTCCCGGGACGGCGGTCGTGAGGTCCACTCTCGTGACCGCCGCCAAATTGAACCCCCCCCCCCTCTTCATGGATTCGCGTTTTGCTGATACCGTACGCCACTAGGGCCAAACCGCTCGGATAGAAAGGTAGCTTAGTCCATATAGAAGGCCTAGACAGTGTACGTTGTTCCCTTACTTGTCCGACCTAGCATGCGGCATTGAGGCAAGGTTGGTGGATGGGGGCGGCGCGTATATCGGTTGTTGCAGGGCCGCCACGGAGATCACGCAGCATGCCGCTGCGCGGCCGTGGCGATCACGACCAACCCACCATCGCCGCTAAATAGGTAGTTGTGGCGCTGCATGCGGTCGCGGTGTCGGAGGCTGAGAATCGTGGGCTGGCTACAAACGGCTCAACCGGTTAGTGATGGAAGGTTGAAGTGCTCGGAGGTACTTACAGTGGGTGCGGCGAGCCGGGCTCGAGCTGCTGGGACTAATGAAGTGTATGAAGCCGCTGCGCAGGTCGAGCCTAAGATAGGCGGGGCACGCGCACTAGTGTATGTACTGATACTAGTTCTCTAATCCATGATCTGTACAATACCAGTAGTGTCTATCTACATGATATCTACAGTACAAGGGAAGACACTTGTCTTGTTCGGTTCGGATGTGAAGTTCGGACGCGCGCGCAGCACGCCATCTGCTGAAATTGGTATCATCAGCAAATTGCTAAGAGGACATATCATTGCACATACTCCGACAGCCCCCCTCGACGGTAAACTGGGGGTTCCGGGGTGGAACCCGTGTGGCGTCGTCATATCCGGAGTGTGCTCACCAACCCATAGCAAAGCCAACGTGCTTCTCCAGTGCAGGACGGGGCAGGGGTTTGGTCATCATGTCCGCCGTGTTGAGGTCGGTGGCGATGTAGTTGACCCTCATTCTCTGTGCATGCATCCACATGGTCTCTGACAAAGTGCCATGTGACATCAATGAGCTTCGTCCTGTCACTGATGGCAGCGTTTGTGGCGTAGCTGATCGCCGCTTGGTTGTCCTCCATCATGATGAGTGGTTGCACTAGACTGCCAAGAATTTCAGAGACGAACATTTTGATGTGAATGCCATCTGTGATCGCCTATGCCAATGACACTGTCTCGGCATCGACAGTCGACTGTGCAATGCCGCCCCCTGCTTCCTGTGTCGCAGTGGGCAGAAGGGCTTACTTGTAGCTGCATGCATGCCCCGTGATCGCCGAGACGGATAAGGTATGTACGTACCCACCACGGGAACGGCGCTGGAGCAGATCGGCAGCGAAGTCGGCATCTGCATATAGCCGACCAGTCGTAGGTTGTCGTTTGAGTCGGCGCCAAGAGTGATGCAACGATGCATAGTGCCTTTCATGTATCGTAACACCTTAAGCGTTGTCATGTGCATCACACGCGGTTGTTTTTGAACATTGCCCATGATACTGAGCGTTGTCGTGATATTACCCGGTCGAGTGCAAGTGTTGACGTACAAGAGGCAGCCCATCAGCCGCGCGCTCGTATTGGGACCGACCGTCAGCGTTCAGCAAGGGCGATGCGGGGACATCGGTGAGTGGCTGTTTGCAGAAGTCGGCCACCATAGGCACATCGGACTTCTTGCAGTCAAGCATGTACGCGAAATCTCTCCAGAATTTATATCTGATGTAGGCTGTTTGTGTGAGAGTGATATACGTCGGCTGGGTCGATCGTAGGACACGGACATCCCAATGGCCCAAGGGTCATGTTGCATCTTGACCACGAACTGATCACGCAGGTCGGTCTAAAGCTGTCCAACCAACGGTCGTTGTTGCTAGGCAATTCCATGTCGTCCACATAGACTCCCATGGCGGCGTAGATGTCTCCCTGTCGTAGGATGAAGATGCATGGGTCTGCCTTGCACTGGATCTAGCCAATACTCATCAGCCACAAGGCCAGCAGTTTGCACCACTATCTGCCAGACTGGCGGAGGCCATAAAGACATTTGAGAAGTCTGCAGACTCTGCAAGAAGCATCATCAAACCCCTGAAGCTATCGCACGTACAGATACTCATCCGCCGGAATGGAAGCGTGTGTTACGCAGCCACAGCATCAAGCTGCCGGAGGTGGAGCTGCATGGCGGCCACAATGGTGACGATGACCCGCAGACTGGAAATGCGGATGACAGGTGCGTATGTTGCCTTGCACGTGACGCCAGCATTCTAGTAGTTGCCACACACAAAAGTCATGGCTTTCGCCTTGTCCAGAGTACCATCAGGTGCTGCCTTGGCCACAAAAAACCCACTGATTGGGTAGGACTGTCGCACCATGTGGGCAGTCAACCGGTTCCCATGTACGGTTGGCCATCACACCGTCATACTCCTTGTGGATGGTTGGTTCCCACAAGTCACGGAACTCCGGGCTCATTGCCTCTTTGAAGTTGCGAGGCGTAGGTATGCCCGCAGCACTCAAGAGTGCAATTGTCTGCTGCATGCCGCTGGATGGGGTCTGGAGGGTAGGTGTCATATTTTGGTTGGGGATCTGATGGATCACGGTCCAAACAGATGTTGTCGCATGCCATCATGGCATGATGCCGAGCTGGGAGTCGTTTCTCCCGGATGGGTATATGCTGTGCTGATCACGGACGGTTTTATACTCTGGAGGTTGTTGCTCATCCATGTCCATTTCTACCGTGGGATGTTCTTCCTCAGCCTCTAGCATGCATGATGGAGCCGTCAGTGTGTGGATCCGGAGCAAAGCCGCTCTCATCCTCGAGGAAACGGACATGGACGTTGACAGTCACCCCGCCTGTGGTGGGGTTGAAGACCATCCACCCAGGTGCGCTGCCAAGGTAGCCCACAAAGATGCTAGTCCAGACCTTGGAGTCCAGCTTTTTGCGAGTGCCATTAGGGACCGTGACAAACACCTTGCAGCCATAGACTCTGGCTTCGTCAATATGTGAATCAACATTGCCTTTGGTCAGTACCGAGACCGGTGTCTGTGCGGTGTCTTTCTGCCATCCAAATTATTGCCAGCTGTTGTGACAGTGCGCCGGTTCTTCATCTAGAAAGCTGCGCTGATAGCGGTTGCCCACAGTCGGCTAGGGACTGACATGTCTGCCGTCATGCTAGTGGCGCTGCCTCTGATGGTGCGCCATGGCCTCTCAATCTTGCCATGTTGATGATGGTAGTACGGTGCGGCCCACTCAGTACGTCGTCCTCCTATGCTACCCACCAGAGCGTCCATCGCATCTTTGTCGAAGGTGGAGTCGTGGTCAAAGCGGATCTCGGGAGCAAACGGACCACTATACTTTGCCCAATACTTGAGGTGATAGTGTCTGACCTCATCTAGCATGGAACGCATGGCTGTCAGCACCTCCGCTGCCTCTTTGGATCTCAGGTGTCAGTGCCACTGAAATCTAGATAGGCGGCAAATGATGTTGATTGTCCATCGGTAGCCACCCGGTGATATGATGTGAATGGGACCCGGTGTGTCGATAGTAAGTTGGCTGCAGCACGCATTACGGAGGGCTGTAGGCTCTCGGTTGGCAATAGCTGCTGTGGCTTTGTTGAATAGGCAGGAATGACACACACACACACACCGGTTCGCGTAGGTACTCGTTTCTGAAGACCGCAAACGGGTCTCAAATCCGAGATGTGCAGCTTGCACCGCTTTTTGGCTACGTGACACGCGCTACGTGCGTATTATTAGCACGTGACCTCTCGCGCTCCCCCCACATCATCCCGCCGTCAGACCCATCCCTGCCCGCGACACACAGGACGAGGCACCTGAAGGCCACCACATGCCTACGTTAGGGCGCTGCTACCGCGGTATGCGCGTGATGGTGCCGGCCGGTGTGTCCGATTGGCATCGGTGGGGCGGGATGGGTTGGCGAGACGGGTAGTCACGTGGGCTCTGAGTTTTGATCAAATGACGGTATATTTGACTATATCAACCGGATCCTAATTACTACTCGTACTCGTTTCGGTAGTTGCATCTCAGGATTGTGACCCCGCTTTACATAGCTTCAAGCCCGGGAGGATTTCATTTAGCTAGTACCCGGGGAACCGGTGTGCAGATTCCTGAGATTCCTTACATCCGGCGGAGGGAAGGCAAGTACAGCAGGTACACCATTATGATGTTGTGGCTGGACTGTGCCCATGCCGGGATGGCCTAATCTCATGTGCCACACGACTGCAAAGTCCTTGACTGTAGCACTAAGCATGGCAATGCCATCCTGCTGTCCAGCAGGGGGAAGAAGCAGCTCCATCCGCAGGCGCGAGGTCCAATAGGTACATGCCATTGTAGCCTCTTAGGCGCACCACTCATGCATCCATGGCCACAGTAACAGAATCAGTTTCACCCGGAAAGTTGATGGTACCAGGGAGATGGTTCTGTAGCCATGACACGCTTAGTAGTCTGCCTACACCCATCGAATTCGTGTTGAGCAGGGATGGACAGTAAACAGTTGGCATGCGCAGTGTGCAGTAGCCACCGGAGGTGGGTGCGGCCCTAATAGCTACACTGCCGCTAGCTGCCCTCGATGACGGTGCCCACGCCACCAAGCTCACCCTTGTGCGACCCGATTCGAAATGTTTCGAAATCAGATTTTGTATGCCGTGACATTCTGAGGAGCGCAAGCAGAGTCTGCGATCCATGCCTGGCTGACACTTGGGGCATCACTCAATCAGTTGTGAGAAAAAGGCTACGAGGGTCGGGGGAGTAGTGATAGGGGTTGTTACCCCGCGGAGGAGCATCTCCTCCTCCTCGAGGGTCAGATCGTCGCCGGTGTCGGTGTCGTCGCTCGGCTGGTCGGCCACAACTGCAGTGTTGTCGTCATCGAATGCCGCGAGAGCAGCAGTAGTCGACACCATAGCCTTAGAGTCTTCGGGATACCTGATTTTCAGGGCTTTGATTTTGGAGCGCTGAAAATTCAAAATAACCGTGTCACTTGCAGTGCATTGGTTATACTAAGGTCTTCTCGCCACAAGATCCACACTTGCCGAACCACGATGACTTGTGAATTCTGCGGGCAGTTCTGGGCGGATTCTGAGCTGTGAGGAATGCCGCATTACCAACTGGAGGTGCTGGAGCTGCATGAGCTTGTGCGGAACACAGTCTGGCGTGGACACGGAGTTCGGCGAACAACTCTGCCGCAATACACCGATGTAAGTCGACATTCCCCGCAACGACCGTCTTGATAATATCGTATTTTGCGGGAAGTGCATGATTGAGAACTGTCGGTATCAGCAACGCGTCGCGGAGCTGCTCGGTGACCTCCATAGCTGCGTCGTATGCACGGATAGCCTCCCATTTGCGGTCGAGGAAGTCGACAAGTGGCTCCGTCGAGTTCTTGTCGAATGTGCGATTCACCTCGTCGAGTAGTGACATGGTGTGATGCACGTCATGTCTGTCGAGACGATGGCACGTGTTGTCCCATGCTGTCGCACCTCGGTTGACCGCATTGGACTGAGAGAGGTTCTTGAGTTCCGAGGTGGCACTCGGGTGGTGCTAGGCGATCTGCACGAGCGTGTGGTACAGGTATGATTGGAGTTGCGGGTCGATGTTCGGATCGCTCGGGCCAAGTAGAATCATCTGTTCCATCACCAACGGCACATAGGTGTTGATGAAGGAGAGGAAAATGCGTTTCCACGTCGTGTTTGAAGTCTGAGCTCTTCTGGAGCATCGGTGGTGTGAACTTCAGTGCCCCACCCAGCTCGTCGGTACCTCGTGGTGGTCCCTGTCGGGCCCATATGCGGCCGTCAGCAATGTCCGCTGCGCCGATGGCCTGGCGTCTCGCGGGTGCACGATAAGGCGCAACTACGCCGAGGTAGCATGTCCGTCCGGTAGCTTTGTCGACTGCTGGGGTTCGCGACAGTGGCGGTGGTGGCGCAGCTGTCGGAGTCTGTCTAGGTGTCGGTGTTTCTCGACATGGACGTAAACATCCGTTTGACATCAGCCATCATGTCCCGTTGCTCGGCCATAAAGTCGGCATGCATGACTTTGTGACAACAGTTCGGTAATCGTGCATCTCGCTCTGCATCTCCCCATGTTGGAAGTCTTGTCGTTGCTCCATGATAGATATATGTTGCTCTAGCCTGACCACTAGGTCCAGTCTCGGTTGATCAGAAGATTCAGCCTGAGACTTGTCAGTGTCGACCTGTGATGCCAAGTCCCGGGGGGAGAGGAGTGTGCCCTGGTCGGGTTGGTGAGTTGTCTGTCATGTCGACGTCGCGCCAGATGTCCCAGTGAGAAACGCGTTCTGTCGGCCAGGACCAGCTGTCAAGTAGCAAACTGTGTTAGTCAGTATGACCTCCCGCTCCGCAGCTCCGGCGCATGTGTGTGCGTTTCGCGTCACTCGCACCACACCCCGCTCCGGATGACGCTGACATCGTGCGGCTGCAGAAGCCACCAGGGATACAAACCAGGCAAAGAGGACGTGGTACAAGTGAGGACTCCGGTGTTCGAATTCTATCTACGTATGTCTATGCTAAATAACCAATACATCAGCACAATGGACTTTTGTGTTGAATCTCAGAGACTCAACTCGGCCTCGGAGGCTCGAGGATCTCGCCCGGGACGAGATATACTTGCACACTTATTCTAGAATATGTGAGGGCCCATAACCTAAACGGCTCAACCGGTTAGTGATGGGAGGTGGAAGTGCTCGGAGCTACTTACAGTGGGTGCAACGAGCCGGGCTCGAGCTGCTGGGACTAATGTACTGGATGAAGCCGCTGCGCGGGCCGAGCCTAATAAGATAGGCGGGGCGCGCGCACTAGCGTGTTGATGCTAATAGTCCTCTAATCTATGATATGTACAATACTATACAAACCCACCCACCCACCGCATGGGCGGCCCCGACGACCGTCCTCGGGCCTCGGAATCGCGAGCCCTTCCTCCGCCTCCACCCCCGGCTGGGGATGGGGGCGGGGATCGTGCACGGGTGGCGCCTTGGTAGCCTTGGCTCCGCCCGTGCTGCCACTGCCGCGGAGGAGCAGTGTGAGCTGGACACCGGCGTCTCACGTCGTTGCTGGTCCGGTCAAGTCCCCGTTCGCTGTTCTTTGAGCACCCTCTCCCTTCCTGTCCTGTCGGCGCCTCCACATCACATTCGGCCTAGTGCCGCTATTGGAGTGGCCCTGGATGTTGTGCTGGGAAGGAAGTTCTACGTTCGGCGGAAGGGGACGCGGCCGAGATGGCGGCGGATCTGGCGCTGGGCGTAACAACGCGAGCTGGACACCGGCGTCTTATGTCGTTGCTGGTCCGGTCAAGTCCCTGTTCGTCGTTCTTTGAGCACCCTCTCCCTTCCTGTCCTGTCGGCGCCTCCACATCACATTCGGCCTAGTGCCGCTATTGGAGTGGCCCGGGATGCTGTGATGTGGAACGCGTTCTACGTCAAGCGGAAGGGGACGCGACCGAGCTGGCGGCGGATTTGGCGCTGGGTCTGTTGCACGCCCGTGGCGCCCCGTTCTGGGTTGGACCCCCCCACTTCCGCTCCTTGCTGCGAGACCTCTACTTCGAAGCCCCTTTCCTGTCGGCGCCTTCACATCACATTCGGCCTAGTGCCGCTATTGGAGTGGCCCGGGATTGTGAGCTGGGGAGAGCGTCCCTACTGCGTGGAGCGGCGGTTGGCTGGTGGCGATGCGTGATCGGTGGCTGTCATGGCGGTTCCCGCCTCTTGTGGCCCGTAGCTGGATTTTCTTCTGGATTTCTTCATGGAATTCTTGAATTTTGCAGCTAACACATGTAATCATATGTACACTACTAGTGTCTATCTACATCATATCCACAGTACAAGAGAAGACACTGGTCTTGTTCGGTTCGGATGTGAAGTTAGTTCGGATGCGCGCGCAGCACGCCATATGCTAAAATTGGTATCATCAGCAGATTGCCAAGAGGACCTGTCAGAGCACACACTCCAACATGCTAGGGGCTAGAGCATGGGCACTGGGCCGCGCGACGTGCGCGTCGCGATGATGCATGTGCAAACTGAACCAACTACGGAGCGAACCGCATACCGGTATAACACACTCGGGTAGTTTTCGCAATGCCGTACGGGGTACTGTGGGAAGTGATGTGACGCCAGGGAAGTAGAGACGAAGGCCGCTAGTGACTTGGGAAGATCGGAAAGTGGGGGGAGGTAGGGGGGGGGGGGGGGGGCAGCAAAATCGCGCGATCGTGCACACGTTGGTGCTTCGTGTGTGTGGGGGGGGGGGGGGGGGGGGGGGGCTTGCGGAATTGGCGACTTTGGCGGGAGGACGAGGCGGCGTCATAGCGGGGAGCAGAGATCGAAAGGAGGCGGACACATGGGACGTCGATGCCTGGAAAAGCTGCGGGTGGTCATGGCGGCGGCGGTTGCTAACAGTCACATTTGCAGTCCAAAAGTACTCCGGGGGAAGGGGGGGGGGTTTGGGCTGTCCCCCCAGTGGCGGGATATGGGGCCGCGCGGGGGCGCCGGCTGCGGTAGGTGACACGCACGCCGCTGGAACCTCACTGGGTGAGGACCAGAAGCTGACGAGGGCGGGGCTCGCAGCGGGTCAGCCGGGAACGAGTAATGTGTAGTATATATATGTTGAGACCCAGCTAGGAACATGACTTGTTTGCAAACAAGTCACTGTCAAGATGACTTGTTTGCAAACAAGACAAATTGTATGTTTTGTCCGCAAGCAAGTCAAAAATTAATGCCATGTGTGCACATAGGTCATAAATTTTGACCAAAGTGGCAACCGTCCATTTTGACCGTTCTGTTTTCATGTAAGGCATGGTCAAAATGCCATGTGTACGCTTAGGTCATTTATGATGTCATGTGTGCAAACCGGCCATTGTGGCCATGGTCTCGCTCTTCGCTTTGTTTTTACATTGGCTACCTGAGTGCACACTAGACCGATCCCAAGTGCGAACATGCCGTTTGTAGGCTAGGTATTCTACATAGGTCAAATAGAGTGCCATGTTTGCATAATGTACTGGCCATCCGAAATGGCGGCAAATGTGAGAACATTTGATACATTCCGTGAATTTTCCAAATTTATCAAATTTTGAGCTATTACCGGGTGTTTTATTTATTTAAAATATCTTGTTCCATTTCTAGGCGATGCGTACTTCACATGTCAGATGGAGTGCCATGTGTGCACACAAAGCATCGCAAATGTTGGCAGATGTGAGAACATTCGATAATTCTTACATGTATACATTTTCCAATTAATCAAATGTCGCGCTGTTGCCCACTGTTTCCTTTACCTACCCCCCAACACGGACTGGACGGGGGGCGCGCTCGTTGAGGCACATGAGTCATACATGTTAACGCATGATGCATTGTCCTTCTGGCATCTAGCAGAGTTGCAAGTCCGGCTCGCCTTACGGCAGGCACATACGTTGGTCTTGCATGGCCCTTTGCAACCGCACTTTACCATACCTTGCCCACCATGTTGTGACACAGCCTTCACAACATCTCGAAGCGAGATGTTTTTCCTTTGGCTTGGGTCCTGCCACTTCTCCACCACTCTTGCTAATCCCAATTGAGCGAGGCTCACCGACCTCATTAGCGCAAGGTCCACTTGGCCGTATGTTCGATTGATGACGCCAGCCATGTTTGCTAGCCTGCATAACTATGCTCCTATCGGTGACCTGCCGGAAACAATCAACAAGATATCAAGGCAAGTTATATAGATTTGTGCCAGGCAATCAGAAGATACATCCTACTACGACACGCCTCGAGGACAACCAATGTGCAGGTTGTGGCATCAACCTTTCCTTGGTCCACACCATGGACAGCGATCTGCACCGGGTCGCCAACCTGGGGACGCATGGCCACACTTGCTTGCCACTCTTATCGCCGTGACACGGGCATGCTTTGCTTGCGCCACAACGCAATCCCGGCGGATGCTCTGTTTGAAGGGCGTAGTGGCCAGTGGGGTAGTGCCATCCTCTTCTGTTGCTTCGGGATCCATGTCTTAAAAGCGGCGCTTGGCTGCAACAAGTGGCGTACGCGGATGATCTGTCGCCACTTGCATGGCGCCAGCCTCCACCTCTGGATCGTTGTCTCCGTTGACATCTTGTTCAATGGCCTCCCCGCGTCCTCTGGCTCCTCCACCATGTCTTCCACAACATGAGGGGGCTTTCGTGTCCAGCCCGCGTGCGCCTCTCTAGGCAATGCTCGTTGCACGAGCCGTCATCAGTCCCCCCTGTGCATACGCGAAATGGCGATATTCAGCATGATGTAACACAGACTCGAATGACAATATCGGTTATTATATGGGATGGCTATTAGCTTAGCAGTACAAAATCACATCGTAATACATGTGGCATCCTGCGCAACGGTGCCCCCTTTGCGGGCCTTTAGTAGGTATTTTCCTCCCCACGAGACTATTGCCCCCTGTAAGCCAGGCCTTGCACGCAATGGTAAATGTTGTGGGGTTCCAACTATCCTTGTGGTCTGGCGGAGGACTGTACTCTCGCGGCCGCGGGCGTTGCTGCGTCGCCTCCTCAGCCGGCGGGCCAGCATGGCGCAAGGTATCCGCCTCCGGCTCCCCCACAAGAGAATCGGTGGGAGGTAGATCCTGCTGGGGACGCCCCGCCGTGTCATCTTGTGCGCCAGCTGGTGCTCCGCCTGATGTTGCAGGGCTGTCGGCGTCGATTGCCATGTCTTCCGGTATGCCTAGTGCGTTGTTCAGGTCCGCCTCTGTGGTTATGGCGTCTGCCGATTCCTGCGTCAAGCGCAGAGATTGCAAGCCGACACGGGGCACTTGACCGTTCACGGCTGTGTATGGCACCTGTGCATTAGACACAAGCGATGTTAACAATAAACATCGAAAAACAAACGCGAGCCCATGTAGCTTCCGCTGCAAGGTCTTACACTGTCACTGCAACAGCACACATGGCGCACCTGCTGGATTGCGGAGTGAAACCATGTGTTGTTCTGTCATGTGTGATCTGAGAAGACAACGGGTAGTTGGGCGTGTTGTGCTCCGCGCAGTTAAAGCGGATCTTCTCTTCAGCTGCCCTATTGAAGCGCTCGCTCCCGCCGTTGCTGGGACTATGTCTTGGGCGCCCATTGACCATGGTGCACCCATGCCACGGGTCCTTTAATGTAGTTATGAAGTAACTTGAAAGGTGAATCAGCGATGCGTCGATAATTTAGAAAATTTTAAAAGAACGGGTTCTATATCACTTGCCTATAGTTCCATCAATTGCATTGCCAGCGCTTTGAAGTACTAGCAGCGAGCGTTTGCATTGCCAGCGCTTTGAAGTACCCGAGTTTCTTTTTCCATTACCAGCAGCGAGTAGCGAGTACCAATACCGGTACCAACAGTACCAGCAGTACCAGCAGCGAGTAGCGAGTACCAGGACCAACAGCGAGCGTTCGCATTGCCAGCGCTTTAAATTACAAGTAGCGAGTAGTGAGATCTTAATCGGACGGCTGTGTGGGACCGTGGGTGGGCGGGCGGGCGGGCGGGTGGATTATAGTACTTAGTAGTACATGCCAGTATATAAGCGCTTTAGTCATGCACCTATAGGCCCGATCCGCTGCACTATACGGGTACCCGTACGGCAATCAAGCTCACCGCCGAAAAATCGACGCTTCGCTGGATTACCTGCGGGATCACTTATTACAGTCGGCGAGGTCATCAACGTAGAAGTGAATAATGGGCAAGTAGGCCCGGATATTACGATAGGGCTGCAGGACATTTTGCAAGCATGCAAACATGGCTTACATCAGCCACATCGGCGGTTGACATCTCTCTCCGGCCCGGCCACCGGCGCCGTTCTAGCAGCATCGCGCGCGCGCGAAGGAGGAGCGGTAGCACCTGCATCAGCACCGCAGCGGCATGCCGGCAATGGTAGCACCAACGTTGTGAGCGGCAATCAACAATGACAACTTGCCTACTGCCTGCAGGCACGAGCTGTGCATGCAGCAGCGGCGGGTAGGGACTTGGGCGCATCTGCCGACGGTCCGCGCAACGTACCTGTAACAACATGGCTGTCGTCACCGGCCGTGGCACCAGCATTGCCAACGTCAGCATGAGCGGCATCATCAGCATCATCATCATCGCATGCATCGTCAATACAACAGCATGCCAACAACCTTTCAATGCTAGCACCAACGGTGTCAGCGGCAAGCGACAGCATCGACGTGTTTGTGCCGTGAAGCACAATGCAGGCGACTGAAGCGCAGATATTGATAAGGCGACGTACTTGCAGCATCATGGCCGCCATCACCGGCCGCGGCAGCAGCATTGCCAGCGTCAGCAACTCACAATCCTACACCGGAGGAGGCGTTACGTCTAGCAAGGCCATAAAATTCTCGCCCGTTGTCGGCTTGTAGGATGAGAGGAAGTCCAATAAGGCAAAAGAGGCGGAAGAGGGTGGCTGCTATGGTGTCTCTCTAAACACACAGACAAAGCATATCAGTAAGCAAAACCAGCAAGTAGCATGCGGCGGGTTTGGGTCTGGAAGGGAGGGGAGGGGGGAGGTGCTCACTTGCTGGGTAGGTAGTGGGGCAGTGAAGCCTAGCTTTAACCCGTGGTCGACGTAGGTGAGCAGGAGCTTGTATCATGCATATTCACTACTTCGGTAGTCCACGAGGTCTACCTGACCCCGGGCACCGAACTTCCTCTTCGACATGATCGGCCGACTGCCGGCCTTGGCCTTTCTGGGATGCGGGCGATTAGTCTGGCAGATGGCGCATGTCTCCACGAACAAGTCTACGACTCTACGAGGGATGTTGAAGTATTTATGCGACAGCCGCATGTGCATGGTTTTGCCCTACGAGAGCACCCAAAAAGGATTCAACACGACCACAGACCCCCCCCCCCCTCCCCCCCCCCCCGGCACCACGCCAGCGGTCCGCAGGGACTTTTTTTGTTCATATTGTAGGGACAGGTCAGCGGCTTTACTTAGGGAAAATTCTCGGCCTCACCTTGCAGTGGCTGCCGTCATGATGCGCTTGTCGTATGTCATTGGTCGAAAAACACACCGGTGTGGCTCGCTAGGGCCAGCTGCTCTTGTGACATACCCTCCGCGTTGTCGCGCAGGGTTAGGTCCGCCCTCTCGCCGATCATCACCACTTGATAACGGTGGTGGTTGCGATAGATGCGCCAAGAGCGCTGCGTACCGGCAGGACAAGTGGATAGACGTGAACGCGACGTTTCGGTTTTCCTATTTTCCTTTTTCAAATTGGCAGGCGAGATCATCACGGGGCTTACCCTCTCGGAAGCAGGTAGCGAGTCCCACGCAAGGACATCGCGCTTGGCCAGGGCCCAAGCCTCCTCGGTTAGCATGCTAACGTTGGGCTTGCTCTGCTTGAGCAAGTCACGTAGCTTGTCGGTGAAGGCGGTTTTGTGGAGTGCCATGGCGGCGGCAGGCTCGCTCCACCGTGGCCGGCCCGCTTAACGGCATGCCGCGGCGGGCGGCCGGCTGGCCGCCGCTGCGGGCTTCTGGGCGGTAGCCCGGGCGCGGTTCGGCAGCGCGCTCTGCTTCTGCTGCGGCGTGATCGATTGCAGTGTTAAGGGTGGCGGCCATTGCTGATGTCGGTAAGGGCATGGGTTTTGTGGACGATAGGAGGATCCGGGGGTTGCAGCGATGTGTGTGAGCCGAGCGTAGGAGCTGCTGGATCAAATAATGCACCGTCGCCGCCGCCGTTGCGGGAGGCGCACTTCGCCGGACAATTTGAATCTTTTCAAATCGATCCCGCAAAGCTGCTACATGGGACATTTTATATGACATGTGTGCAATCAGCACGTCATGTTTGTATGGGCCCGTGTACGAACAAAATCAAACTTTGACTTGTTGTTTGCAAATTGATCAAATTGTGTAGATGGTTTGCGTGCATTCATGGCAAAATAACATGCCATGTGTGCACACAAAACACTGAAAATGACTTATTCGCAAATGTTAAGTCACTTTTACAGCATTTTGTTTGCACAAAAGTCACGAAGACTATGGTTTCTTATTTGCTTGCAAACAAATCAAATTTGATGATTTGTTTGACTTGTTTGCACACAGGACGCATTGATGGCGACTTGTTTGCAAACAAACACATGTTCCTACCTGGGTCTTAGTAACATATGATCATATATATATATATATATATATATATATATATATATATATTATACATACATTGTATACATTATATACATTATACATTATATACATATATACATATACAGATGTATGTATGTATGTGGTATTGCGCGCGCCTTCGCGCCGCGCTCGGCGGGGGCGGCGGCCCTGCTGCAGGTACAGGTAGGCGTGACAGTCATCCATCCCGCCTCTTGCGGGATGCAGGCCGCTTTTAGGCGGCTTTCTGTGTTGTTTTTCTAATACTGGGTTTCTAAGTTGAGTCTGGTTTTGCCAAAAAGATCGCGCAGGCTGATTTACACGGTCAAGAGCCGAAATTGGCAGGATGGTTTAGCGAAAGCGTGGAACGGAGGGAAAATGGAGTCAGGGGGGGCGCTGCGTGGAACGCAGCGAAAACTGGAAGATGGCAGGCTCAGCTGTTCTGGCTGCTTTTTATGTCTACTCGTGCTGCACCCAAAAAGGGCGACAACAAATGCCTAGTTCCCGTACCACTGAGCAGCACTTGTAGCTAAAAAGCGGTAAGTTAGGTCAAGGGAGGAAACCCCATAAACTAGTTTAGATCATTTCAAAGTTGAGTCTGGTTTTGCCAGTCTTGAGCGAACGGAGAGAGCGGTGGATTGACGGAGAAGAGGTAGCGCCAAGTCATGAAGGAGGCACTGGGAAGGCCACCGCTGCGGAGTCCTGTTGGACTTGGAAGTGGCGTAGGGGGGCGATGTGTCCAAAGAAGAACCATGCGCCAGGTGAAGGAAGAACGTTGGGGTCGATGTAGTCCATAACGACGTCAGAGTTAGTGGCCCAACCGCCTTGGTAGCGAATGTGGGTCAATGGCACTCCGATGGCGTTCGCTGCAGAGGCTGCGCCCTTGCGAAGACTGTGCGAGGTCCAGGAGGTGCCAGCAGGGGGGGCAGCGTTGACTAGACTGACGGCTGTGGACAGCCAGTCTGACATTGTAGCCGCAGTCCAAGGTTTTGACTGCTCATCGGAACTGACAGCCCAGAAGTTTGACACAGCCAAGCCAACAGTAACAATGGGGACTGATTGGACGTGGTCGAGGAAGTGGTGCAGGAGACGTGCCACTCGGGGGTGCTCTGACACTGGGAGGAGAAGTACGCGTAGGTCGTCGGGTCCGCGTCGACCAGCGCGACCCTTCTCTCGGTACACTTGCAGGGTGATGTTGTAGTCGTCGACATGCACGTCTCGCACTCGACAGGACACGCCAGTAAGGCCCCTGGCAAAGAACATGAAGTTGACAACCGAGGCCAGGAGGGCTCGGAAGTCGTGGTGGTACTCTGGGTAGGGAGCAGACACAATCAGCTCGGCTTTTGTGACGAAGCGATAAGCTACATCCGCAGGCAGAGGGACACGCAAAGGGGCAGCGTCCAGTCGGCGCTGGCGCAGCATAAGCCCACGCCTTGCTGAAGTTAGGTGTAGGCTGTCCTTAGCGATTGGGTCGAGGTTGTGCTGCTCGAAGAACGTGTTGATCGCAGACAGATAAGGTTGCAGCGACTTAGCTGCGATGTGCCCTCGCTCGCCGATCCAGGCAACATACCGAACGACAGTGGCAGTAGTCGCCTCCGACGGGCTGATGTTCTCGGAGTCGTGGCAGAGCTCCGCGAACTGAGACAGCCGGCCGGCGTAGCTCTTGAGTGTCTGAGCGCTGAGGGAGCTGGAGAGTAGGTCGAGCGTCCGTTGGCCCAGCTCGTCTGAGCCGAACGCGTCCTGCAGCCGGGATCGTAATGAAGCAGCCCAAGGAGCGACAGCTTCGGGCTCGTCAATCACGTACGTGCGTCGTTTTACTGACAGAGTTCCACCGGCGGTACAACTACTGTTCGCAAAGTACTCGGCAGCAACGGTTAGGTTCCCGGCGGTTGGCCGGTAGCTGCTGGACGGGTTTGCAGTAGCATCGGTACGGGTTTGCGGGGCTAGGTTCGGGTAAGAGGGCCGCCCCGCGCGCCCTTCGCGCTCGTAACGCATGTCACGCGCGTAACGTACCCGCGCGAAACTTGGTCGTTGCGAACCAGTTGTAACACGTAGTGTAACAACCGACGGACGCAGAGATGGGGTAAAGAAAGCGGCGGGTTGAGCCGCCATGTGCAGGTGTGCGGATGGTTGAGCCGCACTCGGCTGTAGCTGTAAGAAGCGCCGTACCAAGGAAGGTCTAAAGGAAGTCACTAAGGTGGGGGGGTCAGGTCCTGCCACAGGGCGCTCATCTCGCCGTTGAGATGCAAGGGTGCGTCTTGCGGCGGTCACCGAAAGGTGGCCTCGCAAAGCTCCAGCAGCTCCGACGAAAGGCGCCTCACACCGTCACTCGTGCTCACCTTCGCGGCCACGCCCACGTCCACCGCCTCGTCCTCGCCCACGCCCGCGACCTGCAGCTGCAGCCGCCACTCGAGCAGTAGCGGTCGCCTTCGCGCTGCTGGCAACGGTCGCCTCGAAGACACGGCGCTCGTAGTCCCTCGTGAGGTCTCCAAAAATCGCGGAACCCAGATGCTCCGAAGCCGGCTGAAAATGCTGGGCTCGCAGCACGTCCAGAACCCCTTGGTCACCGTGCACACGCTTGATCTCATTTAGCCTCCGCAGGAAGGCCAAACGAAACCGAAACGCCTTGTCGATGGCCTCGGCGTGGTTCCGAGCTCTCGCGAGGTAGGGGGTGAAGTCCTAGTTGGTGGCAGGGACTTAGGGCAGCAGCTCGTCGAGAGCCACGAAAAGCACGGCCATGTGGGCCCCGAAACACGACATCCACAAATACTCCTCATGGGCCGGCAGACGCCGGTCATCCTGCTTGAGGTACTCGTTTGTTAGGTCGGTGCTCAGGGGAAAGAGTCCAGGCACTCGGCTGACCGGTCGAACGGCCTCGTAACCAGACTATGCTCTCTGCAGTAGTTCTGGCACCGCGAGGTAGTCATCCTTGGCACTCACGGATTTTGCTCCGACACGGCCGCTCAGGGCTAGCTCTAGCAAGTCGGGGCGCTCTGCGGCTCCCCCGCTACCTGTCAGCTGTCCCGCGATGCGCTGCCCGAAGCCGGAGCCATGTGCCCCTTCTCCATCAACAACGCGCTCACGAGCCGTCAATTGAGCTCCAGCTGTAGCCAGCCAGCGCTCGCACATCTGCTTGCAGCGACTCCAGCGTCGGCTCAGCGACGGGTTCTTCTCCATCTGGCATGGTAACGCACGGACGTACGGACGAGAATATCACACTCGGGTGGCGAGCCGGGTGTGGTCTTGAACAACCTGGGGTGACCTTGCTCGCAACTGGTTACGATACAGTTTTTACATCGCTGCGTGGAACGCAGCGAAAACTGGAATAAGATGGCGCAGGCTCAGCTGTTACTGAGCAGCACTTGTAGCTAAAAAGCGGTTAGGTCAAGGGAGGAAACCCCATAAACTAGTTTAGATCAGAACTGCCCTTAATTTTTGTAATTCACACCAGTACAGGTAGGCGGTACCAGCTACGGGACCAGTAGGGACGGACGGCGAGACATGCGGCGGGCAGCAAGATGCGGGCTGCGCAGCCACATGCCAGCAAGAGCGAAGGTGACCACTACTCCCCCCACCCCCGACCCGTTCAATCCACTACCCAAGAGACAGCACGCTTGTGGACAAACAACGGCATTTTTATCTTTGCTATCGGGTTGCGGTTGCGAGTTCACGCGGAGGCGACCTCCGCCAGCCGGACGAAGAGCGGGTCACGGGTGACCGTAGCCCGGACTCGACCCTTCGCGGCCGAGAGGGCGATTCGCCAGTACCCGTAGTGACCGCGGCCAGGCGGCCGTCGCTGGGCCCACCATGAACACCACCATCCTTGGAAGTAGCACTAGCCCTACCAAACACAAGACGCCGCTGGAGCTGGTGACGCGCGTCGTCTACCTGGACCGCATTCGCGTGAAGGACTTTTTCCGCGACTTCGACCCGCTGCGCAAGGGCACGGTCACGCGCACGCAGTTCCTTAGCGCGCTCAACATGGCGGGCATCAACCGCAAGGTGCAGGAGTGGGTGCTTGAGACCGTGGCAGACGACTACATGATCTCGGAGGGCTTTCCGCCCGTGCACAAGGTGGACTACAAAACGTTCTGCGCGGACGTGGACCTGGCGTTCACCGTGCCTGAGCTGGAGAGGACGCCCACCAAGGAGGTGCCCAAGGAGCCGGAGCACCTGCTGGACAAAACGCGCTACGAGAAGTGCTCCAAGATCCTGGAGCCCTGGAAGGAGGAGCGGGTGGAGGAGATCCTGGTGGAGCTGCGGGAGCAGGCGCGCACACAGCGGATCCTCGTCAAGCCCACATTTGACGATGCCAGCCGCGACAAGAACAGCCCCTGCCTTGTGGGCCACGTCACATGGCAGCAGTTCAAGTCCTGCATGGAGACCAAGTGCGGCTTCAAGCTCTGGGAGTCTGACATGAACCTGCTGGTGGAGAAGTACACCGACGACTACTACGGTGACATGGTGAACTACATCGCATTCGCCAAGCAGGTGGACCCTGACATCGAGGCCATCGCGCCCTTTGATGTCCCGGAGGATGTCACCGAGGGCACGCTCCCTGCGGGAGCCACCATTGAGGCCTAGGACAGCCCTGCCATGTAATGCAGCCACTGGTGAGCCACTGCGCATGTAACAAAGCGGCTGCGGCCTTGCAGCTCGATTGCCCCCCCCCCCCCCCCCCTCGAAACCACGGTGCACGGCGCGCGGCAATGCAACTCGGTGGCGCTGTGAGAACCTGCGGCGGCGACAGGCTGATCTAGCTGCCACCATGGTGTAGCACCGCTCACCATATGTAAGTGATACACCGCCACTGTTTTCGCATCCGTCACGTAGTTGTGGATAGCCTTACCCGCACCTGTAGCTTGAGGTTCCCCATCTCCGGCACAACTCGCGCTCCGTTTCCCATCCTCATTCATCTAGTTCTTACGCCACACCGGCACACATTTCCTTCACACGGTAATGTGAGGAATGGCCACAGCTTAAAAGGAAAGGGGCACAGTTATGAAGGGAGGCTGCCTGTGGGCAAAGGCGTTGGCGAGCAGGGGAGTGGCGGTCAGCGGCACGCATGCAGCAGCCAGGCGTTTCCCGGGCAACACGCACCCGCCACTCGCGCGATGACTGGACATTCCGGGGTGGCCTTGCTTGTGGTGCGTCATAACTCCCCCCCCCCCCCCCCCCCCCCCCCCTCATGCTCTAGATGTTCGGAGAATTCCTAGCTTGCTGTTGGGACAGAGTCTGTGGGATCAGAATATTCTATTACAAAATGATGAGAAATGTCTCATTATATTCTCATCTGCAGGATGCCCTTTGCTAGGGGCATGCTCCATCTGCTCATCTGTCCATTTCTCATGCTTCTTGATCTGGCTCCAATATCCAAAAGGCTATTCAGGTTCAGTCGGACACCTGTCAGAAGTCTGGGTGTGTTTGATCAAGTGATATATGAGGCATGTCTTCACATGCCTCACACCTGTCTTGCTCTGCAGGTCCAGTATATATGTCACTTGATAGTACCAGTACATTCTGTTGGCTAGTCAGACCCTGGCTAGCCCTGCTTTGCCAAACCCTACACCTGACAGTTAGATCACCAACATCATCAGGTCGTGTGACCGTTCGGCGACCCGGCGGTTCCCCTCCCTCATACGGGGGCAACGCTTAGCAGCTCTAGTAGTTTCCCTTAGAGACCTTAGAGATACCGGCCAACTACCGGCATCCAGCAGGAGCAAGGGCGAGGCTGACCGAGGTGTGACCGTTCAGCCGCACGACCCGCATAAATAGCTCGGAATTCCGGAACTGTAATCATTCCTTCCTTCTCTGCTTCCAGTTCCTGAGCTGTCCCCTTGTTACATTCCATCATTTCTGCAGTATAGCCGTAATTTACACTGCACTGTTACGAATTTATCATCAGGCTTATTTGCCTATAAGCCAGATGGGCTCACTTACACTTCATTGGACCAGTTGATCACCTGCTTTGACCAGTGCTCGTCAACACCCCCCTTCACTGGTTGTAGGTGCAATATTGTAGTTCATGATGCGCGAGTTCAAGGCCTCAAACTGCTGGCGGGACGCAAGTGGCTTCGTGAAGGTGTCAGCCAGCATGTCAGCAGTGGGCACGTAGTACACCTTGATTTTCTTAGAGCGTTGTGCATCTCGCACGAAGTGAAGTCGGATGTCCAGGTGCTTGGTCCGGGCTGAGGTTACGTCGTTGGTGGCGATTGTAATACATGCCTGGTTATCTTCTCCGATTGCTGTTGCGCCGTCCTGCTTGAACCCCAGTTCTGATAGCATCTGCCGCAAGAACATTGCCTCCTGCGCTGTGACGCAAAGCGCTATGTATTCTGCCTCTGCTGTCGAGAGTGCTACCAATGGCTGAAGCTTGGATAGGTAGCTGACGGCTGCTCCTGCAAGGAAGAATACATAACCGCTGGTCGACTTGCACTGACTGGGATACGTTGTTGGGAAGTTAGCATCGCTGTAACCATGAAGGCGAAACTCGCATTCTCCTCCGAAAGTCAGTCCCCGGTCATGAGTTCCTTCCAGGTACCGGACTCAGTGTATGTCGTGCATCTTCCATGTGTGGCTGAGTTGCTTATGTCATGAATCGGCATAGGCGGCAGACGGCCTCCGCGATGTCAGGACGTGTTACAACCGTTGCGCGTACAATAGTGATCCAACGAGGCTCCGGTATGTGGTGGTGGCGCTGTCATCCAGTGCGGTTGATGCCCTCGTATCGTTGCCAGTACTTGGGACATGTGCGGGGGCGCAGTCGCTCATACCAAAGCGCTCCAGCATGTCGTGGATGTACTTGGAATGGTGAATCTTGATCACGCCGGTTGTCTGGTCATGCTCCATTTTCATGTCCATCAGCCATGAGCATGTGCCCAGCTCTTTGATGTCAAAGCGCTGTCCGAGTGCATGCTTTAAGTGGGCGCTCCAGGGGCGCGAGTGGCTGACAATGATGATATCGTCCACGTAGATTGCGATAATGCCCAGAATGACGCCATCGCTGCTCTGGAGGACGTAGGCGCCAAAATCGGTTAACAGTTATCGGCAGTGTTGTGATGTCATGTAGTCATTGAGTAGCGTGTGCCAATTGTGGCGGGGTGCTTGCGTTAGACCGTAAACGGCCTTCCTCACTCTGCACACCAGCTTCTCGCCATTGGGTCCATACTGCTCAAAGCCGCGGGGCTGCTCCATGTATATCTCCTCGCTCAGATCCGCGTACAGGAACGCGCAGTCCACATCGGTATGTTCGATGTGAAGTCGATGGTGGGCGGCAATGGAACAAATGACTCGCAGGGTTGTGAACTTCACAGTGGGTGCGAAGGTGTCGGTGTAGTCGATGCCCTCGACCTGTGAGAACCCCTTAGCTACCATGCGAGCCTTGTATCTTGCAGTTGTGCCATCCGCGTTGTGCTTGGTCTTGTACAGCCACTTGGATTTGACAGCCTTGCGTCCGCCAGGCAGAACCACCAGCTCCCATGTGTGTCTTGAGGGAAGCGAGTTGTACTCCTGGTGCATTGCCTCCAGCCACCAAGGAGCCAGAGAAGAGTTCATGGCCTCCGTGTAGGTCAGCGGGTCGCCGGGTGTTTCACCCGCCAGTAGTACCCATTCACACGGGTCGATGTTGCGGATGGAGTCTTCTTGAACCACAGCTGCGTAGGTGGCCCCTCGTGGTACGGTGCTGCCATCGGTGGGATCGTTTACGCCGGGGGCATGGCTGTTGCGATGCGGACGGTTGAGGATTGTAGCGGAAGTCGGGGGGTGCGGTTGTCTGAGCTTGGGGATGCGGGCGGGTGCTGGGAGGTATAGTTAGGGTAGGTGGCTGAGGTGTTGGTCCTTCTGCTAGTGGCGCGGGTGGTGGCTGAGCCGGGGGTGGAGTGCGTACACAGTGGTGCTCGGTAGGGTTGCTGTCGCTGTCGTTGTCGGAACGGAGTCGCTGACATCGGATTGCCATGTTGCAGACGCGAGTGGGCTTCCATGCTGGTGGAAGTTCCATGGAGTAAGTTGATGCCGAGCAAGTAGGGCATACTGCTCGGGGCACAACACTCGGGTCTCGGCGGCTGTAGCCCCTCCTGGCCATGAATCGGGGTGCTCAAGGGTGCTGGGCGCTGAGCGATCAGTTTCATCGAAGGTGACGGATCAACTGGCCACAACAGAGCGAGTGGCGGGAAAGTACACAAGCCATGCCGGCGAGTCTATGGAGTATCCAACAAAGACACCTTGACGGGCGGAAGGGGCAGCCTTGTGCCGGGTACTGCGGGGAGCGTGCCCATAGGCATCACAGCCAAACACACGGAGGTGACGCAAGTCCGGGTTGGCGCCAGTAACGAGGTGAAGCAGAATGCCATGACACTCCACGGCGGAAGGTGCGGTTATAGATGTAGGCTGCGACTGACATAGCGAACTCCCAGTAGGTGTCTTGGAGGCTGGCGTAGTCCAGCATACAGCTAGCCCATTGGCTGAGGGTGCGCCAGGTGCGCTCCATCAGCCCATTCTGGAACTGGCTGTACGGTGCTGCATATGTGCGGCGAATGGTGAGGGCGTCGCAGGCGGACACATATGCTTGACCGCGGAAGGTTGTATCGTTGTCCAGACGCAACGCTGTGATCGAATGGCCGTAGCTGGCCACCATGGTGTTGAATGAACGGAGAGAGGCGGTAGCACATTGTCGGGAATTGCAGAAGAACAAACACACCAGGGATGTCGCGTAGTCGACGTACCCACAGCAGTACGTGTGGCCTTGTAGCGAAGGAGTGCGCAGCTCCCAAAAGTCGCTCCCAACGAGAGAGAATGGCACAGTTGGTTTCTCATGACAGATGCGCGGCATCGGGGCCACAGTGGATTTGACGAGTGCGCAGGACTTGCAGAACGGAAGGCTGGTATGACGTAGGTCGGCATTGGGTCCCCCATTGGTAACACGGTGCATGGCGCGCTCGTGGATGTGACCGAGGCGCGCATGCCACAACATTTTGTCAGATGGTAACGCGCTGGAGGGTGTTGCGGAGAGGGCTGTGGCAGGTTTTACCGGACTGCCATGACGGGGATGCCGTCCCTGGCGGAGCACGTGACTGTGCAAGATAAATAAGCGCCCGCCATTCTCGATGGGAATGGTCACGGCATCGGAGATCTGCATGGGAGTGCTGCGCGCTGTATGTCATGACTATGTGTAAGGCTGCATTGGCGTCATGCGCCTGCCGCGCACTGAAGTGACGAAGCACCTTGTTATTGGTGCGGGAAGCGAGATCGGCACAAGAAGAACGTTGTGAAGGGTGCTGCATGATGTATCGCCGTTGACGGCTCGCATGCTGATATGGACTGTAACGGTACCTACAACGTAGGCGCCCAAGCCGCTGATCCATCGGCGCGGTATGGTCTGATAGTCAGATTAGTCGTCGTATTGCGCCACCACGTGTGAGGTAGCTCCAGAGTCGAAGATCCATTTGTGGGGGAAGGTGTAAATGCTAGGAAGAGCGCTCTCGTCCTTGGACGGGGAGGAGATGGCCGCCATCAGCCAGCGCGCCACGTTTGAGTCCACACAAGCTCCAATGATACGACGACGCAGATCGGCGGACACCTCGGGGAAGTCGACGGCGTTGGCATCGAAGCTCATGGAGATGCATTTGATGTCGTTGGGTGCTTCCTCATACACGCCATTGTGTAGTAACATACTGCTGCCCGGCGTGGACCCATGCATCTGATGCGCGAAACTGCCCTTGCGGGACACAAATAAACTTGCCAAACTTCATGTGTCTGACGCAGGTGGGCGGGAGCCTGCCACTCCGGTACGAAGCCACCTTTGGCAATCAAATCGCCCACGCTGGTTGGGCGACAGAGCGAACGATGGTAGTGGGCCTGCAGGGCGTCTGGGCTGCGCGCGTTGGTCCATAGTAGGGTGTCGCGACGGGATGATGATCTGAGCTTGTGTGCGCGGGCCAGGACAAGGTCCCCTAGGGCCGCGCGAATGGCGGGGAAACGCCCTGCTCCAGCGACATTCTCGATGACGTATGTAATACTGCTCTGCGCGCGGTTGAGCTGCTTGATGAGACGGCAGACGGCATAAAAGGGCTTGGCTCGCTGGTCATGCAGGCCTTGATTCCTCCCAGCTGATGAGAACGGCTGACACGGAGGACGGTGTTGCCACGAGAAGGTCCACACGCGGAAGTGCGGCAAACATGTTTGTGGTGAGGAGCTGGACGTCATGAGTGGGGAGGCGGTCGTAGGCATTGGCGATCGCATCAGATGAGATGAGCGCGGTACATTTCGCACGGACTCAGTTTAGATCCGGGATCCCGGCAGCATGCACTGCGGTGTCATTCTCCACGAGTGTGATGGTAGCAGTGCGGTGTCCGGCTGCACAAAGTCCGTCAATGACGCCAAATGTGGCTCCTGCGCAGAGGATGACAACATGGAGTGGGTGGTGGGGCACCAGTGCTGCAGGGTCGGCACGAACGTGGCGGATGGATGGCAGTGGCGCTGCCTCTCCCACGAAACAACGCTGTTCAGCGGCCGCCAGAGCAGTCTCCAGTTGGTCGATAGCGTTGGGAGGGGACGAGGGGATGACAATTGGGGTGGTGGCTGCAAGGCGCTTGGTGCCGCCGATGGCAAAGGGGTCGCGCTTCCGAAGGCAACGAGCTGAGCGGCGATTGCGGTGACGACGTGCGCTCTTAGTCATGGAGAGCCTGGCGTTACTGGATGAGACCCCCTCGTGAGCAGCAGCAACATGCTGCGTCGATGGATTTTGAATGGACACGTCATCGCGGGGCACGAGGCGAAAGGAGTCCACGGCATCATCCAGATATGTGTTGTGCATGACAACAAGCGTTGTTGGGGAAATCCAAGGGAGGCTGACATTGGGCCACGCTGTGAAGGTGCGGGCAGCGGCACGAGTGGCGCGGCGGTGAAGTTTTAATGCACGGGTGCTGGGATTGCGGCGTGCGACCAGCGAGGAGGAGCGGCGAGTGATCGAGACGGCCTTGTCACCAACAGTGTTGTCTGGGGACAGGTGCGGCATGTTGTTAGAGTTGGGGAAGACGCTCTCAGTGGTGTGCTGCTGAGTAGTGGGTACGCCACACAGCGAGGCTGGGCTTGTGTTGTCGTAGAAGTCGTTGTCACTGATACGGTTGTCGCTAATAAGCCCAGGAACGCTTTCGTTCGCGCTGCTAGTGTCGCCAGATACGGGTGACAGTGTCAAATCATCAGCGGGAGGGAAGCCACGTGCTGCAAGTGCGGCAGGCGCCCAGTGACGCAGGAAATCCACCAGCATGGCTTCTTCATCATCGGCGCTATCGTACTCAAGATCATGATCGCTCAGGCGGCTGCAGTCAGAAGATATGCCACCGATGGTCGACGCGTTGAAGCGAGAAGCTGGTACGACGTGCGTCACAGTTGGCATCGGGACGGGTGCCTTACCCGAGCGGTGGGCGGCCGAGTGCAGCCAGTCAGCAGGCCATGGGGTGGGATCATTTGTGATGATAGCTCGGCGCACGGCAACGTCGTCGGGCAGGATGGTTGCCTTGCTTGTGCGGGCCACAGTCATGGCCACAGGGCTGGCTGCGATGAAGGCTGCAACATCAGCGATGGCGGCACGCTCCGCTGCTTCCTCCTCAGCGACTGCCGCAACGGCGGCAGCCAAATCTTGCTCTTCAGCTGACACAGCGGCGTTGGCGTCTCGCATTTCGCGCTCCTCCAGGAGGGTAAGCTCATCGTCTGGCCCGTGGTGTCATCGGAGAAGGTGAGGGAACCGAACGGGTTGTGGGAGCTGAGCGGGGGTGACGGCACTGCCCTGATCATGGTGCGACGGCCGGCAGGCATAACGGACCAGGCGTCAGTCGGCATGGGTGGGAGGTCAGGCGTGGCGCTGGCAAGTAGCGCCATGTGGAACGACAGTGCTCCAAACTCCTTGGCGGGCGGCTCCTCTGAACCAGGTGCGAGCCGTGGGCGGCCTTCTCCTGCTGTCTTCCTGTTGTCAGGCTTGGGGCAGTTACGGGCCAAATGTCCCATGGCGTTGCAGTTGTAGCAGCGGCGGTTCTGCGGATTGAAGCGCGGTGCACTGCCGCCGCCTCCAGTGTTGTGCTGGGACTGCATTGCAGCTACCATCGCCTTCAGTTCGTCTACCTCGGACTTGCGGGTGGCAGCCTCGGCCTTCTTCTTCTCAGCTTCCAGTTCAGTCACGCGTGCTTGGAGGGCAGCGTAAGATGTTGCCCCAGCTGGCGCAAAGGCAGCAAAGGCAGCGCCAGGTTGCTCCATACTGATGCTGTGGTCTTGGACAGTCCTGATCTTTGCCTTGGCCAGCTCGAAGGTGGTGACAGTGGGGTCGCCCTTCACCACTGCTCGGATAGTGGCATCCTCAGTGCGCATGCCATTGAGCAGGGATACGAGCATGTCGTCATCCGAGACAGTCGCACCACAGTCCTTGATGGCAATCTGCAGGTCCTCCAGCCGGGTCATGAAGTCAAGGAGATTTTCATGAGTACTCTGGCCATGATTCAGTGACGCTTTTAGTTGAGCGAGAAGGGTACGTTCATCGGGAAGGTATGAAGCGCGGAGTTCCTCCAAGGCCTTGAGCGCTGCGCGCCCGCTTGCTGTCTCACTGGCGCGATCAGCGGCCTTGAGCACGATGCCCTTGGCTTGATTATCCAGTAGTAATGAGGCCATAAAGTTGACAGCTTCATTGTGATGCGCGTCATCAACAGTGGTGTCATTGGCGCTGAAGATGTTGCGGTACCCAGGAACACCGCGGATGTGGCGCTTGACAGAGATGCACCAGATCACTAGGAGGCGAGCATCATGGACCTCCTGAAATTCCAGGTACTTGGCCTCCTTGAGCTTGAGTTTGGCAGGGAGAGACATGATGCCAGGGAGTGAGGTACACAGTCGGAGAGACTGACAGGGGGAGCTTGCTAAAGTTGAGATGATTGCTTGTCACAGCCACAATCCGAGAGTGGAGCTGAGAAAAGGGGCAGAAGAGCTCGGAGCTGGGTCGCTTCTCAGGTAGGGAAAGGTCGAGTATTGCCGAGAGAGAGCTGGCCAGGGGTTTGACAGGTGAGCACAAAAGAAACGTTTGCGAGAGGCACACAGCCTCCCCTCCTCAGCAGCGAAGCTGCTGGCACGAAGTACGCGAGCACACAGCTCCGGGCACACAGGCACGAAGAACTGAACAGCAGAGCTAGAAGCAGGGGAAGCTTTGAGTCGTGTAGCTAGCCATAACCTCTAGATATTCGGAGAATTCCTAGCTTGCTGTTGGGACAGAGTCTGTGGGATCAGAATATTCTATTACAAAATGATGAGAAATGTCTCATTATATTCTCATCTGCAGGATGCCCTTTGCTAGGGGCATGCTCCATCTGCTCATCTGTCCATTTCTCATGCTTCTTGATCTGGCTCCAATATCCAAAAGGCTATTCAGGTTCAGTCGGACACCTGTCAGAAGTCTGGGTGTGTTTGATCAAGTGATATATGAGGCATGTCTTCACATGCCTCACACCTGTCTTGCTCTGCAGGTCCAGTATATATGTCACTTGATAGTACCAGTACATTCCATCATTTCTGCAGTATAGCCGTAATTTACACTGCACTGTTACGAATATTATCATCAGGCTTATTTGCCTGTAAGCCAGATGGGCTCACTTACACTTCATTGGACCAGTTGATTACCTGCTTTGACCAGTGTTCGTCAACACATGCATTCTCACGAGCGATTCGCGGCAGGGGTGTCGGCATAGGCAGCCTGGTCCTGTGAAGCGCCACACCAGCATTTGGAAGCCTGAGGATGTACAACCGCATTTTTTCATGCGCTATCGAGGTCCACATGGAGGACGGAGGAACGGGACAGAGAGAGTGGTTGATGCCCTTCTCGAGACAAGCTCGAAAAAGGTTCCGATCGGACTTGGATGTCATCATCCGATATTGTAGAGCTTTTGTATACCGGTCTGAACCGGGCCGCGGACCACACCACATGACTGTAGTACTGTACAAAGTACTGTCCCGACACCCCTCCGGCGTTGAGACACTACCTCGTACCGGGGTTCCTGTGGCGCGGTCCTCAGCCCGGGTCAGACCGGTGTACGAGCTCTATACGACACCGGATGATGACAACTTTTTCATCCGATATTACAGGTCCGATCGGCACCTTTTTCGAGCTTGATGTCTCGACAGCCCTCCTTGCGTTTCTTCGCATCTCACTGCCACCCACACCAAGTGCGCTGATCCGTGCCGGTCAGGGTGGGCGGGGAGGGTCAGGGATCGGCTACCGCGGCCTGGCCGTGCATTACATCGCCACGCTACAAGTTCTCGATGGCGTTGATCGCTGCCGGCAGCGGCGCATCCCAGCATCGCCAGCTTGCTGGTCTGACACGCACATGGACGCGCCGCATCCGCGGGGTGACAGGGTGACAATCGGGGATGGTGCGGCCTCAGGTGGGCTCGCACTCAAGTCGGCCATCGTGTCGCGACCGCCGAGCTGCGGAAGGGAATTCGCCATGCTGATGGTTACAATGGTTCCTTTCAGTACACGGCCTACTAATGTATGTATATGTGCGGGTTGCATGGGTGTTGCAGCAACTTGCCGCCTACAGTCCTCCCGAGCTAGCAGTCGAAAAAGCCAACGGGTAGCAAGGATGACGGCGGGGGGGGGGGGGGGGGGGGGGGCAGGCCCAAGCCTAGCGCCTGCGCTGCCGACCGCCCCCGTTCCCGCCGGCGCGCCGTTGCTGCGGCTGCTGATGTCGGGAGGCGCGCTGCAGCGCCTGCGCCTGCGCGTCCTGCTGGCGGCGCTGGCGCTGCGCGGCGCGCGGCTCCGCGCGGCGCGCGGGCGCCACGGGAACGTCGTGGCGGAGCGCCTCCAAACGGAACATATACAATCGCCTCAGTTCCCGGATCTCCGATGCCTCCCAAAGCCCTCCCAAGCGCAAGGGCTCCAAAGGGAGTATATCTTCAATCCTAATCATGCGAAGGGGGGGGGGGGGGGCGTCCCCCGCTGCTGGCGCTGGCGCTGGCGCTGCGTAGTTTGCGGCTGCGCGGCGCTGCGGAGCAGGGGCGCCACGGGAAGCGCCTGGCGGGGCGCCTCCCCGGGGGACCCATGGAATTGCTCCAGGGGCGGGCCCAGCTGCCAATTGGGGGGGGGGCGCGTCCCCCGCTGGACCTCCTCTTGGCGCCGGTGGCGCAAGACCAAGCCATGCAGCGCGGCACGAATCCCGTCACCGGGGTTACTGGGACGGCGGAGCTCCGGGTGCAGCTCCATCTGCTCCGGGAGAGAGTCCTCCATATCCCCCCGGGGCTCGTCCACAGAAACGTCCTCGCTCCATCTGCGCCGGGAAAGGTGGAACATATCGCCCGCGCCGGCCTCCCTCCGCGCCGCCGCCGCCGCCGCCCGCTCCGCCAGGGGCGCCACGGGAACGGCTTGGCGGGGCACCTCCCTGGGGGACCGAACCATCAGCTCCGCTAGTTGGCGCAACCTGTCGAATTGGGGGGGGCGCCTCCCCAAGAAGGATTGCTCCAGTTCTCGGCCCGGCTGCAGATCCGGGGATACCTGCACATCCTCCCGGGACTCGTCCTCAAAAATGTCCTCGCGCCGGAGTAAGTGAGGAAAGTGAAACAGGTCACCCGCGCCGGCCTCCGCGGCGCGCGCTGCAGCCTCCCTCCGCGCCGCCGCCGCCGCCCGCTCCGCCGCCTCCCGCGCCGCCTCCACCGCGCGCTCCGCGCTCTCCGCCGGGAAGCTGGCCTCCACGCGGCGGCGCAGCTCCTCCGCGGGCGCCAGCAGCTCGGCCGCCACCGTCGCCGTGCGGCACATCGGGCACGGCAGCACGCCGAGCGGCGGCCCACCCAGGCCGCTCAGCAGAAACTCGGACTGCCATCGGGACCTGGCTTCCATGAAGTGCTCGATGCAGGCAGCGCAAAAGGTGTGGTTGCAGCGGGTCGTCACGGCTGCGGGGGGCGAGGCAGGGCAGTAGCCGCGAGAGAGGGTCAGCGGGGCGATACGGGAAATGCCATCATGTACCCATACGTTGGTCCCTGGGACCAATGAGGGAAGCGACGCGCCTTTATATCAAATCGCCGGGGTTTCGGACGTTTAGGGCGCGCATGGTTCCTTGCGTGGGCCAATGCCGTCCGCTGATTACGTATCACCACGCGAAAAATCTTTGAAACATTATTCGAAACGGAGAAAGACAGTTGATTGCTTTTGGGCTTTGGGGGCTCGCACATGCATCACATGGGACGATATGGGTGCGCATTTGTGTGTGGGTGGGTGGGTGTGTGTGTGTGTTTTTGTGTTCACAGTTAACGCAGCCGCTGACAAGGTGCGCATGGACACTAGCACCACTGACATGGGTCCACTGTTGGGCCATGATGCTCCGGGTCCGCAGTGACGCGGTGGCGCGGACTTTGATATCGCCCGTTGACTGGTGCAACACTGTGCAACGGGAATCATGACACGCTTCCCATCCACACGTAGGTGTCGATGGCACCACTGCAATTTTGTAGCCATTTTGCGGATTGTTAGGTGCCGTATAAGGCTCATCCACACGATGGGGGCTCTCCCAATCCGTAAAGCATGCCGAACGGTGCATTTAGACACCTTTTTCCGCCACAGTTGTGCGATTATCTTTCGATCCAGCTTTGGTGCGACCATGCGCGACGCACCAGAGACTGTGTGTGTGTGTGTGTGTGTGTGTGTGTGTGTGTGTGTGTGTGTGTGTGTGTGTGTGTGTGTGTGTGTGTGTGTGTGTGTGTGTGTGTGTGTGTGTGTGTGTGTGTGTGTGTGTGTGTGTTCACTACTACACATTTGGGGGGAGACGCTGGACAGGGGGGGGGGGGGGGGGCGCCTCACGTCGGTGGAGGAGGGCGTGGCAGATGGCGCAGATGGCATCGTCGTAGGCAATGGCGGGCAGAGCGGGTGAATCTGCGGCGCCACCCGCGTCATCGCCGTCGCTCGCCGGCAGCGCGGCCCGCCACTCCTGCAGCAGAGCGCGCTCCATGGCGCGCTGCCGCCTGGCCCGGGCGCCCCGCCGGCGCTCCTCAGGCCCGGACGGCGGCGCCGCCTGGCCGGCGGGTGGGTGGGCGGGCGGCGGCGGCGGGACGTCCGGCGCCCCCGCCACCCCGGCGGCCTCCCAGAGCCGCAGCGAGACGAGCTTGAGGACGGCCATCTCCGTCATGGACAGCAGCGTTCCGGGGTCCGGCTCCTCGCCATCCTCCTCCAGCTCCTCGCACACCAGGCACCGCCGCACGTCGTCCTCCTCCTCCCCCGACAGCTCCTCCCACTCCGCCAGCTCCTCCTCCTCGCTCAGCAGCCCCGCGCCCGCCAGCGCGTCCAGCAGCGCGTCGCCGCCCTCGCGCTGCACCAGATCCGCTGCGAGCCGCACCCCCACCCTGCCCTCGCGCTCCAGCAGAAAGGAGTTGCCGTCCTCCACCGAGCCTGCGAGCCGCAAGCCCTTCAGCTACCCACCCACCTCGGCAGAGGCACAATAACGCCCCATTTTTTACATGTAGGCGACAGCTTCGCTATAGCCGCCAGGCAAAGCGCCGAATATATATGTTTAATATATGTGTTTTGCTTCGGTCCCTCTACGGGTCGCACAATTGGCAGAATATTCTTTGCGGCGGCCTTACGTCACCCTGCGATCCCGTGCAGGGAGATAGGTAGCAAAGCAAGAAGCAAGCAACGTTGCTCGTAAGCATGCTAGTAATTGAGGACCGGGAAGATGTTTTGACTCATCGCTACGACGACACAGTCGCTAGGTTGGAGACAGTGGAGGAAATTGTGCCAACAAGCCTGCGACATGTTGCCGTAAAATGATACATGTACTCTAGCGAAGGTTAGCCGAAAGGGGAGCAGGGGGGATAGGCGCGGGCGATGGCCGGTGAGGAATCGTCCAGCACGCGAGGGCACTGTTGTAGATATGAGACGTTATGTGCGGGCGACCGGGGGGGGGGGGGGGGGGGGGGGGGGGAATCTCACCGAGCACTCGCCAGGCCGCGCGCGCGTGCCGCTTGCACATCCCCCCGCCGCGGGAGGAGCACAGCCAGGCGGCCCGGCCAAGGTGCATCCCATCGAACGACGCGCCGCATATCGCCGCCCGCGTGTCGCCGGGCGCCTGCAGCCACCACGTGCGCACCGCCGCGGCTGCAGACACCGGCTGGTCGCTCATGGCGGTACGGCACGTTGCGGTGTCGGGCCCCGAGCGGTCGGGCGCGCCCCTTTCGTTACCGATGAAAATACGACGAGCCGCGAGGCGCCCACTTCGCCTACTTGTGTTGGCTGGGGAAGGACGGATATGGGCTCGAGGGAGGAAGGTTCGTGCGCAAATCCAGGCAGTGCACGGCGGACCAAGGTATTCTCGGGACAAGGTCTCGGGTCGCCCGGGTGGGTGGTGCCAGCGCAGGGATGATCTGCTTCGCCCCCGTTGTGGCGGACGACGAAAACGCTAGGCGCGAGGCGGCGACGACGATTCGATAGCGACTACTATGGGGATATCGCCAAACGCGATGCTATGTGCGCTGATGAGTAGGAATTCAAATGCACCATGCTGAGCATCGTCATTACGTTATTACCGCCGCCAACAAGCAACCTCAACTAGTCTCTAAGGATTTTAAGTTTAACTGCATTTACGTGATATCATGCCTTTGCATGATATGATATGATTTTTGAATCCTTTCTTGAATAATTACTTGTTATTGCTCGGCCAAGGCTCGGCGAGGATATTCTTCCTTGTCGCCGCTCGGTGTTACTTTAGTACTACAGTGGGGATGCGTACGCGAGCAGATCCGTCTACATATATAGGCTCTTCAGGAATGGTTTCGGAGCCCGGCTTGATCCCTTTAGTCCTCGCGGCGTTGTCAACTCGACAGGCATATTTCCTGGTACTCGTCGCTATTCTAGTAGGCATATTTCATGCATATTTAACTGGTAGTCCGTCGCTATTCTAGGGATAGGATCCAAAGGTACCACTTTATTAGTAGTACAGTGGTGATGCATACGCGGCGGGCAGATCCGTCTGCATATATAGGCTCTCCTCCAAGAGTGGTTTCGGAGCCCGGCTTGATGCCTGCAGTCCTCGCTCCTTGCGGCGTCAACTCGACAGGCAATAGTAGGATGAATGGGAGTTCGGCAAACTTATGAACAGATCTACTATTAAGATCAAATATACGTTCATCGGCAGCAACACTGAAAATAGAATAGGATAGAATAGCAAGAAAGAAATATACGTGTCGATATATGATCCTTAGCTTGGATGAATATTTTGAAATGATAATCTACATACAATCCCCAACGAAAGTCTTGACCTGTACATATATGTCCATATCGCCACGTCAGCACCGGCGGCGCCGACCGCCGAGCGGTACAGTGGCGCATTTTCATAATACATATATAACTTAAAATATTCATTAAAGGCTTGAGATGTGATAGGTGGCGGAGGGGGGGGGGGGGGGGGGGGGGGGGGGCTGCCTGTTACGCTCGTGATTCCGCTCTGCGCAGGTTCATTCGAACCTTGCGGGGCCCCTCGGTGGAAATATAACCGAAGGGGGTAGGGGGAGCCCGATGCAAAAAAATTTAGGTTCTCCTACAAACCCTAGTACAGTGGCTTACCGCGAGACCCGCATCCCGACACAAATTAAGGCGATGTACTCGCCTCGCGCGGGCGGATTTTTCCCGCCTAGGGGCCCGCTAGGCGCAGCCCAATAGCAGAATATAGGAGCGAATTAATGGCTAGCCCTACCACATACCCTGGACGATCCCCTAGCAGGTGACCATATGGACCCACCCGCTGACTCGGGGGCTGCACCCTTGCGCAGTATGGGCTGAAGCCCGGCTCTACCAAGGGCGCATTGAATGCGGACAGCAGCTGTAGGTGGGTTGGCTTTGGAGAAGCCTTTATCGCAGCATTGGCCGTTTTGCGGTAAATGCTCACTTGCATGCCGACGGTGGGGAGAGCGCGCCTTTGTGAATGTGCTCTACGGTGGTAGAGCTAACTCTTGGCGTGCATCCGTACAGATAGAACGCATATACGTGCGATACAAAAAATCGTGCCCTCGTGACATTGGGTTATCAAGTTCATTACTAGCCATGGACAATGACACGCACACGTATGGCTTTTACAACGAGAGCCCAACAAACGCCACTTAGGGCTCCCCCCACGGATGATGTCGTGTTCACGTATGACACATGGAAGGGCGCGGCCGGAAACAAAGGTGGGGGCTCATAATGGGCCAATATGCAATTGATGCTTGACAAGAGGGGCAAGACTTTTGTGGGCAGCTGTATTTCATACATTCTTCTTGTATCAGTTCCTACTAACCGTATTGCGAGCGAGTTGATTTAGTCGGGTGGATCCATGCTTTCAACCAGCACATATGTAGTATATATACTCTCGAAGAAAAATTCTCTCAGTACCCAGTCCCTCTGTTTGAGTTTGTATATTATATACATATATATATATATATATATTGTACCGGTGATATAGGAACAACATAGGCCGTACTAAAAAATTTCTTTACAACAGATGAGCGACTAGAAAATAGACTAGACTAGACTAGACTGGACTAGACTAGACTAGACTAGACTAGACTAGACTAGACTAGACTAGACTAGACTAGACTAGACGAGACGAGACTAGACTCGACGAGACTAGACCAGACTGGACTAGACTAGACTAGACTAGACTAGACTAGACTAGACTAGACTAGACTAGACTAGACTAGACTAGACTAGACTAGACTAGACTAGGCTAGACTAGACGAGACTAGACGAGACTAGACGAGACTAGACGAGACTAGACTAGACTAGACTAGACCAGACTAGACTAGACTAGACTAGACTAGACTAGACTAGACTAGACGAGACTAGACTAGACTAGACTAGACTAGACTAGACTAGACTAGACTAGACTAGACTAGACTAGACTAGACTAGACTAGACGAGACGAGACGAGACGAGACGAGACGAGACGAGACGAGACGAGACGAGACGAGACGAGACTAGACTAGACTAGACTAGACTAGACTAGACTAGACTAGACTAGACTAGACTAGACTAGACTTGACTTGACTAGACTAGACTAGACTAGACTAGACTAGACGAGACGAGACGAGACTAGACTAGACTAGACTAGACGAGACGAGACTAGACGAGACCAGACGAGACTATACTAGACGAGACTATACTATACTATACTATACTATACTATACTATACTATACTATACTATACTATACTATACTATACTACACTATACTATACTATACTATACTATACTATACTATACTATACTATACTATACTATACTGTCGGATGGGGGTTGCGCTGATGGGTAACGCAGGGTAACCGACCAAGTAACGCTGAGTGGGAAAGTCGACTAGGGTCGGCGCACACGCGTCGAGTCACGTCGAGTGCCAGCAAGCAAGGTGCACGCTGGGAAGGCAGAGGGCAGCTGATGGCTGCAAGCGATGGCTGAGTGGCACTGTCGCTAAGGTGATGGCTGAGTGGCACTGTCACGAGAGAGAGAGAGAGAGATGAGTCAAGAATTTCAGGGAACAGAGGTTGACTGGATTACAAAGAGCTGAGGCTGGTTTATTTATACCAGCCGACTAGGTGTTGATGAAGTCAAATGTTGCTCTGTCTAGGCAGTCAACTAGAAACTTGGGGCTAATTGGTGTCGACGACGTCCACAGAGCGCCTGCCTGCGTCAGCCCCGTTGTGTCCTATTTAGGAAGATGAGAGGCAACCCGCGGGTAACTCAAACAGGTGCGGATTCCACAGAGGGAAAAAACAGGGATCCAGGGTACCGGGGTACCCTGGGTCCAACACCCCTCCTCATCTTGTGGAATCCCGCGGGCGCAGGACTGATGGTGGCAGAGGCGCAACACAAGGCTCCTCGGAGGATCCCATCAGGAAATCGCGGAAATGTAGAAAAGTAGGGAGTGGCAGCGCCTTGGTGAAGAAATCGGCGAGCTGGTCCTTGGTGGGTGTGTAGTGCATGTCGATGACGCCGTCCTGGCACAGTTGTGCCGCGTACTGAAACTTGAGATCAATGTGGCGCTGCGCGCTTGTAATCATGCCATGCTTGACCTGAACGATGCACGCCTAGTTGTCCTCGCACACGCGCACTGGGTCAGTGGTGGGGCAGCTGAGCTGACGCAAAAGAACACGGATAAACGCCAGACACTTGCACGCCATGCAGAGTGCCACGAACTCAGCCTCAGCAGTAGATAGGGCCACGCTCTTCTGAACCTGCGCGCGGTAGGCGACCGGGGTGCCGTGAACCAGGGCAAGAAATCCAGTAGTGGAGCGGCGCTTGGGCATGAAGGTTGCCCAGTCAGCATCCACAAAAAAGAGGAAGTCAGGGGCTTCGTTGTCCAGTTGCTTCCGGAAGATGAGGCCATGGCTGGGGGTGCCCTTGAGGTAGCGGAGCACGGAGGTAGCGATCTGCCAATGACGCTCGGTGGGGGATGACATGTAGGCGCACAGGCGACCGACCACAATAGCGATGTCTGGACGCGACGCCACAGCCAGCCAGATAAGGCTACCAACGAGATTGGGGTAGGGGAAAAGATTGGTGTCGAGAGGCACGCCCGCAGGATCATGAAAATCAGTATCCGGGGTGCAAGGCAGGCGGCGAGGCTTGCACTCTGTCATGTTGAAGGTAGACAGAATGTCGTTGATGTACTTTTCTTGATGAAGATGGACCACGCTGTTCGTCTTGCGATCAATGGCCATGCCAAGAAGCCATGTGCAGAGTCCGTCAGTGGTGGCGTCAAACGTAGTGAAAAGGGAGGTCTGAAAGCGCTCCTGAACGCCAGATGATGGGGAAGTTGCCAGCATGATGTCATCGACGTAGACGCATAGGATGGCCTGCAGCGACCCATCGGCAGCAAGCAGTGTCCATACGCCGGGATCGCACTCGGAGCTGATGAAGCCGAAGTCACGAAAAAAGGAAGAAAAGCGCAGAAACCACGCCTTGGGGGCCTGCGGCAGCCCATAGAGTGCTTTAACGAGCTTCCAAGCTTGGTTTGTGCGGCCGTAGCCGGGCGGAGGATAGACGTATACATCTTCATCGAGGTCAGCGTTGAGGAAGGCACAGGTGACGTCGAATTGATATAGCTCCCAGTCGAGTTGAACTGCGAGAGCAATAATGGTGCGCAAGGCGATGAAGCTGACAACTGGGGCATAGGTCTTGGTATCATCGTAGTTCTCACCAGCAGTGAGTTGGTCCCCGCGGACGACAACTCGCGCCTTGCGCTTGATGAGGTTGCTTTCCTTATCGTGCTTCTCCGCGAAGGCCCATGCGGTCTGAATGATGGTGGCTGCTGGGGTGTTGCGTCGAAGCTCAGGGATGCTGATCCATACGAAGGTCTCCATCTTGGTGATAGAAGCAATCTCGCGGTCCATAGACTTTTTCCACTCATCGGGGTGGTTGCCGGAGATGGCCTCCTTGTAGTTGCGCGGCGCCTTGGATACGCGGACATTAGGTGATGGCAGGGCGAGGGCTGCCATCTGCGCTGGGTAGGGACGCACAGCCTCCGCGATGGCGGACGCCACCAACGTGGGGTGGTAGTCGCTGAGGTCAGGATATGGGCAAAGCGGGTGTGCCGGCGCGTGGAATTGAGGTGCTGGGAGCGCCGTGGCGTCCCCCTCCTGATGATGCAGAAGATACTCCTCGGTGAGATGTGGAGGCGGGAGCCCCTCCTGCGCCGAGGTAGGTGCCGCTGGCGGCTGCATGGTAGGCGGTGCCTGGAGCCCCTCCTGCTGATCCGAGGGTGGCGGCTCCTCCAGCATGCGAGCATTGTTGGGGACCTGGAAGAGTGGCACAGGGAGCGCCGGTGTGCCAGAGAAGGGACGAGTCACCTCGTCGAATATGACATCCCGCGTCACTGTCTCGCGCCGGGTAGCGGGATTGTAGATGCGGTGGCCAGCGGAGTCCTCATGATGTCCGACATAGATGCCCGGCCAGGATTTGGGTGTCATTTTTCCTTTGGCGAGGCGCACAGCCACAGGGATGTTGACCCATGCCACACAACCGAAGACATGAAGGTTGGCCGGGTCGGGCTTGCGGCCGGTCATCAGCGTGTAGGGTATGGCGTTGACGGACGAGCTCCATTGGCGGTTGCAGAGATAGACAGCGTGAAGATACGCCCAATCCCAGAAGGTGCGGTCGAGGCCCGCGTGAAGAAGCATGGCTTGGGCACACTCACCGATGGTGCGAAAGGAGCGCTCCGCCAGTCCTGCCTGGTGATGGGAGTGGGACGCAGTAAATTCCAGCGCGGTGTTGAGGTCGGCGCATGCTTGACGAAACGGAGAACCAGTGTAAACCGCGCTGCGATCAGCACGGATGCGCTGGATGGAGTGACCCATGCCGAGCACCGCTGCATGAAGTTGATGAACAGCTCGAACGGCCTCGTCCTTGGTGCGCATAGTGACAGCCACTTTAACTCCAGTGTGAGAATCCACTGCACCAAAGATATGCTGCGCGCCAGTGACCGATGGGCATGGTCCCTTCCAGTCGTCGATGACCATGAGGCCGCACGGTTCTGTCGCACGTGGGGAGGGCTGACGGCTGACCGACTGCTGATGGGACTTAGCATGGACGCACGCCGGGCAGACGGCATCTGGTGCCGGACCGAGAGATGGGACACCGACAGCATGTTGCTGGGTGAGCCGCATGTGACGATCGCAGCGATGACCGAGGCGAAGATGCCACAGTGAGTAGGAGGCAGTGGGCGACGGCAGCGCCACGACCCCATGAGAAGAGTCGTGCATGGGAAGGAGCTTGATGCCATACAGGCCCGGGGCGCCGGGATAGGGTTGAAGGTGGATGATCGCTCCTTCCGGTGTGATCATGCTGTTGAGCAGGTTGCTGAGGTAGAAAGAGTAGCCCTGCTTGCTGAGTTGGTGGGTGCTGAGAAGGCGACTGATGTTGGTAAGGCCGACGCCGGAGGTGATGTCGGGAGTGTGGTAGCAGTCTCGTGCCACAATGGTATGCGGTTTGCCGGTGATGTCCAGTGTTGGTGCCATTGTGGTGCCAATGCCGATGGCTGGTTTCCCGAAGCCGCCTACCAGGAACTGCTCCGTCGCAGGAATAGTCAGGTAATAGATGTAGTCTGTGCGGTGGGCATTGACGTGAGAGGATGCGCCTGAGTCGACGAGCACCCATGATCCTCCGTCGCAGCTGATGAAGACGCCGCGCGGTGTGGCGCAGACAGCGATGATTGGTGGAGGGGCGGCGGCGCCCGAGACAGCCTTGATGTAGGCGCGCATGACGTTGAGATCGATGACTCCGCCGAGAAGCGTGCGCAGCGTAGTCTCAGAAAGACGATCAGTGGGTAGGTCGTCCAAGGTGAAACCCATGGCGCGAGCGCGTAGAGCCGCAGGGGGCTCGCTCCACCGGCCGTTTTCCGCCCATGATCCGGGGCCATCATGTTCGTAGACCATGCCAGCTCCTGGCACATCGTTGGTCTGCATACGAAAGGCATATGAGCTTGGGCGAGCGACGAACTTGGGGAAGTAATCGGTCGTCACCACTGGGGTGAAGTGAGGAAACTCCGAAAGGCAGAGGTCCCATGCGCAGGGCCCGGGGTCGGTGAGTTCAATGTTGTTGATGGTGTCGATGTAGTCCTGGATATCTTGTTGTTGAGCGATGTATGTCCACAGGAGGGTGTCCCTGTGTGCTGCTGAGCCACAGGCGGTTGCGCGCATGATGTTGCCGGTGCCAAGCGAGGTGAGTATCTCGGGACGTCCAGTGCTCCTGGCACATTCTCCACTATGTAGCGGACCGGCGTGGGCTGTGTGGTCAGGTAGAAGCGGATGAAGCCAATGACCGAGGTGAAGGCACGAGAGCGGTGGTCCTGCCAGCCAAGGCGCGAGCCCGCGCGTGACCAAGGTTGGCATGGGGGTCCTGACACGATGAGGGAGACCGGGCGCAGGCGCTCCAGCTCCACGATAGTGATGTCGTTGACGTCCATGGGGGTCCTGTCATGACAGCCCTGAAATGCCAATGGAGACAAACGATCCGGGTACTTGTCGCTGATGACTCTCAGACGATGCGTCCACAAAATGCGAGCCTCGGGCGACGGGTCAGCGCCTGTGATCTTGTGGATTGTGAAGCCGCATTCCACCAACGCCTCCACCTCGGACGCGGATGGTCCATGGCATGGTGAAAATAGGTGGTCGATGACCAGAGAAGTCGGGAGCGGGAGGATGGGGGCGGCGGTGAGGACCGGTAGTGTAGGTGGCGGGTCACCACGCAAGGCGCCCTGCTCCGCATGCAGAATATGGGATGCCAACGCGGCTGACGCCGGGAACATGGGTGACGTGAGACATAGAGGATGGGCTGGGACATGGGCGAGCTGAGGTGATGTCGTATAGGGGGATGGTGAAGTCAAGGCAGTCATCAGAGTCGGAGCAGGAGACGCGCATGGGGGCTTGTAGGTCCTCCTCCGCATCGTCCTCGCCGTCCCCCTCTTGGGCTCCGGCGGCGGCCCCTCCGGGGGCGGTGGTGGTGCAGGTGAGCCTAATAGGCAGGCTGCTGGTGTGCTGTGCGGACGGGGATGCACCAACAAAGGGATAAGACTCCTGATGTCCTGCGCTGTGTTGGTGGGCGGAGTCGTCGGCCTGCTGGTGACCATGGTGCTGATGACCTGTTGGGGAGACGAAACTGACTGGCTGCTGATGGCGCTGCTGGCCGTCATTGCCGCCCTGGTTGGTCCAGTGACGGCGATGAGGAGGTCCGTCCCGATGGCCGCTGTTGGTGCCGTAGCGCTGCTGTCCCGGTGGCGCGTGATGAAAGTCGGTGTTGCGCTGGTTGCGATTGTAGTCATTGGTGTTGCGTGCCACAGGTGCACGCCGGGGGTGGTCATAGCGAGGATCGTTGGCATGGGGGGCAGGGCCATTGTCCATGAGGTGCATACCATTGGCATGGCGTCTCGCCACACATTGCTGGAGAGTATGGCCTGGGCGGTTACACCTGCTGCAAATGATGCCGAGCCTGGTGGGGAGACGCTGCTCCCTGGAGTCCTGGAAGCCAATGACCGGTGGGCGCACCGCGAAACGCTAGCGGCGCTGACGCCTGCGCGCCTCCATGTTCTGACCGGCGCTGATGATGGTTGCCAGGCGCTCGTTGACGGTGGCCGTGGAGATGGTGGTATCAACAATATGATCGTAGTCCGGGTGAAGTCCTGGGATGAGGTAGTTGTTGACGACATACTCAAAGGTCCACCGGCCATGCGCCTTGTCCAGGAGCTGCCAGAGTGTTCGATAACGACGCACGTAGACCTGGACCGGCTCGTTAGGGAGCTGGCCAGCGGTGATCTCCTCCTCCAGGCGCTTACGCTCCTCCATAGACGAGCCCTGAAGCTCAGTAAGAAGGGCCTTCCAGGCTGCATACCCGCACCGTCTGGTGTCCATGCTGATGCTGTTGACAATGGCCAGTGCTGTGGGATACCCAGCGGTGGCATGGCGCAGAGCGGCCAAAAGAATCATCTGCTCCTGGCGAGTGCCCTTGCCCTTGGTGGTATTTAGGTAGCCGGCGCTGCCCAGGCTGATCTTGATGGCTTGAGTGTTGTCCCTCACCGAGATGGACTGGTCCCAGACAGGAACGTTCTTGAGGTCCAGGGCGGGCTTGACTGCGGCCGGGATGAGCTGCTGACTTGCGCCAATGTCGTCAGCAGAATCGCTGTTGTGATGGAAGTCGTCCTCGGAGCCGGAGTCTTCACTGAAATCAGGTGGTGGCGGATCGCCCTCATGGTCGTGCTGCTTGATCGAACCTTTTCCAGCCAGATTGGCCAGGGGAGTGTTCATCATGCTGGTGGTGATACTGGTAGTCATGTTGACATAGTGGTACACTTTTTCTGGAAGATGTAGTATGTGACGGGGTGGGTGGGTGGGAAAAAAAATGTCGTTCGTAGTCGTCGACCGTCGAGAGCTGTCGAGGGTCGAGATGCACGCAGGTTGAAGCCTCTGGCAGGCGTCGAGCACGGGGCAAGACGTCGAAACCAAAGGAGAGGGCCCAAAAACCTGTCGGATGGGGGTTGCGCTGATGGGTAACGCAGGGTAACCGACCGAGTAACGCTGAGTGGGAAAGTCGACTAGGGTCGGCGCACACGCGTCGAGTCACGTCGAGTGCCAGCAAGCAAGGTGCACGCTGGGAAGGCAGAGGGCAGCTGATGGCTGCAAGCGATGGCTGAGTGGCACTGTCGCTAAGGTGATGGCTGAGTGGCACTGTCACGAGAGAGAGAGAGAGAGATGAGTCAAGAATTTCAGGGAACAGAGGTTGACTGGATTACAAAGAGCTGAGGCTGGTTTATTTATACCAGCCGACTAGGTGTTGATGAAGTCGAATGTTGCTCTGTCTAGGCAGTCAACTAGAAACTTGGGGCTAATTGGTGTCGACGACGTCCACATAGCGCCTACCTGCGTCAGCCCCGTTGTGTCCTATTTAGGAAGATGAGAGGCAACCCGCGGGTAACTCAAACAGGTGCGGATTCCACAGAGGGAAAAAACAGGGATCCAGGGTACCGGGGTACCCTGGGTCCAACATATACTATACTATACTATACTATACTATACTATACTATACTATACTATATTATACTATACTATACTATACTATACGTGAGACGGCGTGAGACGCGCCGCGTGTACGAGACTGTACGGGCCCTAACCACGTTACCGCAAGAAGATGTGCGGCGCGCACGCGCGGCGTATGGGCACGCCCACGAGATCTTCGAGTTACTTACGGTCAGTAATGCTACGACCACCGCTGCATCGGATCCAGCAGCTGGTACTACGACCCGTACGGGTACGAGCACTAGCGGAGGATTGCGCGTCACCACATCTCCTTTTACGGCCACTCCTCTTGGAGTTGGTACTGGTGAGGCCGCCTCTGCTGCCCAGCAATTGCTTCCTATCGGTGGTACGAGTACTGCCAATACCGTTACTACATGCGCTTTTGTAGCTCTGAAGATACCGTCGCCGGGCGAATTAGTGGCACACCCTCCGTCAGCAGCCACTGTTTCCCTCCCAGAATCGCTGCCAGGTTCTACTGCTCCGCCCTCGGGTACGGGTTCGGGTGCGACCTCCGATGATCAACCCACGACCATGGTTGTCCAACGCCACCTCAGCCGTGCGATTCGCTTGCGTGACTTCGTGGCCCTCGATCTCAGCTTCCAACGTACTGGTGCAGCGGCCTCGCGACTTGATACCCTGCGCCTGTACAGCGCGTGCGGGCCGGGCTCCCTATCGCTTTTCCAGTCGGATCACGAGTCCGCCCGCAAGATTCCCCATGCTGCTTATGCGGCCGCCGCTGCGCGGGTACTGGGCCTTTGCCCGCGCGGAGGTTCCGCGCTTGTCACTTGCCCTGGCCCAACGTGTGGTATTGATCCCTTATGGCTTCGCTCTACGGATGGCTCGAACCGGAGCGCTACGGATTTCATCGTGGATCATCTACCCATATGCCCCGTAGCGAACTACAAGCACCGCATGCATACCGCTTTGAAGAATCTGTGGGCATCTGTGGCAATTGATGCGGGGGCGGTGCTTGACCGGGACCGCTCGGGAGCCGGCGACTTGACCCTTGAGACGAGTGGGCTGCGCCCAGCGGACCGCTCGCGGCCGTCGGACCTGACGCTGGCGGGGTGGGGAGGGGCAGCGTGCGATTACATGATCGACTTCGCGTGCGTGTCCTCCACGACCCCCACTTGGAGCAACGACCCCCGCTGGTGCATCCCGGGAATCGCGGCGACCGAGGCGGAGCATGCTAAGTTGGCAGCGGACCGGGCGTCTTCCGCCCCAGTGCAGGGTGTTCACCGGTACTACCCTTTTGTGGTTGAGGACCGCGGCCGACTCGGGAAGTCCGCTTTGACTGTGGTCTACATCTTCGCGGTGCTGTTGGTTGTGCGCAACTTCCCGGGCGGTCCTTCCGCCCCGACCTCTTGCTTTCTTCGTGGTCAATCCGTTCAGGCACTTCGAAACTTTGTCGCCGGCCAACCTGCTGAGTTCCGCCGTCACATGTCGCGCACACGGCGGGGGCTGTTGCAGCGGGTCTCGGCTTGCGTGCATGGTACCCTGGGTGGCATTCTCTCTGCCGGTGTGCAGATGGCCAAGTCTGATGCGTGTGCTCGTGCCCACTCTGCGTCTTCTCATGTTCCTGCTTCCACCCCGCAGTCGATGTAGAGGACCTTTCTGATTGCCTTTTATTTTGGTGATTTCCGATATCGCCTTTTCTGCTGCTAGCTCATGTAATTTAAATACTATACTATACTATACTATACTATACTATACTATACTACACTACACTATACTACACTATACTATACTATACTATACTACACTATACTGTACTATACTAAACTATACTATACTATACTATACTGTACTATACTATACTATACTATACTATACTATACTATACTATACTATACTATACTATACTAGTAGACTAGACTAGACTAGACTAGACTAGGGTACAGGGGGCATTTTCGAGTCAAAACGGTCCTATTTACGGACTCGAAAATGTGACCCCCACGTGATCGCTTAGGCTGCGATATGAACCCTCTTTTTGGTTACATTTCAGGTGCTATGTAGAACTATACGAGAGTACTAAAAATGACAATTCGCCGTGTCCTCTTCGCGCCCTGTCTCGCGTAAAGTACTATCCGCCTCACCTAGGTGGTGGGGCTACTTCGCGCCATTTTGCGCGCCACGGTGGCCCGGCATGTTAAGGATTTCATTCCTCGGTGCTCGAAGCTTCGACCTGCTGCAGCGCCGCCGTTTTGGGAGCCATCTCCGCCGGACCCCGCTGGCAGTGGTAAAGATGCGGGCTTGGAGGACCCGCCAGCCTGACGCGACGCCGCTACGACCTGGTAGTAGCGGTCGTCGACCAAGGCGGGGGGGGGGGGGGGGGGGGTTAAAGACCCGGCTCGGCAGGGCAAGCAAGTGTTGGTGGACTCCATGAAGTGTTGCTTCTTGATGTGTTGAGTGCCGCGCCGCATCTCGTTGTCGTTGCGCCAGTCGCGCACGCTGCAAATTGAGTAGCCACACGGTTTCACAGTCTTGCTCTGGCACTCCCCAAAAATGGTGGAATCCACGGCAGCGTACCACCAATCTACGGCGCAACTGCCCGCCAGACAAGGTTCCACGACGCACGGGAGTCGGGTATGGAATAGCGTCTCGTCGTTACAAGGGCTAGGAGCGACAGTGCACATGTTTTTACGCGAGATGCGGGCGTTCATCTGCCCCCGCTGCCGAGATGCGGTAACCCCACCATCACCGTTCACTCTCTCCACCCTCTGCATCTCTTGCTCGTCAATCTTGCCAGCGGTAGTGGCTGAGGCCACCGCTGGCAAGATTGACGCGAAGATGTACTCGCGTCCCTAAGGTGGGCCGCCGGGTTCAGTACCGCATCTCTCTCGGCGCAACCGCCTGCAAGACAAGGTTCCACGACGCACGGGAATCGGGTATGGAAAAGCGTCTCTTCGTTACAAGAGCTAGGAGCGACAGTACACGGGTTTTTACGCGAGAGATGCGGGCGTTCACCTGCCCCCGCTGCCGAGATGCTGATAATCCCACCCCTCACGGTAAATTCTCTCCACCCTTTGCATCTCTTGCTCGTCAGTCTTGCCAGGCAGCGGTGGCCTCAGCCAGCGGTGTCAATCTGCGGCGCCGTGCCGAGAATATGATGTATAAGGGTTCTGCCTAGCAATCTGTATAGTGTCGCGGAGGCTATGCCCTGTCATAATCCTTGTAAGTTATATCGCGCCGATTGGTAAAAGGTCTGCAACCGTCTAGGCTGTTACGGCACGCGTGAAGTCTGGAGATGTGCGGTGCGGCGGCGGAGAATCCGAGTGAATCTGCGGCGAATATGAGGTATTTTAAGGGATGATTTTGCTTAGCACTCTGTATCGTAGTGTCTCCGAGGCTACGCGCTGTCATGATCCTTGTATGGCATGTAAAGCCGAATGCTAAAAGGGCTGCAGCCGTCTGGGCTGTTACGGCACGCGTGAAGTCGGGAGATGTGCGGTGCGTCGCTGGAGATTCCATGTCAATCTGCCGCGCCGTGCCGCGGATATGAGGTATAAGGGTTCTGCTTAGCGATCTGTATAGTGTCGCCGAGGCTATGCGCTTTCATGATCCTTGTATGTCACATAAAGCCGCATGGTTAAAGGTATGCAACCGTCTAGGCTGTGACGGCACGCGTGAAGTCGGGAGATGTGCGGTGCGGCGCTGGAGATTCCGTGTGAATCTGCCGCGCCGTGCCACGAATATGAGGTATAAGGGTTCTGCCTAGCAATCTGTATAATGTCGCCGAGGCTATGCGCTTTCATGATCCTAGTATGTCACATAAAGCCGAATGGTAAAAGGTCTGCAGCCTTCTAGGCTGTGACGGCACGCGTGAAGTCGGCAGATGTGCGGTGCGGCGCTGGAGATTCCGTGTGAATCTGCGGCGCCGTGCCGCGAATATGAGGTGTAAGGGTTCTGCCTAGCGATTTGTATAGTGTCGCCGAGGCTATGCGCTTTCATGATCCTAGTATGTCACATAAAGCCAAATGGTAGTAGGTCTGCAGCCTTCTAGGCTGTTACGGCACGCGTGAAGTCGGCAGATGTGCGGCGCGGCGGTGGAGATTCCGATTCCGAGATTCCGAATGTGGGGCGCTGTGCCGCGAATACGAGGTATTTTAAGGGGTGGCTCTGCTTAGCACTCTGTATAGTGTCGTAGAGGCTATGCGCTTTCGTGATACTTGTATGTCTCATAAAGCCGAATGGTAAAAGGGCTGCAGCCGTTTGGGCTGTTGCGGCACGCGTAAAGTCGGGAGATGTGCGGTGCGGCGCTAGAGATTCCGTGTGAATCTGCCGCGCCGTGCCGCGAGTATCACGTATAAGGGGTTCTGCCTAGCGATCTGTATAATGTCGCCGAAGCTATGCGCTTACATAGTCCTTGTATGTCATATAAAGCCAAATGGTAGAAGGCTTGCAACCGTCTGGGCTGTTACGGCACGCGTGAAGTCGGGAGATGTGCGGTGCGGCGCTGGACATTCCGTGTGAATCGGCGGCGCCGTTCCACGAACATGAGGTATTAGGGGTTCTGGGTGGGAATGGGACAAGATTATAGCGTAAACGGTAGAGGCCACTATACTTCACTTATGACTCACTGAAAATGGGACAATTTACTAGCTTTAAACCCTGTGCAGGTTCTTAGGGTTCGCGTGTACTGGCACAAAGTACATGATCACTTGGTGGCGGCGGAACGAGGCAAAGGCGGCGGGTCGAGGCAGGTTCTCCGAAGGTAGGTAGGTAGGTAGGTTGCCGCGAAGTCGAGGCAGTTCTCCGCCTCCCACACCTGTCTAACAGTGATCGTTGAAACAAGTAGGAAGTAGGGCTGCGGGGTCAGTATGGGTCCCCCCTTGCGGGCTATACACGAACTTCGCGCTGCACTTGGGGAGGTGCGGGAACTCATTCAAGATCATGAGGGAATGTTGAGTAGGGAAGTTCTCGAGATGACAACAAGTTGTATCGGGTCTGCCGTCGGGTATGCCCGTCTCCTCGCGTGGGGCAGCCTTGCGTGATGTTGCGACCTTGGAAGAGTCGTTAAGGGGGGGTGGCCAGCGCCCCCCTGCGTCTTTGGCCGAAGTAGTGGCGTCTGAAGAGGGTGCCGCAGGCAGCCCCGGTATGCAAGGCAGCGCTAAGCGTTCCGACACGGCAGTTGCAGGGGCCACACGGCCCACCCCGGCTGGGGCTGAGGTACAAACACACCATATCGGTCACTGGCTTCCTACCGAAGATGGCCACACTGAATATGCCGACTACAAAGCGGTCAAGTCGGTAGTCTCAGGCCTCTCTACTAATTGGCGGTTCTTGTATGCCTCGGCGGCTACAAAGGTATGCTGCCCCTCCTCAAACAATTTCCGCGTGCAGGTAGCAGTCACCTGCGGTTGAACCAACGGATGCATTGCAGCAAGGCCGCCCACCTTGCGGCTGGCGTCGCTTCTTTTGAGGCCGGTTGCGACTATGCGGCAGCAAGGCGAGGGGGTACGTCGCTCGTGCAGCTAGCAGTCGGGGGGATGTGGGTAGGTTGAACGCGCGATGGCGACATAAGTAGCAAGCTATAAAAATGCAAAGGTGGACAACAACATTATGTCGCAGCAAGGCCGACCACCTTGGCGACGTGTGTCGCTTCTTTTGAGGGCGGCTGCGACTCGTTGGCGGCGGGCGAGGAGATGCGTCGCTTGTGCCAGCTTTTGCACTCGGGGGCTGTGGGTCGAATGTGCGATGGCGACATTATAATTAGCAAGCCGAAAACTGAAACAGCCCAGCATAGCCTTACCTCGCAGAAAGGCCGCCCACCTTGGCGACTCGCGGCGCCTCTTGCAAGCCGGCTGCGACTCGTCGGTAGCAAGGCGAGGTGGTGCGTCGCTCGTGCCAGCTTTTGCACTCGGGGGCTGTCGGACGAACGTGCGATGGCGACATAAATAGCAAGTCGGAAACTAACTAAAACAACCTAGCATAGCCTTACAGCATCGCAGTAAGGTTACGGTCACCCACCTTGGCGACTCCCGGCGCCTCTTGCGAGCCGGCTGCGACTCGTCGGCAGCAAGGCGAGGGGGTGCGTCGCTCGGGGGCTGTGGGTGGAACGTGCGATGGCGACAAAATTAGCAAGCCGGAAACTACAGGAGCCTATATCCCATAGCCTCACATCACAGCAAGGCCGTCCACCTTGGCGACTTGCGTCGCTTCATTTGAGGCCGGCTGCGACTCGTCGGCAGCAAGGCGAGGGGGTGCGTCGCTCGGGGGCTGTGGGTCGAACGTGCGATGGCGACATAATTAGCAAGCCATAAAAATGCAAAGGTGGACAACAACATTATGTCGCAGCAAGGCCGACCACCTTGGCGACGTGCGTCGCTTCTTTTGAGGGCGGCTGCGACTCGTTGGCGGGGGCGAGGAGATGCGTCGCTTGTGCAAGCTTTTGCACTCGGGGGCTGTGGGTCGAATGTGCGATGGCGACATTATAATTAGCAAGCCGAAAACTGAAACAGCCCAGCATAGCCTTACCTCGCAGAAAGGCCGCCCACCTTGGCGACTCGCGGCGCCTCTTGCAAGCCGGCTGCGACTCGTCGGTAGCAAGGCGAGGTGGTGCGTCGCTCGTGCCAGCTTTTGCACTCGGGGGCTGTCGGACGAACGTGCGATGGCGACATAAATAGCAAGTCGGAAACTAACTAAAACAACCTAGCATAGCCTTACAGCATCGCAGTAAGGTTACGGTCACCCACCTTGGCGACTCCCGGCGCCTCTTGCGAGCCGGCTGCGACTCGTCGGCAGCAAGGCGAGGGGGTGCGTCGCTCGGGGGCTGTGGGTGGAACGTGCGATGGCGACAAAATTAGCAAGCCGGAAACTACAGGAGCCTATATCCCATAGCCTCACATCACAGCAAGGCCGTCCACCTTGGCGACTTGCGTCGCTTCATATGAGGCCGGCTGCGACTCGTCGGCAGCAAGGCAAGGGGGTGCGTCGCTCGTGCCAGCTTTTGCAATTGGGGGCTGTTGGGTCGAACGTGCGATGGCGACATAATTAGCAAGCCGAAAACAATAGAAGCCCAGGACAGCAACTTTACATCGCAGCACGGCCGCCCACCTTGGCGACTGGCGTTGCTTCTAGTAAGGCCGGCTGCAACTCGTCGGCAGCGGGGGCAGGGAGTGCGTTGCTTGCTCGTGCTAGTTTTTGGAGTCGGGGGCTGTCAGTCGAACGTGTAATGGCGACATAATTAGCAAGCCGTATAAAAATGCAAAGGTGCACCACAACATTATATCGCAGCACGGCCAACCCCCCCCCCCTCTCCACCCTGCCCTCCATCCCGCCTATTCCGCATCTCTTACAATGGGCATGGTGGTTGTCGCGCCTTTAGCCTCCGAGCCGCTGGCATCCGGCACGCCCTCACCACCGCCTAATGCTAGCGCCAGTCCAGAGAGTGTGGCTGCCGACGCGCCGGCTCCCTGCCCGCCGCTCTCCCCCGCGTGGCTATCACTAGGCGTAGGCAAGCCCTCTGCCGCATCGCCAGCGGCAGCCGCCAAACTCGGCGACATGTCTGCCGCTGGCGGGCCCTGCCCCTGACCCGCCACTGACTGCGTATCGGCCCAGCTAGGTCCAATGGCCAGGGCCGCCACGCGACGAGAGCATTTGGCATGCGGATTAGGAGCAGCGCCGCGAGGGGGTTCGTCGCTCGGGCCAGCTTTTGCGCTTGGGGTCTGCGGGGGCCAACGTGCGATGGCGACTCAATTAGCATGCCGTAAAAGTAACAAGTGCGCAACGGCAACAAAGGTGCAGCGGGTCCAACCCACCTTGGCGACATGAGGCGCCCCTGTCGAGGCCGGCTGCGACTCGGGAGCAGCGCTTCGAGGGGGTGCGTCGCTCGGGCAAGCCTCTGCGCTCGGGGTATGCGGGGCCAACGTGCGATTTCGACTCTATTAGCGAGCCGTAAAAGTAATAGGTGCGCAATGGCAACACGTGCAACGGGGCCAACCCACCTTGACGACTCGCGTCGCCCTTGTCGAGGCCGGCTGCGGCTCGGCAGCAGGCACGCGAGGGGGTGCGTCAACACGACTGCCATACAACACGACTGCCACTCCGAGTACCAGGTCACCCAGGCGGGCATTGTCGTGTATACCAGCAGTAGGCGAGGATTGCTGCCCCGACCTTGTCGCTTCTTGCAAGCCGTCCACAGAATTTGTTGTCGATTGAAGTGCGTTTCTGCGGGCGACAATGGGGTTTCCTGCGACTGCGACGAGTCCAGAAGGTGCCGGCAGTGCAGCCACCTTTATCTATGGCGGGCACTTTTGCATACATCACCAGGGTCTTAGGCTCCGCTGCGCCCGGCACCACTTCACCGGTGCCCACCCCATAGTAGAGCTGGCGATCCTGCGCTCCGCCCTCTTCCTCACGTCCTGGGGAACGATGAACCAGGACCGCGGCGGCTTGACTGCAGCGGATGGGACGGACTTGTGCGGTGCGCCAGGGGAGGTGGGTGAAGAGGAAGTGACGGGAGTGGCAAGCAATAATCGGCGGCGGGATCGCTCCTCACGGCCGCGCTTGGAGCCAGCACCACCCTGCCCGCGTTTGCCCTTGCCTTTTCCCCCTTTTTGCTTCTCCCGGCCTGCACAGGCGTCACCAAAGGATTGCCGCAACTGTGAGCAAACTGTGAGGGTCGTTCGGGCCTTTTGCAGCGGGGGCAGCGGGTGCGTCGCTCGTGCCAGATTTTGCAGTCGGGAGGTATGGGTCGAATGTGCGATGGCGTCTACATAATCAGCAAGTCGGAAACTAAAAAACCCCAACATAGCCTTACATCGCAGCAAGGCCGCCCACCTTGAGACTGGCGTCGCTTCTTTTGAGGCCGGTTGCGACTCGCCGACAGCAAGGCGAGGGGGTGCGTCGCTCGTGCAGCTAGCAGTCGGGGGGGGGGGGGGGTCGAACGCGCGATGGCGACATATTTAGCAAGCCATAAAAATGCAAAGGTGGATAACATCATTATGTCGCAGCAAGGCCGCCCGCCTTGGCGACGTGCGTCGCCTCGGTTGAAGCCGGCTGCGACTCGTCAGCAACGGGCGAGGGGATGCGTCGCTCGTGCAAGGTTTGGGACTCGGGGGCTATCGGTGGAACGTGCGATGGCGGCATAATAATTAGCAAGCCGGAAACTGCAAAAGCCTAGCTTAACCTTACATCGCTGCGACTGGTGGCGCATGCGAGCCGGCGGCGACTCGTCGGCAGCAAGGCGAAGGGGGTGCGTCGCTTGTGCCACGTTTTGCACTCGGGGGCTGTGGGTGGAACGTGCGATGGCGACATAATTAGCCAGTCGAAAACTAAAACAGCCTAGCATAGCCTTACATCGAAGCAAGGCCGCCCACCGTGGCGACTGGCGTCGCTTCATTTGAGGCCGGCTGCGACTCGTCGGCAGCAAGGCAAGGGGGTGCGTCGCTCGTGCTTTGCAATCGGGGGCTGTGGGTCGAACGCGCGATGGCGACATAATTAGCAAGCCGAAAACAACAGAAGCTTTGGACAGCAACTTTACATCGCAGCACGGCCGCCCACCTTGGCGACTGGCGTTGCTTCTATTAAGGCCGGCTGCAACTCGTCGTCAGCGGGGGCAGGGAGTGCGTTGCTCGTGCTAGTTTTTGGAGTCGGGGGCTGTCAGTCGAACGTGTAATGGCGACATAATTAGCAAGCCGTATAAAAATGCAAAGGTGCACCACACTACCACAGCATTACATCACAGCACGGCCACAACCTCCCCCCCCCCCCCCCCCCCCCCGCCCCCCGCCCTCCATCCCGCCTATTCCACAGCTCTTACCGTGAGCATGGTGGTTGTCGCGCCTTTACCAGCCTCCGAGCCGCTGGCATCCGGCACGCCCCCACCCCCGCCTAATGCGAGCGCAAGTCCACAGGGTGTGGCTGCCGACGCGCCGGCTCCCTGCCCGCCGCTCTCCCCAGCCTGGCTATCGCTATGCGTAGGCCAGCCCTCGCCCGCATCGCCAGCGACAGCCAAGCTCGGCAACATGCCGCTGGCGGGCCCTGCCCCTGACCCGCCACTGACTGCGTATCGGCCCGGCTAGGTCCAACGGCAAGGGCCGCCACGCGACGATAGCGTTGGATGGGGGCACGTCGAGCAGACGCAGCCCTTGGTCGAGCGGGTCGGGCGGACCGGCTGGCAGACTCTCGAGAGGGTGGCCGCGTGCGGGGGGGAAGCGGGGGGGGGGAGTTGCTAGGCACCTCCATCGCGATGGGACCTATCCCAGCCTGCATGGCAGTAACCGATAGCGTGAGCTGCAAGTCTCTATAGCTGCCTACTCACCAGCCGTGCAGACCTACGCCGAAGGTAGGCGGAGTCCATTCATGTCACGGATCCGGGCGTTCGCGCCTTTTTGTGTAAGTTAAGACCCTGCATGCCTGTGTCGCGTGGGATCCTTTCCTATGAATAGTCGCTAACTGTCTGCCACGGCCCGGTTTGGGTTCTGGGCAGCCTTGGCGGTGGTGGAAAGGTATACTAGTAGCGACTAGTAGTACTGCGCAGCCCCCCCTCCACTCGAGTGGGCGGGATAAGGGATGGCGGCGGCGACGGCGAGTACAGTACTTTGCGCTGTATATGTATGTCTGTAGTACATTGTTTGGCGCGTGAGCTAGTAAATTGTCCCATTTTCAGTGAGTCAAAAGTGAAGTATAGTGGCCTCTACCGTTTACGCTATAATATTGCGCTTTTCTCGTTCTGGGTACAAGGGGCATTTTCGAGTCAAAATGGGCACATTTCCGAGCTTTGAGTCGACAAGTGGCGCTTCTTGTTGAAAAGGGCTCGTGGAGATGGTCTATGTAGGGAAGGAGAGGAAGCGTGTGAGAATCTTTTCCCTCATGCGCGAAGATGCGCACACATTTGAGGTTCCGAGGTTTTGACGCTCCGGCTGGGGCAAAGGCTGCGAATCTCCGGCCCCCCGCGATGGCGGTCCGCTTCGATGTTGCCCACCGCTCGGTTGCAGGGGCCTCATGGGCTGAGTCGTGGGTATTGGCGCCTGGGATGCCCTCCTGCCCGAACGCAAGTGCATCTGCGGAGAATTTTCCGCCATGGGGGTCACTAGCCGTGCGTCGAGAGCCCTCGTTGGCTCAAAACCAAGCGCAGCTGCAGATGCCCCCGCCACCGGACTCTTCGAGCGGGCAGAGGTGCGTTTTCCTTGCATGGACGGTCTGCCATGCTTTTGTGAACCAAGATGCGTGAAGATGCCTCACAAAATACAAGCTCGAGGGTGCTTGCGAGTGGTAGATGAGTGAATAACACAGCAGCGGAGTAGCATTCTAGGCGAAAACGGTTCCTTGGAAGGGTAGCGACGCATCTCGTCAACGGGCGGTGGACAGATGTGTAGTACATAGTGCAGTATAGGTGAATGGTACCTCGTACAGTGTTGGCAAGAATGTGTGAAAGGCCGCATTTAAAGTACATTCGTACAGTATTAGGCGTTAGTCGGTTTTTGCACCCCCCTTGGGGGGTGCAAAACCCGAGTCAAGGGGGGGTAATTTCGAGTCCGGAAATGTGCCCAGTTTGACTCGATATTTGCCCTT
>VCJN01003608.1:0-41487 GCA_006384855.1 Tetraselmis striata
CGAGGGGCAACGAAGCAGCACTCCCTATTCGCCTCTTCCTGCAATTGCATGGTGTAGCGAAGCTTTGCCAAGGGCCGGCGCACAACAAGGTTCTTGTGTCTGGAGTCCTTGATCTCCGAGACGCCCTTCATGCTTGTCACGGCAGTTAGCTTGGTGCCACGGAAGTCGTGCACTGGCGGGCGGTCCGGCGAACGTTCGGGAAACGCAAGCTGAAGAGCGATAGAGGCATAGTGGTGATAGGCAACCATTTCATCTTCTTTGCAGCCTCCCAAGATGAGTCCGGTTCTGGGTCGCGACTCTGTCGGGCCGCCGCGATGGCAAAGGTGAGCGGGATGTCTTCCCATGCGGCGTCGACAACCAAGGCTCGCACATGGTGACGTCCAACTCGTCAACTTCGGTGTGGTCCTCGGGCAAGCCATCCAAATCCTGGACGTCATATCGGTACCTTACGTAGGCCACAAGGTACTTGTTCTCCCAATCGCCGAGAAGACCCTCCTCGCGGTACGCGTCGGGGTTGTCGGCGGTGTTGTCCATGACGACCAAATTCGGGACGGGCGTCAAACTCGCGTCGGGTAGTGTCCTCATTCTCCAACGGGATCGCGACCCTGACCCCCCTCCTCGGCCTCGTTCGAGTGCTCAACCGTTGTGTAGCCGCTTGCGCCCCCCGCCGGCGCTTCCGGCGTTGAGTGGAGGTGTTGATGGTGATGGGGTTGTACGTCAAGACCCGAAGCTCTTCATGAAGGTCGGCGTACGTGCGTGCAGGCATGCTACTTGGCAATTGTTGATCAAGCCTAGGCTGGGAACGCATAAGTGCAGGCATGTAATCATCGGCCGTCAAGATCTCTGCCAGGTAGCAAGCGCCTAGCCAAGTGTCCAGCTCCGTGGTAGACTCGGGCCAAAATGCCAAGAAGGGAGTTAGACCCCTCGTCTGCAGTTCCCGGAGAGAGGCGAAATCCTTCTACCATTATCGCCTCTCATCCGCGGAGAATGCACATGTCCGCAGCCTTTCAAATCTCTTTCTCCATCTCAGCAAAAGCCCTCGCCCGGGTCAGCCTTGGAGTGGTAGAGGGGGCGAGAAGCAAGTACGTTGCGGTGCGTCGGGGACTCCGCAAAGGATGAACCCTGGCCCATGCTCTGCGGTATCGGACCAACGACTGCAATACATGGCGCTGCGTACACCACCGACCACATCCTCCGATTGCATGATGACGAGCTGGGTTAGAAGTCACCGTGTTCAACACCTGGCCTTGTCGTGGAAGAACAATGCCAAGCCCAAGTCTTGATGTCGATCGAGGACTCCCTCGAGCTCCATGAATTTGCATGTCGGTGTGAAGGCCTGGCTCGTGCAAAAAGCTGAGCCTTGGTGAATGCGGCGCGGTCGTCAAGCCACACGGAGAATTTCGAGAAGACTTGGTCCACACGCTCGTGGGTGTGCATGGAAGGTGTGCCGTTGCAATATATAGTAATTAGTTAGTAAGTCCCCATTTGGCGACTGGTGGGACCCGTCAACATAATAATGTAAGTTGAGTGTATGGTGCGGATTTTTATTTTGGGGGGGGGGGGGGGGGGGGGGGGGGGGGGGGCTTACCCCTACTCGGAGGAAAGAGAGACGGGCTTCCTTGCAAAAACCCATATGCACGAGACATTGGCAAAAGCACATGACCGTACTTGTTCTTGTTCTCCCGGGCAAGTGTTGTTGAGCTGGAACCACACAGTGTCCAATTGCCTCGCCACGCCTCTCGATCTCCTTCTTGATAGTCTTTGTACACGCCGGTGATGGTGTTGCTACTGTCATGAGGGAAGCAATCGAAAAAGTAGTACTACACGTCGTACGGCTGGCTCCCGTTGTACTTGACGGCATGTCAAGTGACATTGCAGGAGGTTCTTCTTCTCCACCTCCTTGTCCCATGGCACAAGGCGAGGAAGACGGGTCTTGTCTTGATCCATGCCATCGATCTCGCAGACAAAGAGGTCCATCTGGCGGGAGTATTGCAAGGCCACTTCCAAAAAATTACCTCTCGTGCAGTACCCTCTCCAGATGTTCGCCTTTGCACGCGCTAAGCGACAGATCTATCGACATGGTCCTTGCTGTACCTTAGAATAACGTTTGCGGCAACAATGCCATTGATAGGTTAGCTAGTACCGCCGGGCATTCAAAGATCACAGTAATTTCGTGCTAGAACGACCGGGCGTTTCCTCAAGCCACCTTACATGGTATCCATTAGGACTCACCTTGGTCCTCGTGGTAGGTGATCCTGGCGCCAGGCATGGCGCCAGGCGACCGGTGCCAGTGTTGACCAGGCGAACCTCCTCGTACGGTTTGTGGCCGTACCGCAAAATCTTGGCGGAACCGGCACACACACTGCATTGGGTGACAAAAGCGCTTGGTCTTCGGTACCGTCACATGCGGAAAGAACTGCAAGCGCCCTCGGCGGAAGGAGGAAGTATATGCGGGCTTCCCTAAATCAATTTGGGAATCTTGTTAGTACATTGCCACTACTGAAGCAAAAGACCCCCTACTACGAGTTACGGGCCCATTGGCCGGGAGAGGCAGGGAAGGAAATGATAGAACCGAGCACTCACTATTCTGATCCTTGCAGTCGGCGACATCCAACTTGGAGTCCCGAAACTTCCTCATCCAGCATGGCAGATGGCATTGCGCTTGTCCGCCACAGGGGTTAGGAATATGCTCAAGCCTGCCGTTAGCGTCGGACAAGTAGAGGTGAAGCCATGCCCTTGCATGGCTGCGAGGGGGAGAAACATTGGGAGCCTTGGCCCGCGTGAATGGAAGCGCATCATCCAGAACATCGCGCTGAATCTTTGAGAGCCAACGCTCGGAAACGTGATGGATGAACATCCACGCCTCGCGACAGGTCTGGAAAATGATACACATGAAAGAAACATTTTAAGATTATTGCGTAGGTGGTGTGGTGTGGTGTTCAACACAATCCCCTCGAGTCACCACGAGTCCATCCACATGATGGACGCACCACGCGTCCATCCACAGGATGGACGCACCTTGCATCCATCCACAGTATGGACGCACCATGCGTCCATCCACACGATGGACGCATGGCGACTCTAGAGGGAATACCAAATGAATACCAAACGAATACCAAATCCATATAAGGTGTTCAATGCGATAGTAGCTCTTAACCTCAACTCGAATATACTCATTGATGTACTCGGTTATTTTTCCTAGCGCCATCCACAGAATGGACGCAAATATATTTCAGCTAGAGAATAATGGCCTTGCTTGAAATCAGGCAACAAATTCATTGCAACAGTACATGTGCGATCAAACGGTGTATTACTTTAGCTCGATATGTTAACAATCGTCGTTTGCTAGCATGGACACATGCGTCCATCCACAGGATGGACACAAATATATTCGAGCTAGGTAATATTAGGAATGCTTGAAACCAGCAAAGGAATTCAATGCAGCATTAGATATGCCAAGACAAAACTTTATTATTACTCACGATCGGAATATGAAGTACTAGTCGATAGCTAGCATGGACACTTGCGTCCATCCACAGCATGAGCACACTCGACTGAACTAAAATAAGGCTAAAGTATTGGAAAGGCACTCACCCGGATGTAGGTTCAGTCGGGCCTCTTCCACCACCACTGATGCTTCGACTCCGAGTCGTCGCGAGTCTCCATGTAGAAATAACCTTGAGTGAAGGATGGCGAAGACTCCTTCGGTTGGAACGCGAGCTTGAGTCGGGAAACGAGGATATCGCGTGAGCGATTTTGCCTCTCCGCATGCACCTTCTTTCGGGTCTCGCGAACGTCAAACAAGAATTCGTCGCGGCAACGTGCTTCTACCGCCGTAGGTGCCGCGATAGGTCAACGGGCGAGCCAATGAGTCAAAAGAGGCACTTGCTGCCTTTGCAACAAGGGTTAACGGCCTTGCGGCCGCGCGAGTCAACAACAAACGCGCACGAGAGGATGCCCTCTTGGGTATCACGACGAAAGCTCAAACCGGCGGTCTTTCCTCCACCAATCGCGCCATCGCGTTGAATGTAGCGATACTCGGCTTGGCCAAGCTTACCGGAATTGCGAGGTTTATTTGGCACGACACAAGTGCCGTGAATCGGCTTGCAAGATTAAGTGAGCGCCATTGGATAGGAAGGGGGGTGGGGATGAGCGACGGCGAGAGAGTGCGAAATGAGAAGAACCTTGTTGGTGGACCGCCCCACGATCGCCCTCAGTCAAACCTTAGGTGGTATTTCGGATTGCATGTTAACTCGTCGGTCAAAGGTTGCTCTCCATATCTGTGGTTCCGAACACCCGGTCAACGCAATTCACATACCGAACAATCGCAGTACATCGTACAGTATGGAATTATTTATCGAACCAGTATTACTGTTTAGGTACAGTAATTGATGCTATACAATACATTCCGTAATACATCGAACGGTATTAATATCGGTATAATATTATCATCATATATGCGCTCTTTCAGTACTTCGTGCTAAACCCTTGTGGCGGCGGCGGCGGCGCCGCCGCCATCGGGCCCATTTGCTGACCAAGGGCTGCTGACGAGAGTTCATAACTCACTTCTCCACCACCCTCAACACCACCATCTACTCCTTTGCGAGCCTGCCCAGACAGGTCCGCCGCTTTCCCGATACGGACCGAGCCTTGCCATTTTCTTTGCCTGAACCTAAGCTTTCGTTGGATGCGGTATCGCTCGCGACCGAGCAGGTCAAGCGCGGGATCATCTCATCCCATCTGCCCAACGCCCCTAAAGGTCAACCGCCAGGTAACGCCCATGGACCCACAACTTCGCACTTCACCCAGTCCCGCCCACCTCAATTGCTGAGTGTCGAATCCTGCGCCGCTAGCCTGCTCACGCAACCTCGGGCTCTCTGTGTCTCCGCATTGATATATATGTTGTTGTATTGACCGATTTGTGCCGATGGCGCTGATGCGCGCCTGCAGGCAGCGGCCACTCGGCGGCCTCATGCAATCATGGATATCGAAGATCTGAAACTCGGCATCAACAGCTCTACTCGGCGAACATGAGTCCAACCCTGATGGGGCGAGAGTAAGTAACCACCTGCAACTGAATCGCAACAGGTGAGAGAGGCCTCGTCCATCTTTTCTAGCTAAATAACTATTTCAAGAGCCCTTGCTTACAGTAGGATGCCCGGTTTCATATCATAAATGGACATTTTATAATATCCCTTTTTCCAGGGGTAATACATAATATTTGGTTTTGTAGTAGTCTGTTTGCCTGCGTCCATGCTGTGGTTGGAAGCATGCGTTCATCCTGTGGATGGAAGCATGTGTTCATGCTGTGGATGGATACATGTGTCCATGTCGTGCATGGATACATGTATCCATCTTGTGGATGGAAGCATGCGTCCATGCTGTGGATGGACGCATGTGTCCATACTGTGGATGGATACAAGCGTCCTGCGAAAGCTCGCCTAGAAATTGGTCGATGTAAACTTCCGCATTTGTGGCATGCATTGTAGATAGTGTTAATTTTATCTATTTTGAATATTTTGACTTACATATGGACCTGATGGTGGATGACTATGCCCTGAAAATATGCGTAATTCTTGATAAATTTACATTTCAGCGAATTTTGAAGTCGAACCGCCTTTATTTTGGGTTAATTATGAAATGTATCTGGATCAAAATTCAGGTGAACTGGTTATCAGATATAATTCACTCTAATGTTTCGTGGGGAGTATGTGATAACTCACAGCATGGAATCACTGTTGTATTTTGATAACCGATATATTACCATCAGTTGTAGTTAATTTTACAAATTTCTCAAAACGGTATCTTAGACATCGAAAATACTTAGACGAAATTACGAAAATTCAAAGGCACATCGTGATATGTAAGGTTTAGGTGAGCGTGAAATATGCGGTGTTGTGCCTGGGTTAACATCATTATTGTTGTGTTACTATTGTATTACTGTTGTATTATTGTATTTTGTGTGAAAAGCATTAGTTTTAAATCTCGTGGCCGTAATATAAGTAGATGTTGTCTTGCTAACATTATATTAAGTAGTACGACATGGTCTTCATGGTACTATTTTGTCAATCTGCTTATGTCATGTACTCGGCTTGAGACCAGCCCATCGTGTCACCAATAGCACAAACTTGGAGGCGCTCCGAGCGGCTGCCTCAAGAACGGAACGGGGCAGAGGGAAGAATGTTTCCGCCAAAACGCTTGCCGCGAAGGGCGCAACCCGTTCACGGCCTATCCGAGGACATCCCGGAGATAAAAACGTGTCGGTTGAAGAAAAAGCCGCAAAGCGGGAAGAGATGTCATCGACAACTTTCCTTACGACTGGACCGATAAGCAGCGCAAGACCAAGCCAATGTGAGTTGAAATCCATGCGTGTAGACACTTGGGCGGCCGCGCCTATCTTCCGATTGAGAGCCGGCCATGAATACATGTGTAACAATGTGTCACAAACATTGGTTTCGGAGCATCTGCATATTATTCATGTCCTCACTTCATGCCTTTGGATGCATGACATACATGATGGTTTCGGAGCTTGTCGGCACTTAGATTATTTTGTGGCGCGTGTCTTGTCCCCTGAAAACAAGGTTTCTGAGGCCAACATTGCTTAACACCGCAACCATGCAACTTTTGACGCACATAAAATTTGTTTTGAACCAATGTTCCTGCAGTACTGGCAGCCATTCTTTCTGTCATGCCAGCCACGTATCATGACAGCTCGAGTTTCGGATATTCTCACTCATCACATAAATGGGAATCATCTCTGTAATTGGCGGGGTTGCATGTCACCCATCACGCATGCTAGTCGCAAATATAGTACTATTTGCCAGCATAGTTCTTCTACATGTACTGGTGCGTCCGAACCGGACCTCCGGCATGTAAGGCGGAGGTCCAATTACGAAGTGCCCGGTGGTCAGTGACAGTGCCCGTGAATCACCGCGTCAGTGTACCCGTAGTTGAAATAAGCACTATAAAAGAATGGCAATCATTGGAGCTATTCACCTTCATATTGGCTACTGGTCCTGCTGGTCGATACAGCAGTGTTACTGACAGACCTGATTTTCGGCTTTTTAACAACTCGGAACTGATACAACTGATACCCAACAACTGGTGGACATACACATGTCAATTGTAGAGTGTACATGTCCAGAAAACCTCCCTGTTTCTTAGGCGAATCCATGGAGAGCGCGAGCATAGCCAATGCAAGAAGGCATGGTCGTGTATACTCGGGCCAGCCTGCTTTACAATCTGTTAATACGTGCACCGGCTGCTGATACTAGTGATGCTGCCCAGTGAGTGCGGGGACGCTGCCTCTGCCCTCGAGCATGCTGCAGCAGTCGGCAGTGTCACCTCACTAGCCGGGCGGGTCAGCTTCTAAACGCCTCCTTTGTCATTCTCTTCAATACTAGATATGTTCACGTCTCTTGCAGTCGATCTTGTCACTTTACGCACGCTCGCCGCGCAGCGCCTTGCGAGGAGAGTTTGAACTGGCGGCGACGCGAAGGACATGCAGCGGAAGGCGAGTGTCAGGCCGCACCCAAAGAAAAGGCAGAAACAATCAATAGTGGAGGCCACCAATGAAGGTGTCGATGGCAGGGCGCTCACGTGTTCAGCTGGTTGCCGGCCAGGTTGAGCACCGTCAGATCCTCCAGCTCCCTCAGACCCGCCGGCACATCGCCAGACAGGCGGTTGTTGGACAGGTCACTGCGATCGCAAGGGCATACCGGTTCAGTCACAAATGCGATAATACGCTTATGTGCTGTCATAGCCGGGGCGTTCCTACGGGGTTTTAGGGTTCCTACGGGTTCCTACGGGGTTTTAGGGTTTTAGAACGCGAAAACTAAAGCATTACGTAATAATCTTTGGGGGCCAGTGCACTTACAGGAACCCGTAGTTTAAGCGTCAATTTGGATAATTGGCTTGCATGCAACCTACAAGACCACTCGCTTCAGCTTTTTGACTCTACTTTTACTGGCAGAGCAGATCCATACTCGCAGTTCTCTCATGACCACGTAAACTACACGTGTAAGAACATTCGATGTAGTTCCGAAATAGTTTCGAATAGATTCGACCCCTAGCTGGTAGGGGAGGTTCTTATTATCATCACCGCATCACAATTTCATTGCGGTTTAGGGTGGTTCAGGGTTAGGGTTTATCACACGCTGCGAGTTTATCCTCTTCGCGAGGCACGAAAAGATGCCACTTTTGGGGGGGGGGGGGGGGGGGGGGCGGGGGGGGGGCTTACAGCTCCTCCAGATCGTCCAGCTCAGTGATGATGGCGGGGATGGTGCCCGACAGGTAGTTGCCAGCCAAGTTGAGGGACTTCACGTTGCCCATGGACGCCACAAACTGCTCCGGGATGCTGCCCTCGAGCGTGTTGCCGCTCAGGTCACTGCAGGGGCGCAGATAGTCAGCGGCTCTGTGCCGGCAGCATCACTAAACCCTATAGCCCTATCACAGTCCAACAGGCCTATCGAAACCCTAACCTGATATACCCTGAAACAAACAATTAAACCTCAACTCCAAACCCTCACTGATCCCAAAGTTATACATCTCACATGGCCATAGGTTTCCGGAAACCCTAATGTGACCCTTGTGAAACCCTAGTGAAACTTCCAAATGTCACAACCCGAACGGCCCGGGGGTTGAAGCAGCGGCCCTCGACACTCACATGGTCTCCAGGTTCTGCAGGCCGATGAGGACGTAGGGCGCGATGGGGCCGCTCAGCGCGTTGCCCGCTAGCAGCAGCCTCTCCAGCGGGTGCACCTCGCGCAGGAACTGCACCGGCAGGTCGCCGGACAGCCTGTTGTTGTTGAGCTCGAGCTTCTGCAGCTTGGGCAGGGTGGCCAGCAGGCGGTTGGACAGGGTGCCGGTGAGCTTGTTGTCGTTCAGGCTGAGCCTCTCCAGCTCGGGCATAACGCTGAGGAAGTCCATGGTGAGCTCGCCAGTGAGGCCGTTGCCGCTCAGGTCCAGCGCCTTCAGCTCCAGCTTCTCCACCAGGCCCTCGGGCATGGAGGAAGGCAGCGAGCCCGTGATGCGGTTGTTGCCGAGCTCCAGCTCCTCCAGCTCGTTGGCAAACGCCCAGAACTGCCTGTCGATGGTGCCGGTCAGCTGGTTGCCGGTGAGCACCAGCTTCTTCAGGCTGGGCAGCAGGCGCAGGAGCTGCGTGGGCAGGGGCCCGGTCAGCCTGTTGTTGCCCATGTCCAGCTCCTCGATCTCCAGGTCAGTGCCCTCCACCTCGTCGGGGATGGCGCCCTCGAGCTTGTTGTTCGCCAGCTTCAGGATCTCCAGCTCGGTCATGTACGCGAGAAAGGCGGCAGGGATGGAGCCCTCCAGCTCGTTGCCGGACAGGTCAATCTCGTCCAGCTCAGACTCCTGGCCGCGGGGGAAGCGAGTGGGCAGGCCGCCGGTGAACTTGTTGTTGGCGAGCTTGAGCAGCTTCAGCTTGGGCATGGAGAACAGCTCCTCGGGCAGCGAGCCCTCCAGATCATTGTCCGACAGGTCCAGCCTCTTCAGGTCGTCCATCTCGCGGATGGCACGGGTGGGGACTTCGCCGGACAGGCGGTTGCCGTTCAGGTACACGTCCTGCAGCTTGACGAGGGAAGCCAGCAGCTGCCCGGGGATGCCACCGGTGATCTGGTTGTTGCTCAGGTCCAGCTCCTCCAGCTCGGGGGCGGCGTCGCGGGGCACGCGGATCGTCGTCAGCTCGTTGTCGGACAGGTTCAGCTCCTCCAGGTTCGCCATGCGGGAGCTCAGTAGGAAGGCGGGGATCGCGCCCGACAGCTTGTTGCCGTTTAGCTTGATCTCCTCCAGCTTCACCAGGCTGCTAAGAGCATCGGGAATCTCGCCGGTGAGGTCGTTGTCATTCCAGTCCAGCTCCTCCAGCTCGGTGAGTCGGCCGATAGCCGACGGGATGGTGCCGGTCATCCCCTCGCCGCTGCCGAAGACCTTCGTCACGCGGCCCTCGTCGTCGCAGTCCACATTATCCCACTCGCAGTGGTCGTCGCCGCCCTCCCACTTCCACGCGTAGTGGTCCTCGGGCAGGCCCAGGGCCCCGCGCATCACCATCAGCGTCATCTTATCTGTGGGTCAAGCCGGCGGTGATTCAGCACTGGCGCCACAAATCCGGGAGGGTGGGATCGTCGCGTCAGAGACTCTGGCGCCACCGCTTCCCCCACCTTGGTGCGGGTGTGGCAAGACGCATGTGGCAGACTTTCGACGGCGCCGACGGCCGGCCGACACACCGAGTCGCGGCGAGCCGACGGTGTAACCGGGCGTCACTGTGTAAGCAAGATGGCGGCTAACGGATAGCGCCAGGCTTTCCGACAGGCTTTGGCGAGGGTTAGAGGGGAGGGGAGGGGGGGGGGGGGGGGGGGGATCTTCTGCCAATCGAGGGACGGAAGCTGCATCGAAGGCGCAATAAAAAACACTGCGACGGTTCGGCTGTGTTCGAGTGGTCAGCTCGTCAGCTCGTGTGATTGCTGGGACGAGTGAACCGGGACAGAAGCCAGAGTGTGTTGATGTAAACAGTCGCGATGCAGAGGGAACCGCATCGGGCAGTGCGATCGCATCGGTGCCGATCGGAGTTGCAACCGGCTGCAAGGATCTGGTGCTTTGACAATTACGCAAAGAATCGATCGGGATGGCGGCCGGGAAGGGGGGGGGGGGGGGGGGGGGGGGGTACCGCGCGTCGCAGCGCTGCTGTACTCGCGAGCATCACTGGCGCCGTGCGCAACGGCCAGCAGCACGAGCAGGGCCGTCCCGGCCAGGCGGGTGGCGTGATAGGTCGCCATCGCAGCAATTGGAGGGCGACGGTTCAGCGGATCTCTTCGCTCCTGATGACACGCAGGCGAGGGGTAAGACGCGCCGGCGGGCCCGAAAGTTCAGCAGCGGGACGTCGCACCAGAGCCAGTGTGGGGAGGAGAAGAGGCAAGCTCTGCCCTTTGCTGGGTGAATCACCGACGGACTGGGGCTCGCCGCTTACTTACCGCGAGTAGGAGAAGGTGTACCGGCGCCTATATGTTGGGGGCGGGGTGGGTATTTGACTGTGACCTGACGGTTGCGATCGCCGGTGCTTTATATCGACATCGCCGTATCGTGCCGCCGGTTGGCAACCCCTGGCCGCGCCGCCTGCAGTGCGTTGCACTACCCCTGGTAGCCAGCATGCTGATACGGCGCGCCGCGCGCGATGACGCACGCAATTACATGGCCGTCACCATTCATCGTAATGTATGATAATCCTTACAGCACGGGGACTGGCACTTAGACCGCCGGATCATTAAGAAACAATAATTTGAAATGTCACCGCAGTATTTAAGTATTTTAAACGAATATATGACCGCTGAAACCTGAAGCACTGGATACTGGTACGAGTATTAAATGTCGTTTGGAAGTAAAGTAAAGTTCGCCCCGGGACATCGTTTGGAAATACAGATACGTAGTAGCACTACCGGTACGTACTCGCAGAACCATTAATATTGTATTGCTGGTCGATAATGTTATTCGCTATTTATTCCAATGTGTATATCCACTGCCAGGCAAATAAATAGTACAGCTAGCCCATGTACGGTACTCCTATCCATAGATAATGGAAAATAGCGACAAAAAGTGGGAGGGGGTGGAGCTAGGGTAGGAAAAACCCGCGCATCGTCATGCAGCAGCATCTTACCTGTACAGGTATACAGGTATTCATCTGGCGGTAGTATGTACCGTACCAGTAGGCGGTGCAGTACCCGTACATCGAAATAGCTAGGTACGTCCTCCGAAGTATTGTCCAGCCCCGTCATATATAAATACGGATTATACTGTTATTCTGGTATTGGGCACATTTCGCTACTCACCGCTGTCCGCAGACGAACCGTCGCCGCCAGCAGTAGAAGGTCGTACTGGTACTGCCGCCACTCAGCATCGCGAACCTCCAGTGATGAGTACAGTCATATATTACCAGTAGCGACTACGGGTACGGGCAATTTTTCGTCCTCGTAATTTGCTGCTTGACGCGTGCATGAGATTACCCGCTCAGCGACTGCTAATAAGGATGAACGGGCGCTAATAATCATTTACAAAATTACTACAGGCGACACGCCGCCCAGCTGCCAGTGCGCTGGCGTGCTTTGTTTTTTCCGCCTTCGGGACAGGACTGGCACCAGTGACACCCTTATTGCGCAGCGTCTCTCCGATGGCCGTTTCGGCAGCGATCCAGTTGCGGACAGCCCATTGTGTTAGGATTAGGCGACGCTAAGGATTAAGTTATCATCAAGCAAATTGTCGAAGCATTCCGCAAAGCAAGACTATTGATTGAATGCTAGCGGCAAATTTCCCACACTGCTGTTAATTATCCCCGTCTAAAACACTGCCATGAAATAACCCGGCACGACCACGAAAGGTCTGCGCTACCCGTTCGGGCGTCGGCTGGCGAGCTACCAGTACAGGTACCGTACCTAGCAGCTATTTCTAGGGAGGGACAGGCTGTCGAAAAGGTGATTTGGCATATTACAAGCTTTTTGGAGCGGCCAGAAAGCCTTAGGTGCAGACCCGCAAAGAAAGGAACGAAGTGAACGAAGGGTGGGAGGGAGTAGCTGTCGCGTCGCCTTGGTGGGTACGCCGCGGCAAAGGAAGATGGAGACAGACACACCCCATGGTGCTTTAAAGCACACGACGAAGCATCATGCACGAGCAGCGGTACTCGGGACGGATGCTTTGGGTACGACCCGCACGCAGGGTGATGCCGTGCGGGCACACGGCAAATTTCGCCGGACGATGAAATTGCCGAGGTGATGTTGGGCCGATGCATCTCCTCGGGCGGCACGGGCGCGCCACGTGCGTGGATATACGGGTGCCATGTATATTGGTGCCGTACCACGCCTGCAAAGTAGACAAGGGAAAAGGAACCGGGGCACATGGCGCAGTGGCGGCCCGATGACGCCGACCAACTGCGTGCCCGGGATGCGTAAGCAACCGGGGCACACGTGCCGCTGCGGCCGGTCAGAGCCGACGGGCTGCGTGCCCGGGCCGCGAAAGCAACCGGGGCACAGTACGCAGTGGCGGCCCGATGACGCCGACCGTGTGCGTGCCCGGACTGCGATATATATAAAATAAAGCACCCGGGGCACATGCTACAGTGGCGGCCGGATGACGCCGACCAGCTGCGTGCACGGGCCGCGGAAGCGACCGGGGCACGTGGTGTAGTGGCGGCGCAATGGCGCCGACTAAACGCTTGCCCGGGCCGTGAAAAACGACCGGGGCACATGGTACTGTGGTGACCCGTCGGCGCCGACCAGCTCCGTGCACGGGCCGCGGAAGCGACCCAGGCACTTGATACAGTGGCGGCTTAATGGCGCCAACTATCCTAGCTCCATGCTCCGGCTGCGGATGCAAGCGTGGCACATTGTGCAGCGGCGGCTAGATGATGACGCCGACGAGCTGCGTGCCCGGGCTGCGAAAGCAACCGGAGGACAAGATGTAGTGGCGGCCCGTTGCTTGGCGCCGACCAGTTGCGTGCCCGGACCGCGGAAGCGACCGGAGCACTGGGTGCAGTGGCGGCTTGATGGTGCCGTTCGGCTGCGCACAGTGGCAGCCCGATGGGGCCAGTCCATATACATTAGGCCAATCCGTTTACACACAGTGGCGGCTTGATCGTACCGACCGGATGCGTGCAGTGGCGGCCCGATGGTGGCGGCATACAGCGGTGGAAGGCTGGCGCCGACCAGATGCGTGCATGGGGCTACGAGGGGCATCCCGGTTGTGGCGCAAAGCGCGTTGAAGCCGCTGACACCACCGGCGCATGGATCGTTCCTGCCCGGAAATGGCGGTCTTTTTCGCCGGCAAGCCAAAGGCCGGCGGCATGGGGGGTCTCTTGAGTCGCGATGCGTGAAGAGCCCCCCCCCCCCCCCCCCCCCCCCCCGTTCACAACCCGAATCAGTCGAGCGGCCGTCCGTGTGAGACATTGGTTGTCGGCTCGGGGCGCCGGCGCACGGTGCCCTCTTGACGGTTCTCGGCCGCTTCCTGGCCAGCGAGATATGTCCTCGAGCTTGGCGCGAAGCATAACTTTTGAGTGTCTTACACAAAAAAAAGTAGACCTTGCATGCCACGAACACGAGCTCTGTCGCGGCGCGACTATCCCATGGTGGGTGCGCCGAGGGAAAGGAATATGGGGATAGCCCCCTAGTGCTTTAAGAACACGACGAAGCAACATGAAGGACGAGAAGCGGTACCCGGGCTACGGGTGCAACCAAGTGCACGAGTGCCACATGTCTGCTATACAAACGGGGCTCCCCGGCCGAATGCGGCAATTATCGACCCATTGCCCTCATGAACTGCGTGCTGAAGCTGTGGACAGCCTGTCTACACAAGATTGGGACTGCGTACGCCGGGAACACGGCATTCGATGCGGTACAAACGATGGCTCCGTCCTATAGGCATGCACATGCACGATCGATGATCGCACCACAATCATGATCGCATTTGCTTTCGCAACGGAACACCACAAGGACATGTACACGGTATATGTTGACTTCGAAGACGCATTTAACTCCACCGACCACGAGATACTCTTTGAAACCATGACGAACATGGGCATGCCCACATAGTACATCGATGTGTGCAGGGACATACACTCAAAAACGACCACCTCATATATATACATACACCTCATATATATATCACACCCCATGGGGGGAGACAACAAAGGTCCAAGTGAGCAGAGGCGCCCTACAAGGAGACTCTCTATCCTCCTTCATGTTCACCCTCTTCTTGGAACCCCTCCTGCAGTGGCTCTAGGTCGGTAGCCGGGGCTTTTTTTCTCCGTACTGCATGCGGGAGGAGACCTACCCCAATCGACGACTCTACCTACGTCGGCCACGGCTTAGCGGACGGCATAAGCATTACCACATCCACATTAGCGGACATGAACTCCAAGTAACCAATTAACTGTCCGAATTCAGCGAATACGCAAAAATGTCGGTTGAAGCCTCAAAATGCAAGGCCACTGGAGCCCTATGGAGCAAACCAAAACCCCTCTCCCCCGCGAATAATCGGGCGGCCCTCTCCCAACAACTTTCCCATCTGTGCCTCCTCGGAGTATCAAGCCATCTCGAACCCATAGACCGCCTCCCCCCGGACCAACCGTATTAAATCCTAGGGGTCCCCACCACAATGACACTTTACTTTGCGGCACACCACTCCGCTCCGCTCCGTGAACTCCGACCCATAGGCCGGACTATCTCCACACTGCCCCTCTCCGCCACCATGAAGACCCGCCTAGTCGAGCCCCTCATGAAGGCGGGGAAGCGCTTCTCATTATAAGTAGGCCTCTTCTCCACGGAACAACTCAGCCAATTTGATGCCGCCCTCGGCACGGGTTACCGCAACGTTGTGTCCGCCACGAAGCCCCTTCCGCGATAAGCCTTGCAGCGCCACCCATACCAACCTGGCCTCGGCTTCCCCTCAATCCACGCCAAAGCCGCCGCAATGACAGCAGAACACGTAAGGGATACACTAACCGTACCCGGCCTAAGGGGGGGCATGTACATAGCCCACATCAAAGGCACGGTCGCCTAATACGCCAAGTGCCCGGAGGAATACAAAGCATCCTCCCACTCCTACCCGGCACTGCGAAGCCTCCCGCACATTCACCGCGACATGCACCTCGACATCACGGGATACTCGGACGCCTTCGCCAACGACACGCACCTCGCCACTTCCATCCGCGAGGCCTTCAGCTACTGGCACGAGGCCGCAAAGGCAGCAACACGGACCAAACTCTCGGAACATAGCCCCCGCGGATAGGACCACCACTTACAAGCAATACAAAGCCAAACCCACAACACTTCCCGCGGTAACCCGTACGACATTTCGCGATCCGAATACGGTACGAATAATCTGTCCGCGCGCGCCGCGCCCCTGCGCCGCAGGATCCGCGTCGCGCCGCCCGGCACTGCGGGCGGCGAATAATGCCTCCACTAGCACACCCCGTCCAGCCCATCAGCTCCCACCCACCCCGTAGCCCTACCTTCTGTCCCCTTCGATGACACATGGCGATCACGGCTGGCTTTAGGCGCGTGTATGTCCTAGGACAGCGGCCGCGAGGTCCACCCTCGCGACTGCCGCCCGATTGGCCACCCCCATCGGGGATTCGCGTTTTGCTGACACCATGCGCCTTTAGGGCCAAAACTGCTTGGATAGAAAGGCAATTTAGTCAAAATAGAAGGCCGCATAAATAATGTACGTTTTCCCCTAGCTGGTCCGAGGGAGCATGTGCCATCGGTGCGAAGTTTATGGTTGGGGCGGCGGTCATATTGGTTGCCGCGGGGTCGCCACGGAGATCCCGCAGCACGCCGCTTGCGTGGCCGTAGCGGTCGCGACCCGCCCACCCTCGCCGCATAAAGAGGTACTTCTGGCGCTACGGGCGGTCGCGGTGTCGGTGGTTGACGGTCATGGGCTTGCTAGAGGCTAGAGCATGGGCAATGGGCCGCGCGATGTGCGCGTCACGTTGACGCAGGTGCACACTGTACCAATAATGGCGCGAACCGCATATCGGATCTTATATTCGGGCAGTTTTTGCACTATCGTACGGATTACGGCGGGAAGTGCTGTGTCTAAAACCGCGGCCATAATGCACACGTTGGCCCCGCTCTGGGCAGTCGCCCTTAACACTTGGGGGGACGCCCTAGCAACCCACCGACGAAACGACGCCCCCGTATGCCGCGGCAAAACGATCGCCGCAGAGATTACCAAGGCCGCCCCCACCCACACCCCAGCCGCCATCCGATCCGCCCTCCCGAAGGCATTGCATACCCGATCGCAAATTCTCACCCTATCAAGAGGTACCGTACCATCGTCGCGCCACCCCTCCCCCGACATGCGTCAGCTCTCCGTACACAACACACGGTTGTCTGTCCTTCCGCGCACCGCACGCCGCCCACAACTCGCCCCGCCGGTCGTACACCCCCAACGTGCCCCGGCCCAGGCCCGCACGGCCCAACTCTGCACGCAACCCCTCAAAGCCCATGCAACCCCCATGCCAGCCAGCTACGTGACCCGCATCACATCCACAGCCCGAGGACCAGATGGCGTCTACCAATACCTCGTCCATTGGGCCCCGGAAATCCTCAACATTGCGGAAATCAAGGCCCAGAAGCACATGGGCTTCATCCCGGCTTCGTGCACACCCATCACACAAGACCGCCTTTCGCCACGAGAAGTAAAAAACGCCGGTCGACGTCACTGTACCCACCGCCACCTCCCCGCCGTAGGGGTAGTCTGTAAATGCCAAGTCACATGGTGTCATAAACGTGGTCCACCCTGCGTGAGTCCTCGCCACGGATGTCAAGTGTGCCAAATGCGTCCTTAACAACAACCAAGACGACAACACCCACCTATTCGAGGTCCAATGGGAACCAGCGTGGCAACTAGGCGAATCCATTATGGATACGGAATCCGGACCGCGCGCACTCAATGCAAGTCATTGCATTCGAATCAGACTCGAAACCCCGGAATCCCCCCCGCTCAACCGGCCGCGTTTCACCCCCACCCCCCCCCCCGCCCCCCCAAACAACAAGTGGAAATTAGACTCGCCACCATCAATCCGGTCCCGGACTCGCTGCCCATGGGGGAATTCTATTTTAGCGTAAACACTGCAAGCCGGGCGCAGTACGCATCGTCGGGTTCGACTGGGACCCGGCGACCGACACCATATCTGGCATAGACGATCCTATAGCAATCCAAAAATACAGTGCATAATAAAATTCAAATACTGCACTGATCTCAATCATGCCACCGTACAAGCTCTCATCCGCGAAAAATACCAACACATGGTGAGCGATCTACGTCAGCAAGGTTGACAGTGTCCGATTGAAATCATCCCAATCACCCTCAGCCGCAGCGGTGCCATGCAAAATCTCACACTAGAAGCCATCCATAGCCTCGTCACGGGCCTCCGCCCCAAGAAGCAAGTACTACCCCGGACAACCCCCTCCGCCTCCCGGCGTCGCTGCAATCCGCCTCTTTAAAAAACTCTAAAGACACTCAATCGGATGGCTACATAATCTCCTCCGCATATCCCGACAGTCCCTCAAATCTGCCATGTCCAACCCCATTTCCCCCCACAAATCCCGCCCGCACGCACACACACCGTTAACATCCACGCTTCCGCAGATCACCGCTCACGGCACCCCGGCTACGGCAAGGGGGGGCATTATCAAGCGGCATGGAAGCAGGAGGGGCGCGGGAGAAAAGGAAGAAGGTTGGAAGCTGCACCCGTAATCCCTAGGGTTCCCACAACGGTTGGATCAAGCAGGTCCTAAAAGCAACTCGGCTTGGCAGTGGAGAGCCGCAAGTCAGCATGTTGTAAATCAATTTCAATTTCAATTTCGGGGCGGCTGCGTCGGGTAACCGCGCGCGGGGTTGTGCCGGACAGGCGTGCGGCAGCTTCCGCTGGACGATGCTGATATTGTTCATGTGTTGATTGATGGGTCGATGCAGCTCCTCGGGCGGTATGGGCACGCCACGCGGACACACAAGTTCCGTACGGGCGCCGTAGCACGCCTGCTAAGTAGATAAGGGAAAAGGGAAACCCCAGCTACTAATAGGAAACACAACTAAGACGTAATTACTACTCACCTATGAATAGTACGTGGGGAATACCGTACCCGAATCGTGAACTTCAAAGTTACGCCTGATTTTGTAACAAGGTCGCGCATGTTGTTTTACATCGACAAGAGCCAAAATTGGCAGATACTGTTAGTGAAAGCGAAGTTGGAAAACGGAGTAAGGGTCGCTGTGTGGAACACATCGAAACTAGAAGGTGGCCGGCTCGACTGCTTGTTACGGCTGCTTTCATGGTTGCTCGCTCTAAACGCTATAGGGCACAACGACGGGTGAACTAGTAACACTGACCGCTCCAATATATATGCAGCTAGAAAGCGGTTATGACAGGAGTAAACCCCATAAATTAGTTTAAATCATTTAAAAGTTGAATATGGTTTTGCTAGGGGAGAGCGAACGAAGAGTAAAGCGGCAGATTGACGAAGCAGTGGTAGCGCCAAGACACGTAGAAGGCGCCAAAACGGTCACCGCCGCGGAGTCTTGTTGAACTTGGAAGTGGCAAAGGGGCGCGATGTGGCCGAAGAAGAACCTTGCGCCTTGATATCAGGGTTGAAGTAGTCCATGACGACATCCATTTGGGGTTGTGCGCCCACCCGCCCATGTAGTGGATTCGGGAAGCGCCCGCCGCCAAGCCGCGGTCCACTAGGAGCGAAGGATCATGGTGCGGCAGGCCCGGCGGCATCATCCTCACCTCCACGTGGCGAGCGTTGGTAACCCCTGAGACCCGTGCCCGGCTGGGTGCGGCAGGGGGCTTAGCGGGGGTGGCCGGTTGTGGCGGGTCCTCGGATCCTGCGACGACAGGGGAGCTCTAAGGGGGGGATTTCAAATAATACTCCATCATAGTCATGGTAGCGCCCGTCGGCGCCGGGCAGCAACCATGTATGAGGGGCTGCTTAAAAACAATTCATGTACGTGTACGACCTCGGCCTTTCGTCGGCCTCTCCGAGATCCGCCTACGGATGGGGAGGGGGTGTGTACGGCTCGGACGGGGGCAGCCTACTCGCAAGGGTTGTTCGAAATTAAATCGTGTTCTCGTACCTCGGTACGACCCGCGACCGACCCGCAGAAGACTCCTTAATACGGTGAAGTCTTCAGCGGCGGCTTGCAGCCGACCCGTTCGAAATACCCAAGAAACCCTCAGCCGCCCCGTGAGAACGGGCGAGGACGGCGAGCGCGAGGAGACGGGAGCGGGGGTGGACGCATCGCTTGGAAATAAACGTGGGGGCAACTATCGTCGCGGTTTGGGCTGAAACTCGCAGGAAGTGCTACTTACATATACTATAAGGCACTGCCATGATTTTGTCTACAATTCCAAGCACATAAGAAAGTGAGTGCGGGCGAGGGCCGCAAACTATGCTACCTAAAATAGTTGTAACGAGGGCTCGGACTATTCGCCCCTTCCCCCCCTCCCCCCTCTGAACACTATCGACATTGGTAGACACTTTAAGACGAAGGAGAAGAAAGGGGCGCTTATGTTACTAGCAAAGGCTGAAAGGGCGCTTATAGTTTGAGCAGCGCGTGGCGATGGGTAATGGAGAGACCGGGCCGGCAGTGGTGCGCTGACGGGCCAACAGTTTGACGCAACATGCTGCGACTTTCCATATCGCCCACCAAACATATATGCCCATACGTTTTGATACGTTACAGATTTGCAGGGGGGGGGGGGGGGGGGGGGGGGGGGGGGCTTTTCGCGCAACTAAACATGTCAAGCATGCTCATACTTCCGGGTGTAATATTCACTGCCTCAGGTAGCGACGTTCGTGTTATCTTCGTTCCCAGGTTTGGCGGGACCATCGTCAATGTCGCGGTCGCCTCCGGACTCGTCTATTGTCTCCGCGATAGGTACGTCGCCGGCGTCCCCAGCATGGTACACGTAATAGTCCTCATCCGACGATGCTTCACCCTCTCCACCATCACCGCCACGTCCGCCGGCTTCGTCCCCGACGCGGAAAGCAATGTTGAACCCCGACGTTGCACAGTCCGCTTCACCACAGTCCGTCCCGAAAACCAATGTTGCACGTTTGCCCCAACCGCATTTGCCCATACCGCTGATCCCCCCCCTCCCCCCCACCGCAGGCACGGTCGCCATGGTGCACTTATCTATGATTCATTTGACCACTGTTGCACAGCTGGTCGAAACTCAAGCGCACTTTCGGTGGTGGCGGAGGTCCTCGGCTAGTTTTAAGCAGCAATCGCAGAGGACATGCCAGTGTCAACAACACTCGTAGGATGTGGTATGATGAGCGCGAAAGACAGTGGCATTTTTCAAGACCCACTCAGCTATGGAGTGCATTCAGTCCATGAGACCATGACCGATGTCATGCAAGTGCCAAAGCCAGACGCCACCCTCTTTGTCTGTAAGACCGAGAGGCACATTCACCTAGAGACCCCATCAGCCCCTTGCCCGCCCCCTCCCCCCCCCCCCCCCCCCCCCCCTCTCCCCCCCCTCCGGTAGCGCCCTGTCCCATGGCCATGCAAGGGATCCCCGCCCCCCGGTCCCACACGGCAGTTGACAACTAATAAAGCTAAGCTTGAATTACACTGCAGCATGTTGCGGGGTCGTAATCATGCGCACTCGCACCGTCATATTGGCGAGAATCCAAACGGAAGTGTCGGCACGTCCCGCTTCCCATATCTTGCCATCCATCTGAACGCCACCCACTCTACATAGCCATGAGAGACGTCGAGGGGAAAAACTTGTCTATACTAAGGCGTAGTCATGTCACCTTGGTGGTCGCTGTCCCAAAGCCAATTTAGGACACGCTTAGACTCGCTGGAGTGGTTGCGGGCACCTTTCTAGCTGCTTTCGCCATGTGCAAAATGGTGCACAATCAGCACACCGCGTAAGCCTTAAACCCCTCGGTTATTCTCCGCTCCATAACCGCCGCCCAAGGTCCTACACTTGACCGACACCAAGTCACCCACTTGCCTAGGCTACGACGCGACGGCGGGCTATATATGCCACGCGCCAATGCACCGCAACGTGCGCGAGACGCGAGCGACCTCGCCACTATCCCCCCCCCCCCCCCCCCCACCCCCCCCCCCCCCCCCCCCCCCCCCCCCCGCGCGCGCGCCGCCCACAATTTCCCCCTTCCGACGTGACAATCCCCCCCCCCCCCCCCCACGCTTGGCGTGTCCACCTACACCCCTTTACCTACGCTATGACCGACATCTCTTGGAACCCGCGCGGCGGCCAACACCACTACTACGCGAGACTCGCGTGGGGAGAGCTATGCTATGCTTCGATTTACCCCCCCCCCCCCCCCCCGGCCGACCCCTAGAGGAACGCCAACAAAAGCTGCCCCCCATCTCGCGACACCGCGGAATTTGACAGGTTGTATGGTTTCGACCCTTTGTGCTCGCACCGGATAGAGGGGCGGGTCCGCCGGGGAACGGGCGTCACGGGCAAGCCTAGCTATGGGGGAGGTGCATGCCGGCTCGCGTTTTCAAATTAACTTTCCCCGGACAGTTGACTCGGTCTCGAAGAAGTAGTCGTCATCGTCATCCTCCAGCTCGTCCTCGGGCCCGCCCAAGTCCCGCCTCATCAGGTGCTCTGCCTCCCATTCCTCGTTGCCCACAGCCCCGCCGTCCTCGGCAAGTAGCTCTTTAAGCTCCTGCATGCCACTTTCAGGGTTCACAATGACAAGAGATGAAACGGGAGGTGGGAGAACATACCGTTCCTACGGGTTTCGCCCTCTTACTACCGAGCCAGGTGGGATACCTGGAGGCCGGGAGGGTGTGTGATTCGGGCGTAATTGGCCCGGGCGTTCCTGTGCGGGTGGCCTCGCCGCGCTTCGTCGAGTAGTGCGTAGTGCAGACACAGTAATATCGGCCGGTATTGTCCCCGCAAACTGCCCCGCAGTACAACCGAATCCAGCTGAGTGGGTTCGCGAACCATACACTATGGTTAAACTGACCGTGCTGGGTTGCATGGACCGCATAAACACTCTGGGTGGCGAGGAGGCACCCATGGCATGCGCAACCTCCTCGCGACCGACGTGCTGGTCCATGTCGCTCGTATTACCGGCATGAGCCGGGTTTGGGAGGCGGAAGCCCGCCATAGCCGGGAAAGTGTCTGGTTAAAGAGAAGTGAGCAGGCCCGGAGCGCCGAGCGCCTACGTGGCTGGTGCGTTGCGGTGCCCACGGCGGGTGAGTAGCGCGGTACTCGTACCACTTAGATATATGCTAAAGTTCTAATGCGCATACCCTACCTATCATGTCTGGTGTACATCAGTGACGGCAGCACTGATGTCAACATCCCCTCCCAATGTCGCAAGGGTTGCGCCAAGCAGGGGTTTCGGCTGCTAACGCTAGTCGCTAGCCTAGAGAGGCAGCCCGCCATGCCCTGACCTCGGCATGGATCGGGGCTGGTCCTCTAGGGAGTCTGATTGTGCCGACTGTCGAGCGGATGAAAGTCCCGGGTGGCTACTTCTCTTTGGCGTTGGTGTGCCGAGCTTCGCATGCGACTTTCTTACTAGTCGACGAGCGTTGCCCGAATTTTCCAGTCGGCCGAGCCGAGAAACTATTCGGGCGGGGATTGCAGTACGTGGCAGGCGCCGGCGTCGTGGTAGCCGGCGAGGGAGTCCATACATGGCAATCGCTAGCGTCATGGTAGCCCGCGTCCGGGTGTGCGCTTTAGAGTCAAGTGCGCAAACAACCTGTCGAGTGCCGAGGCCCCTTCTCGCTGCAGTGGTCTCAGTTTCACGTCCGGGCTTCCCGCCCGAACGGACTTCCTACGAGGTCTAGCGTCAGACCACTCTCACAAGTGTCCGACATAGGCTGTAGAGGGCCCATAACCTGTCATGAGCAACCTCCATCCAACCGACGTGCTGGTCCATGTCGCACGTCCCAGCATGAGCCGGGGTTGGGAGGCGGAAGCCCATAGCCGGGAGAGTGTCTGGTTACAGAGGAGCAGGCCCGGAGCGCCGAACGCCTACATGGCTGGCGCTGCGGTGCCCGCGCGCGGCGCGTGCGTAGCGCGGTGCTCGTACCACTCAGCTTTGTGCTTAAGTACTAATGCTCATACCCTAGCTACATTGTCTCGTGAACAGGAGTGACAGCAGCACTGATGTCAACATTCCGCCAGGGTGAATATCCCTTAACATTGAGCTCTATCTGCACTATATCTGAGTCCCTACTAGGTAAGGATTAGTGAAGGATTTAAGAGGGTTCTGCTTAAATGTAGGCTTTTTCCTTCCCCAGTACTTTGCGTGCATTCTCTTGACGCTCTTCCTGTAACCAAAAAGTATATATTAGTGAAGGAGCAAGAGGTCGCTAGGAGTACGCAACCCGTTGCTACGGATTAGTGGCTACTGCTAGCGACTACGTGGCCGCGCCCACTGCTTCAACCCGCCCCTGGCAGCCGGAACTCAGCGCCAGGCAAAGCACGCACCGCATTTCCGGTGGTGACCCCACTGCAGGCGTAGCTTCTGTCGTTGCCGTCCGCGCGGCTCCGCACCAAGTCGTGGTAGGCCCTCTTCCCCCCCGGCCACTTCCGGCTATCCGAACCTCATTGTCGTCCTCCCGCTGCCGCATTGTGACTGAGGACAACCCAAGACATTCAAAGCAGCGGCGCGAGGGGAGCTATCCACATGCGGGGGGCATTTCAGCGGCTGCGGGCAGAGATGAGGTCATGCTGGTCCAGACATGGCGGCTGTGGGCATCCAGCGCGGCGGCTGTTGGGCGCGCCAGGTGGCCCAGGTAGTACCCACTCGCTCCTACCTGTACCGACTATCGCGGCAAGACCCCGGGCGGGGCGGGAATAATTAGTCGTACTTTATTTGTATCGTGCCGCCCCACCCACTGAAAGTATTGGCACAGCATGTAGCAGTACCTGTAGCGCATCTAGCGCTAGTTGCATGAGCAAAAGGCGATAAGGAAACCACTCGAAACGGCAACAGGAAACGTCCACTACAGCAATTGCGCGGTGGAAGCAGCACTAGCGCACTCGATGTCCCAGTCCATCTTATCGACGAAGTCGTGGCTCGCCTAGTATTCCTTATGTTAAGTACGACGAATACTGATGCTCATTTACGCTCATTCAGACGCGTAGTCGCTAATGTATGACATTTATATTGGAATCCTCATTGCCGCTGGTAGTCACTGACCGAGTGACCCCCCCCCCCCCCCCCCCGCCCCCCGAGTAGAGCGGCTTCCCACCCCCGCTCTGGCACGCTCAGCCGCCCAGAGCCAAAGCGGAGGCGGCAGTATAGAGGCAGCAACCCAGCATCCTGAGCACGCCAGGTACCGCGAGCGCATCACCCCCGGTGGCATCCTCATGGACCAGCAGCCTAGTGGCGCGCAGTACGGGGAGCCCGGAATTCGTCCGTCGGGCACCTCGCGCAATCCGCGTGTTGCCGCCTCCAACGCGCCATCAGGTGATGCGCACCGCCATAGTAGGCCATGTGCAGTCAATACCGCACATCATGCTCATACCCGTAGTTAACGCTATGGCTGACGATTCGTAATAAGAGTAGCGGATCATTACGGTTCTAATCTGAGCGAGATGTATTAAAGCTAAGTCTAGGAGTCCAAGGATAATAACTTCCTGAAAGGATAATCGATCGATCGTTGTTAACTAAAAAGGGGAATTATTGTCACAACTTAGATTGGGACTGGATGAAATTTCTATTGATTATGATATCTACTCTGTCTACTCATTGTGATAGATGGCTGACATAATCATGAATGAGCTTGTTCAATCTTGAGTCTTTGGCATGGCATGGCATCAAGGCACCGCTGGGAAGGGCGGATGCGGGTGTGGTGTGGCACGGCACTGATCGCGCAGGGGGGCTGGCGCAGGTGGGCAGCGGCCCTACCCCACCACCGACCCCATCAGCCAGGCGGAGCTGGAGCAGCTGGCCGCATTCATTCAGAACGCGCGCAACCTCCTGGTCATCACAGGTGTGGCAGCAGCGCGACCGACATCCCGTGCTCACTGCCCACCCCCCCCCCCCCTTCCCCCTCCCATCCGGCTATTAGCTGAATCAGACGATGTGGCAGGCGCGGGCTGCAGCACTGAGTCCGACATTCCCGACTACCGTGGCCCCGCGGGCGCCTACTCCACCGGATACAAGCCGATGACACACCAGCAGGTCCCCCCCCCCCCCCCCCCCCACCCCACCCACCATCCCATTACGCCATGCATGCATGGCTACCCACACCGTGGCGAATGAAGAATGCAGTCGTAAGCAGCGCCGCGCGGCTGCTCCTGGATGCTAGCTTGTTAGCCATCCCCTCTTGAGGAGGCTGCAATAATCCTATACTCCGCTGCTCAAAACCTGACGCCTCAAAATCGCCATGTGCCCGGCCAGTTCATGGCGAGCGACGCCAACCGGTCGCGCTACTGGCAGCGCAGCTACAGCGGCTACCACGAGTTTGCCGGCTCGCGCTGCAACGACGCCCACCATGCGCTGCAGCAGCTCGAGGGGCTGGGCTGGGTGCGGCACATTGTGACGCAGAACGTGGACCGGCTGCACCAGAAGGCCGGTAGTCGCCGCGTCGTGGAACTGCACGGCACCACGCACAGGTGCTGCCCGGACTGCAATTTATGCCAATTCATAGCATGACATGGGAATGGCGACTCTGACTGTTAGTTTTATGAACTCATCAAAGACACCAAGTAGAGTCAGATAATAGCTTAATGGTGAATCTGCGGTGCAATGCTGGTGCTGTTATTGCGCTGTTGCGATTCTCCTAATCAATTGCTCCAAAACCATAGCGGCATTTGCGGCTTTTTTATTTGCGCGGGCTCTCACGTGCGCGTACCCGATTTTGTTTGGTATATGCCCCTGGTATATACCTGGTGTATGCCGCGTGGTACGTGCCGCCTGGTATGGCTGGTTTCATACACAATTCCACAAATTACCTCATACACGTCGGACCAAGTGTTTCTGCTATTGATCCGCGTATAAAAACTATACTAGCCCACAAATTGCAGGCGATGCCACAACACCATCCCCACTATGCAACGCCAGTTTGACCCGACCCCTGTACCAGCTCACTAATCCTCCTACGACCTACCCGCGCCATGCATGTTCCAGTCCATACATGTGTGTGTGTGTGTGTGTGTGTGTGTGTGGCGACCTGAGTCGCATAGATCAAAACCCGGATTTAAACCCAAGGCTAGATTATCGCTCGGGTTGGAGGTGCTTGTGGTCGAACCCCTGTCTTCCAGCTACTCCACCGCTGCAACCATCGCCGGCTCTTTGTCGCTCGCCTCCAACCGCAGCTGACCACATTGGTTATGTATGTTGCTCGCGCCGTCCAGAGTTATATGCACCGGCTGCGGCGACACCACCGACCGCAAGGCCATGCAGGAGGCACTCAGCACAATGAATAGTGCGGCAACACTCCCGCGCCTCTCGGCGGTGGAGGCCAACACCGACCCGGCGCTTGATCCGCCGCCCGGTGAGCCAATCCGGGCCTTCCCCAACGGCCCCCGTCACCACCTTAAAATGACCCTATAGGTCTGCCACAAAGCCACGCTGCATTTCAGTGCAGCTGCTCCGAAACCACATGGCCAGTACATGTCGCAGCAATGCTCCGAATCCATACTCCATAATAAGCATTGGCGTTTGAATGGTTTCAGAGCAGCCATTGCAATTTCCGAGGTAGCATATCCCCAGAAACCATGGCCTCACCCGGGTCGTTCTCTGACAGTAGCTCGTCGCCTCAGAAACAGGGCGATTATCCATGAATAGGTCTCCATCCACTTACCAACGAAGAGCACTCATAGATTCGGGTGCAATTTTCCAGCGGATCTTATATAAATGTGGCATTCATATTGCGCCGGCAACGGTGATTGGTTTGATCTGGGGACAGTCAAAATTATTGTCAGCGCTCATGATTGTCGATTCGCCTCCCAATTCTCCCTGCTAACAATCTTTTAACGCTTTCCCTCTGCATTTTGGCAAACACAATGATGTAGCAAAGCTAACGTATGCGGGGGGTCAACACACTAAGAAACTGGCTGCTGGGTGCCGGCTTGATGCAGGGGTGAAGCGCCCCGACGGCGACACCGACGCTGCGCTGTCCGATGCCTTCCGGTTCCCGAGCTGCACTCGATGCGAGGACGGCGTGCTCAAGCCTGACGTTGTCTTTTTTGGCGACAACGTCCCGAAAGCCCGCGCCGCGCGAGCGATGCAGCTGGCGCAAGAGGCAGACGCCATCCTGGTGAGACGCGCCACACTATAACATAATCATGGCATCGTCGCTGTCTCCGGCAGCTGTACCATGGTGATTTATTAAGGGTTTGAGGCATGATTATCGACGAGTCCTTCGCCGCAAGCCCGGCAATCATGAACCAATCCCGCGCATGCACGGCAAGTGCAGCTCGAATTCAAACCCCCTGAACGTACATACCGTTGGTGCCTCATTAGGGCATCATTGGGACAAAATTCGTATGGTTTCGGAGCATTTCCTCTTGGTGATCCTAAATGGCCAACTTCTCTAAGGAAATCACTGCCAGACCAAGTGTCCGCAGCGCATTTTCTAGTGCATGTCCTTCCATTTGGAGTATCGTATTCAATCTGGCATCATTGCACCCACGTCATTCCTACCACCCGTCCGAATTATATTGGCGTTGATATGCTGCAACCCCCCCCCCCCCCCCCCCCCCTTCTTTTAGTGTCCTTCCGTGGATTAAAAAAGTCGCGATTTTGTGCTATTTGGCTCCGAAACCATGCCTACTCCATACGCGCGGCAGTCCGCCGCTTTTCTCCGAAACCGTGCCTCAGCTCCACGTGTTACGCCCTTGCCGTGGCGCAGGTGGTGGGCTCCAGCCTCATGGTGTACTCCGTCTTCCGGCTCATCAAGGCCGCCAAAGCAAACGGCGCCGCGCTGGCCATCCTGACCGCAGGTCAGACTCGCGCAGACGACCTTGCGGACCTGAAGCTGGAGTACCTGGCGGGGGAGACCCTGGCGCGACTAGCACGCCACCCATCGCTCGCCATCCCGCCTGGCCACTGAATCGTGTGCCCACGGAAACCAGAGCCGCCGTAGACCATGCCAAGGCAAGGGTCGCTTAGACACAACGGAGCGGGCTATGCGACAGGGAGCGTCAAGACCCCAGCGATGATCACATCGAGATCTTCGGACGAGCATCACTCCCACATGTTTAGCAATCAATCTGATCAGTGGAATGTCATGATTTGTAGCTTGAATCACCATGCGCATGCCCCTCTCCCCCTTCCTAACCCAACCCCACCCCCAACCCCAACACTATTAACAATCATGTCTCGCACGGTGGCACTGTCCGCTAACACTGGCTGTCAAGGCAGACAGTGCCGCCAACAGGGCTGGAGGTGCATTCCATGGGTGGCGCCATGTGGTTTTGGAGCCGCGCATGGGGTGCAACAAAGGGTGATGCCAGCGCCACCTGTGATTAAGAGGCGGGCACTGCCACCTTTTGCATGGCCGGGCGCATGATGTCAGAGCTGGGGGCATGATGTACCCGATGTGCAGGATATATTCTAACGCAGGTGTCGGGTGCACTTGAAATACTCACACACTCCATTGTCATCAGCGCCATCGTCATGCAGAACTTTGGATGAATTGTTTAACACCGCACTGTTGCGTTTAAAGTATGTTCATGTACAAGGAAAGTCTACTTCTAAGCGCAAGTAAGAGCCATGCATCTTGAGTGAACTTGGCCAGTGATGAGATGCCCATTGTCGCGCTTTAACTATAGACTAGAAAGCGCATTAACATCGTTTGATATGGCATCGAACCCCCCAATCGAGCAATGCTTCCATACGTTCAGAGATCAATATGCCCCGGTGAATGTCATGCTTTGTAGCGAGAATCACCGTCATGCTTGGGGCACAAATCCGCCCTCCACCAACCCACACACTAAATAAACCTTAGCGCTCGCACAGTGGTGCTGTCCGCTAACACTGTCTCACAGCGCCAACGATGCGGCCAACAAGGCTGGAGGTGCCTGCCACGAGTGGCGCCATGTGGTTTTGGAGCCGCTCCAGGGCTGCGAGGAAGGCTAAGGCCGCCAACACCCGCGACCACGGGCCGGGCACCGCCTTTTGCCGATGCCAGCACATGACGCCGGAGCTGTGCGCGAGTGGCGACGGAGGCTGACATCGACAATGGTGCCGGCAAGAAGGCTGGAGGTGCCTGCCACGAGTGGTGCCATGTGGTTTTGGAGCCGCTCCCGGGCTGCAAAGAAGGCCAAGGCCACCAACACCCGCGACAACGAGGCGGGCACCGCCTTGTGCCGATGCCAGCACATGACGCCGGAGCTGTGCGCGAGTGGCGACGGAGGCTGACATCGACAATGGTGCCGGCAAGAAGGCTGGAGGTGCATGCCACGGATGACGCCATGTGGTTTTGGAGCCGCTCCCGGGCCGCGAGGAAGGCTAAGGCCACCAACACCAGCGACCACGGGGCGGGCACCGCCTTGTGGCGACCTGGCCACATGACGCCGGATCTGTGCGCGAGTGGGTACGGAGGCTGACATCGCCAACGGTGCCGGCAGGAACCGGAGTATTATTACTTGAACCGGCGGCAGTATGACTATTGTATCCATTGATTGAGTACATAGCGCACAGGCATCGTTTGATATTACATGCCTTTTCCTTGCGTTCCTAGTAACCTTCCGTCTACGCATTGAGTGACGGTGCGTGTACATCATCTCCCTTTTGTATGACCAACGCGGAATGCACACGTGAAAAATATATTTCGAATAGCGACTAATAAAGCGAAACCATCTCCATCAGTGCATATACGAGTATGTAGTCGCTACACTTGTCTGCACGATCTACCTGCCTGCCTGCCTATCTTTTTTTGATCTTTTCTTGTACCGGCACACAAATCGTGATATTAACACATGATGTACATGCTATGTACTTATTAACTCGAAAATAAAACTATTCAGTACAGTTTCATGATTCAATACAGTTACAGTTTACTATATAGCCATACCTAGTTATCTCGGTGTATGGGCACAACGGGTACCTGTCCTTGTTTGTGTGCGCCCCCCCCCCCCCCCCCCCCCACCCCTGTTCAGCCAGCCATACGGGTGAGGTAGGGAAGGGGGGAGGGGGCGGTAGTGCACCTCTCAGTCATTAAATGTCGTTTCCGCGAAATATGGTGATTAGCTTACACAAGTAGTCCATTCCCTGTGTTGCACCTGCTGACGCACTTTCTACTTTGCCATCTTCGCCTTCACCTCTTTCCGCTTGCTGCACAAAGCACCCACGGCCTGGATCAAAAGCGTCCAATGACGCGCGAGACGGATGGGGGGGGGGTGTCAGCCACAATGCCTGGCTTGTCATTCAAGCACACACGGCAGTCTCATGTGCTGCTAGGAGGACCACGTCCAGCCAGGTTTCACATCCATCCATACCCGGGGATGCCTGCGGGGTTTGGTGCTGCAAGAGGTGATCGATGTGGCTAGGGGCGTACCGCCCGCAGGGCCAGGATCCACTTGTAGATGACGAGCGCCGCGGGGCTCTCGGTGCGGACTTGCATGCGATTGATGTGGCACAGCTCCAGCAGCGCCATCTTCCACTCCCTCACCGCCGTGCTAACCTGCACACACCAATCCCCCACCCGCGTGGCGCACCTCGTGAATGTCAGCGCGCTGCAGACACAGCGTAGTCGTACATTCTTGATATCACTTTTTGAATGATGAGCGGCGCGTGTACTCGTAGCGAGTATTTTACGGAAATGAATACATTGTATAAGTATGATAAATCAATGTTATTTGCTGCACCGGTAGTACAGGTGACCTCCCGGAGGTTTGTCAACTCTGCGCCTCTACCGGGCAGCGTTAGGCCGGAACAGAGTGTAAGGATTAGATAAGGGTAATTTGGGGGAGCCAAAGACGTCCCCAAAGCCCGAATTTCGACTTTCGCGCTGGTCATATTTCAATTCTGTCCTATGCACTAAAGTCTCAGAATATCGTTGGAAAGACTACTCGGACGTAGCGATACGCGGTCGTACTGCATTTTAATGCTTTTACTAGTAGCGCATACCGTAAAATACGATTATTTGTACACCGGTGCTCGCTGTGACGCGTACAACAATAAAGCGAGATTGTACTGTGTGACTGCCCCGTGGATGTATCCCGCAACCGACTTCAAACTCGCTACTTAGACAATACATCACCTAGCCAGCCCTTTCAATGCCCTCTGCTCCCTGCCTCTCCTCCGGGCGCAGGCCGCACATCTTCCGGCTGCACTTTGCGCATCTTGGCGATGAACTCCTGCGTTAGCAGCACGCGCGCCTGCTGCCAAGTGTGAAAGTCCTCCTCCTTGTAGCCAAGCAGAAAGAACGCAGCCTGGAGAGTAATGGGGACATGTGCCGGCGGGCAAACAGCAAAGTTGTGATTAGCGTCCGCAGGCATTGCATATAAAGGCACGATGCATTTGGTCAGGCCTTGAAAGCGCAGATTGTTGGAGCACTCGCAATTCATGCTCTCAATGCAACGCACAGTAGCAGCGCCTATGCATAGAAGAACATCTAAATGCAGCTATATCACAGCGTACGTACCGGGTAGATAGGCATACACTTCAAATCCACGTCCGTGGTACATTTGTGTAGTGCGCGTATATGTAAGAATAATAGAAAATCGTTCTACGGACTTGTGGAATTTCAGGTATTGACATGTGGAATTCAAATACGCCGTTTACAACATCGTCCACCCTTTCGGTTTTCCAGGTTTAGCCTTTCCCGTTTTGCATGTAGTAGGGGCAATTCGTAACAATTTCGAAATCCTTGGGTCTGCAAGCATCAAAAGAACGCCCAGATGCCAATTCCGTACGCTGTGATGAAGGATCAGCATTGGCCGGTAAGGCAGCAACAAATGCACAATACCGCGGTTTGCGTTAATATCGCCATACTGGATTGTCCGTAACACATAGATGTTTGAGGATATCTCAGGTTGATGGTTTCACATAACGGTTTTCGATCCCAAAGCCACAACGCATAGTCAATGTGGTTTTGGAGCTGCTGCTTATTTAAAGATCTTACTAAATGCTCCGAAACCATGTATGTTACAGAGCGGAGCAGGAGGGACAACGTGTGCACGGCTTGTACTGCGTGATTTCCGAGCATGACTGCAGCTTGGTGTTGATGTTGGTGTTGAAACGCCAGGTCTGCAAAAAATGGTAACTAATGCTCCGAAACCAGACCGTTCAACATCACTTGCCGCATAGCATGTGCGAATAAATAAAAGCCGCGAGGCTGCCGGAAAAACCGGATTGTTGCAGCAAACTCTGCCAGGGCCGCGGAGGCAAGTGGGGGCGCAGGGAGTCACCTTGACCACGCAGTAGGCATGTGATGGCGGTAAGTGCAGGCTGCGCAGCTCGGCAAGGTCGCTGGGCGGGAATTGCATGCCATCCGCAAACACATCCCTCATGACCTGCAGCTCTGCTCGACGGTCATCCAGATCGCCTGCCGATGTAGCACCCACCATCTGAAGCATCCGGGAGTTGGGGTCCATTCGCAACTGCAGGAGCAATCATGCGGCATGGCATGCCAGTAAAACATTATTTGCAAAGCTTTTTTGCGTGCCAAAGGCATAGAGGGACAAAAATGGCGGACAAGTGGCAAGGATATCGAATATTGCTTTTTAGTGCAAGCGACGACGCGGCATACACACAGAGGCATCATACTGCGCAAGCCTTCATCATGGTTTCGGAGCCTTTACCCAGCAGGCAACAGAAAATGCCTCGAAACTATGATGTTTCCCACCATGAAAAAAAGTATGTAAATTATGTGGCATGTTATTTACAACTGTCGATTGAAGAACGCGATTGCAAATTGGTTTCGGAGCATCATCCTCGAGAAATAAACTAAATGGACATCCCGCTGAAATGTTTTGAGCCAAGCTACACGACATACGATCAAACTGAGCACTATTACATACATATGTCAGCCCCCTACATTATGTCAAGCATATTTGCAAATTCCACTTGTGATGAAGCAACATCGTCAGCTGCTCCCAAAGCATCAATCGTTCCTTCTGAAGCAAATGATCTTAAAGCTACATTAGCAAGGTGGAGTGGGGAGGGGTGCTTGCCTCCGTCTCTTGCTCATCTTGTGCCAGAGCTGCTTCCATAGCCTTCGCCACTTTTCGGATGAATTCCTTGTCCATGTCATCTAGACGTTCATTGCTGCCGACTTCTTGGCCTGTCATAGGCATGAGGGCAACACACACAAAGGGGGAAGGGACTCAAATTGCGGTTGGGGAAAGGTCCGGAGGTGCGTGCATGCTCTACAAATGGCCAGGGGAAAGAGGCGGCCACCTCCACACGTGTCCGCGCCTAGGACCGCCACGATCTGCCGTCCAAGGTACTGTAGTCCTGTCGCAAAGTACGAGCCTGACCTGACCTCACCTGGGGCAACACCGGGCGCGGGTGATTGTAGCATGTCAGCACGCGCGGACGTATGTGGCAGAGGTACAACAGATGCATGTGGCACTTGATGAAGCGTCAGCCGGCAGCGCATCTCACCCTTGAAGAAGTAAATCTCTCTGCTGTCGCTCGTCTGATCAACGGATACCTGAAAGTAGGAAGCGGGCAATGAATCTCAGTATGTGGTGCGATAATGAGCGGCACAATGCTCAGCAGGCTGATTGTTGCTGTTGAAGCGAGCGGGAATAGAAACACTGGCCGGTGCCATGTCAGAGCTGTCGCTTTGAAACCATCACGCGGGTGCTCCGAAACCATTGTCTTTTGGCGTACCTCTGCGGGGCCACCCTCCTTGGCCAGTGTAAAGGTAACGCCTTGCCCCTCCAGCATTGTCCGGCCAACCATGAACTGATCGTCCTGCGTTCCCATGAACCCAGAAGCAACACCCTGGGCAGTCAGTTAATGCAGCCATGCAAAGCCGCTGCTGCAAACTAAGACACACAGATCACACGGATCGTCGGTGTGCTCCGAAACCACCGTGTACAGATTGGGTATTATTCAGTGACAGGTCGTATACTATGATATGGTGGCTGTGTGTGGCTCTGTGCTTGTGGTTCGCCGGGGTAGTGGTGGGCTGGCTGGGACACCGTACCACAGAGGCGGCCACATACTTGAAGTGCGGATCCGGCACCTGCGCGTTCTCCCCGGCCACTGTCAGCAGCTTCACACGCTTGGCGGCGGACCCATCTGCGCCGGGAACGATAAGCAGGGACGCACAAATGACGGAATCATCAGTAATCGTCGATCATTCACAGTTCAATCCGCATTCATATGTGTACCGGACATTGACGCGCGGATAGCAGACCGATGGCGAGATGTATATATCGCATCCTTGTCTGTGTTTCAGCTTCACCTTCAAGGGAGCTGCCACCTGTCACACAATATAGAAACCTCCCATGGTCGTAATATCGACGCCGCCCAGCGCGCGCGCAGATGCTCGGCGTCATCTTACACGCACTCGGATGACTGTATTCCCGAATCGATCCGTGGCAGTCTTAGGATGGTATTGTACGTACATTAGGACATGCCAATATCCTACATACTAACATACAAATATCGCATCAGTATAACAACGTTGCGACAAATTAGTTACCGTACGATTAGTCGGACCGGCAACCGTGCGCAGGTACTATACGTGACTACAAAGGGCAGCAGCCAAAAATAATAACAGTGCACATACAGCGCTCTAAAGGTTGAATTCCGCATACATACGCTTGCGTTAAAAATCGATGTTTCTATCGTCAAAAAATGCAGTCCTTTAGTCACACAGTTTCAGTTGCACTCACACATACTAAAAAAGGTACAGGTTTCCGAACTACCTTCTATAAACGTCAAGATTTCTGGATCTTAATACAAAAAGTTAAATGAGAGACTAATTAAGTGCGATCTTTTGAATAGAAGGCCAGGCACAGCTGAGTTTGTTGCATTTATTCCAATAGTAAAATCAGAAAGTTGGCCCAATTCGACATCGGTCTAGGCTTTCGAATCTCGACGTGCCGGATCCGCCATTTGTCGCGCGGAATCATGTCCGACTTTATAGTCCGGAGTTTGCTCCATTAAATAAACCCTATCCATACAAGTGCGCATTTAGAACACCCTCGAGTAGTACACTGCCTCGCCGTACGTTGACTATGTTGCGAACCACTGGTGTTTGGACCATGATCTTGAAACCGACTGCTGCGCAGCGCTACTTCCCAGGCAGTGAGACGGTATTTGCGCGTACCGTGGATGCCGACGTTCACCAGATGGGCGACGTAGCTGGAGGAAGCCGCCGTGAGCTCGGCGCATGCATCCACTGCCAGCTGCCATATGTCGGGCCCACGTGCCTGCGTGGCGCGCCGAAGAGCGCCTCCACGGGCCTTGTCCAGGATCCTCTGCACAGGTGGCGGCAAGCTGCGCTTACCATGCGAAACCCTCCTGTTAAACTGCCTCATTTCCGTTATAACCAGATATATAGTAACCCATGAACGGTCCGTTTACTGTACCGATCCGTACGGAATAAAGCTTCACAGTAACACTCAATTAGGTTCGCGGGTCGAAATAATAACAATGATCTCTTTTGCAGCATCGAGTCGGAAGATCCGTGTGGCATTTGTGGTTTATTCTGATATATTTTGAGATAAACATAGTTTTTCCCTCCTTGCGCGTGGATGAGGACGGGGGGTAAAAACGACAATGTACCGCGAACCCAAGTGTGGTTCAGGTATATGTAGCCACTTATTTCAATCGACATCTCCCGTCCTCGATCGATGACCTAGAATGCCCTGAAACACCACCCGGGCGCATCCAAGGCGAGTCTGCAGGCAGCAGGTAAAATGTGATGCGTCCAGAGCCATATCTGCCAGGCACGTATGTATATTGCACTGGTGACCCTCCACCCCCCCCCCCCCCCCGCCCCCCCCGCTCCCCAAAGAAAAGTCAATTCAGCCGCTGCTCCGCACCTGCATGACCCTGAGGTCGTCCTTGAGCTGCTCCACCTTGGCCTTGGTCTCCTGGTGCGCCGCCATTTCTGTCTTCATCATGTCTTCATACTTCCGCGCCAGCTTATGAGTGTCTGACACCGCCTGGCATCAACGGAGGAGGGGTTAGCGCAGCATATGCCGCCGGCCATGTCTGTAGCCCTGTCTATGTAACATGAGGATACCATTGCCCCCTCCCCCCCTTCCCCCCTCGCGGATGATGCCGCACCTTCTTCAGCTGCTCATTGTCAAACTGCGTCTCCTCCAGCTTCCCCAGAAGCTTAGCGTTCTTCTGCTCCACCTCTGCAATCTCCGCGCCCTTCTCCTTCACCTGTGCCACGCACAGAGAGGCACCCCTCAGCACGGGTCTTAGGGTTTTAGGGGTTTGGAGTTTAACTTAACCCCCCCCCCCCACACACACACACACACACACCCGCCGGTCCAAGTCCGTCACCGCATGCCCTCCCAATGTAGCGCACGCATGCGAGCGCCGGCACAGCAGGCAGCGCACCGCCTCCTCCTTGGCAAGCTGCAGGTGGTGCAGCTTATCGCTCTCCAGCCTGGCGCGCAGCCTGCCCTCGTCCTCCAACCGCAGGGTATGGTACTCACTCCACAGTTTGGCCTTGGCCACCTGCATCTCCATCTCCGCCTGGCTTGCCACGTTGTTGAATATGAGCTGCGGCGGGCAGTGGCGGAGGCGGTGGCTGCGTCAGTTGCGCGCAGTGTCTAGCAGGTGCGGGTGGGGATGACGGCGGCGGCATGCAATTTGTCGGATGGTTGGCTAACTGACTGACTGATTGATGGACCGATTGATTGATTGATTGGGTTTTTGACTGATTGAATGATTGATAGGTAGATTGAGTGATTGCTTGACTGATTGAATGATTGATTGGTTGCTTGATTGATTAATCGGTAATTTATTGGTTGACTTATAAATTGACTGACTGACTGACTGACTGACTGACTGATTGATTGGTTGGTTGGTTGGTTGGTTGGTTGGTTCATTGATTCATTGATTGGTTGATTGATTGATTAAGTTCTTTGTTGACTGATTGATCGGTTGCCTGATGGTTTGGTTGATTGGTTGATTGACTGACAGACTGATTTACTGATTGGTTGATAGACTGATTTTTCATTGATTGATTGGCTGATTGATTGACTGATTCAATGACAGACAGACAGACAGATAGACTGATTGATTCATTCATTGATCCATTGTTTGATTGACTGATTATTGATTGACTGATTAGCTGATTGACTGACTGATTATCTGATTAATTGACTGATTGACTGACTGATTGACTGGTTAGCTGATTGGTTGACTGATTGGTTGACTGATTGACTGACTGATTTAATGATTATTGACTGATTTAATGATTGACCAATTGAATGATTGACTGGTTGATTATCTGCATGATTGATTGACTGACTGATTGATCGATTGACTGATTGATTTATCGATCGATCGATCTATCAATTGATTGATCGGTTGAGTAATTGATTTATTGATTGACTGACTGATTGACTGATTATCTGATTATCTTATTGATTGATTGTTTGACAATTGATTGATTCACCTACTTACTGAATAATTGATTGATTGATTGATTGATTAGTTGATTGGCCATCAGGGTATGTCTGCCACTGCCTCTTCCTCGTGGGTACCCTCGTTGCCCACCCCGGACGGCATCGCAAAAAAAAAGAAAGGGTTTAAGTTCAGGGATATGGGCTTAAACCCTGAGACCCTAAAGACCCTAAAACCCCCAAATTCTACACCGGTGAGGAGACAGCCCCTCGGGCGGGGGAAGGGGGGTGTATGGGGGAAGGGCGGGGGGGGGGGGGGGGGGGGGCACCTGCTGCGCCTCCACTAGCTGCGCCATAAGCCACTGTATGACGCCACCCATGATTTGCGTGCAGGGCTCCCCGTCGGTGTAGGTGCGCGGCCGCAGCCGAGACACCCACTTGCAGAAGGTCTGCACGCGGGGGAGGGGGGAGGGAGCACAGCTCGTGACGGGATACACTCGGAGGATGGCGCCTCTCGTGCCATTATGCTGCGTCCGGCGCGGCGCGCGGGGCTGCGCACCATGTCCGTGACCCATTGTGCCGAATTGAAGGAGTTGACTGTGTCGCCGCTAGGTTGGGGCGCCAGGTTGAGCAGCTCCTGCGAGGGGGGTGCGGAGTCCTGGGAAGACAAGGCGGGCGGTGGGGATGGTGAGGGGCATCGAGGCGCGCAAGTGGGGTCGGGATGGTGGTGTGGGGGGGGGGGGGGGGGGAGAGGGCAAGACTGGTCAGACGCCGCTACCTCCAGCTGCTCCCGCGTGTTGGCCTTCATGAAGGACAAGCTCCAGTACGCGTCAGGCGCCCATTCCGGCAGGTGCCGGAGCGGCCCGTCCTGTCGCAGCATGCCGCGTCAGCTGGTGGCCTATTTGATCAGGGGGGTGGGGACAGCGCAGGGGTCCCGGGGGAGGGGGGGGGGGGGGGGGGGGGAGCAGGGGTCGGACCGGAGGCACGTCCACCTCCGCTTGTATCACGTCAAAGTGATGGAAAAAGGGGTTGGACTTGTTGGTCTGTGCTGTGCTGTAGCCCTGTGTTCGGAGGCATGCGGCAGCAGCCAGGTGAGGGTGGGTGGATGTCAGCCCGACCAGCTACTTGGCCGAAAGTGCCGTAATGCCATCGATATTTGACAGTGCCGGATGGATTGAATCCAGTTTCACTGCATTGCGGGCACTTACCTCCGGGAAGAAGAAACGGGTGGCTGGCATCGGCGCGGCCTGGAGGCCTATTTCCTTGCGCTGATGCCTGCCGGGCGCTGCGGATGTTGCCTTGCCATTGGGGAGGGGGCTGCTTGCCGCCGGCCTGCCAACCTGCGGCATCAGCAACTAATGGCGCTGAATGCACTCCCCATAGGCTCATCTCCCCGGTTAGTGGGCACCATTGCGATGTTGGCATGCCATGGGTGGTATGGGAGGGCGGCGATGGCCCATGGCAGTGGGAGTAGGCTCAATGCGCTCAATCGGCATCCGGATGCCTCATATGCGCCACCACTGGGCAGCGCCCTCATTGCCGCATGCGCTGGGGGATGTGTGTGGGTGTAAGGTCAAGTAGAATGATGGTGATGATGCGGTCATTTGCTGGTGGAGTGATGTGGCGGGTGGATATGGCGCATGCCATGCTGGGGGTGAGTGTGGGGGTGAGGTCGAGTGGGGTGATGGTACAGCCGGGGTCAGTTCCGCATGGCAACGTGGAGGGGGGGGGGGGGGGGGGGGTAATGACGCATGTCGGCGTGAAATTGATCCCCAGTACCGCAACAACCATGAGAGCCGCCCAGCCACGAGCGCGCTTGCCTTGGTGTCCCTTCGAAGCGTGCCGAAGGAGACCAACTCGTCCTCCATCTCCGCCGGGCCGGCGGGTAGTGGCGGGACCGCATGCGACGCCATGCTGTCGGCGCCGCCCGGGCACGCGGAAGCTGCTGGGTCGATGACCAAGGGTTAGGGCACCCACACCTTCGGCTGCTGGCTTCCCGCCTATTATCCCTATCGCTCGTGCCACTGGGCGGGTGCTTTGCTCAGGGAAATGCGCTGCGAGCTACTGCGGCGGCCTGCTGCTGCCCGCCCGGCTTATTCGCCTTCTGTCAGGATGATCGCTCCCCGAGTCGAGGCGGTAGATAGTCGTTTCCTACCGTGAGCTGTTCTCCCAGCGCCGTTGGTATCGGTCGCATGTCTTCAGGCTGCGGGCATCCTCGGCAAGCGAACCTCGTCGTCGAGGCAGCGACGATGCTGACGGAAGGCTTGCCATGCCCGTAGCGGTTCAGGGTTTTAGGTTTAGGGTGGTAGGGTTTAGTGTTTTGGGGTTTAGTGTTTTTAGGGTTTTTTTTAGAGGGCCGCTACTGTCCAAAAAATGGTGGGCGCGCGGGGCCGGGGGAAAAATATGATAGACGGATGGAAATGTGATGCCGCTGCTGGTATACAGGGTAGCGGCCCGAGTGTTATTAAAGTACGAGGAGCCACCTCCAGATTCGCACGCGCGCGCGCGTCGTCAGTATATATATCGTACTTACATCGGTTTCTATACGTATGATGTATTATTTATTTCGGAGGATGGCATGCTTTCGCCTTGATATCATTTGGCCACTCCCGTGTGATTAAAAACGGGTGCGAACTGATGACACACCCACCATGTCTTCTTATCATTGTTCATTCCGCCGCACACTAGACCAACCTTAGATATACTGTTCATCAGTTGTTGCTCAACTGCAGATTTTTTCCTTGCAGCAGCAAGCACACCGTAGCAAGAAGTACCGGTACTGCCTGGACTTTTCTACGCCCGAAAATGATGTTTTCATCGACCGAGCAATTCACAAAAGGGGGGGGGGGGGGGGAGATGAGAGAGACCCTGTGCAGATGCACACCGCCGCTGTGGGCGTATCACAGAGAGCACAGCGTGCCTGGCGGGCATCGCCCATTTATTCACCTCATGCCCAAATGCCCCCAATATATCAATTCCATCAAAAACAAAATCGCACCAACACCGAGGATTTTCTGGGTGCACCGCCCTGACTTAGTCACGGGATATCCAGCTTTTTAGAGCTGTCGTCGTCAGGATTCGAATAAAAGCACCCGCCCAAGTGGCATGTCGCGTGACTGGTGTCATTACATTACATGCAAGCCACGGCAATACTGCAGGGGGAGGGAGCGCCATCCGGTGCCGCGTCCAGGATGAGCGCACACCAACCCTGTGCATTGCCGGAGCTCCTTGTGTGTCTCGTCAGGTCCTTGTGTGCCCGCTGCCCGCACGCGCGCTCAGTCAGCCCCTGAGAAGCTCCTTCAGCCGGGGGTCGGAGGATTCCGTGAGGAGACTGGCGACCTCTGCGTAATTGTAGATGACCTTGCTGTGGGGCTGGAAGGTGTACGTGCTTGTGCTCTTCCGCAGCACTTGCCGTATGACTTGCGGCTTGGGTGTGACGCCCAGGGATCGGAAGAAGCGATCCCACGCCGGCAGGCTCC